>CM059563.1:63445729-63770174 GCA_030386875.1 Morinoia aosen
TGTGTTCAGTAATTGGATAATTCAGTAATTCAGTAAACAGATTTCAGTCATCCACTAAATTTTCGGGTGACTTTAAAGGTATTAATATTGCGCATGAGTTAGCGCTAAAATTTATCGTGCTAAATATTGTCGTCAGCATTACGGGAATTCTGTGCTCTGGAATGCACGAAGTGAATTGGTGTATAGTGACTTCATTAATTTCATTTCGTTTACGACGCAGCAAATTTATACGTCACGTCTATTGCCTTGCATTCAGGTTCCTTCCACTGGGAACATATCACATTAGTTTTTACACTATTTTCGGTAATAAAAAGAAATTGATGCTTCCAAGTACCTCTGAACTGTGAATCAAAATTTTGCGTCTCGATAAAATCACGCGCTGACTTTTCAAGTTCTGCAATCCTTCCAATCCTATTATCTAACATTCTTTCCAATGATCAGGCCATCATCCGCCAAAACGTGCAATAACAGCTTGAGTTTACTTGCTACGTACAGGAACAGAAACTTTCACGAATTTTCAAACGAGGTTCAGTCCGAAGCTGATGCACTCCTTGACTGAGAACCATAAGCGGAATGCAAAAAAACTTCCAGGACACATTCTGACTAAAGCACATCACATCGGTGGAGGTATTTCCAGCCACTCATGAGACGAATTTCCCTACCATTTGCACTCACGTATGTACAAGGTTGTTCCTTCCACCGCTCCGTGGATCAGACATTTCTCATCACGTGAATGACGCAGGAAGAGAGCCGTAATTCACACAAACTGGAGACCATCAGGAGACTTGGCAGCTGCAGCCGTGACGGACGATGGCTCATCTAGCGACCGAGGAATGCCGGCCGCTTTCGTCGGATCAGAAAGAACTCTAATGAAGACTTGAGTTCGTTTCAGTTCCTTTGAAAGTGTGTGTAATATTCTTGGGGAAAGCAGCACTTGGGAGTGAAATAGAAGAAGAGGATAATGGAAAAAAATTAAAGTTGATTTTACTTTGCTTTATTCTTTGAATAAACCATTTGATTGAAGTTAAGTCCGCTTTCGTCGGATCAATAAGAACTCTAATGAAGACCGGAGTTTCAGTTCCTTTGAAAATGTGTGTAGTAGTCTTGGGAAATGAAGAACTTAGGAGTAAAATCGTAAAACTGTTACATAGTCCCAAAAACTAACTCTGGTTTTGATCTCTTAAATTCTTGATTAAAACCATTTGATTGAAGGTTGTGGTCCTCTTTGGTTGAATGAGGAAGAACTTAAATTAAGACCTGAGCTTCAGTTCCTTTGAAAATCCCTCCGTGTGTTATATCCTTCGAGGAAGCAGCGCTTTTGAGTGGAGTGGAGAAGCTGTCAGATTGACTTTAAAATAAATATAGGTCCTACTCTTATTCAACCTAAATTATGACCGTTTCATGGAAATTAAAGTTGGGAATATTCCGTCGAGTTTTACCATAGCACTCTTATGGAAATGAATTCCAAATATGGTTAGATGCTATGAATCTTGGTAGCTCATGTATTTTTACACTCATAGCTAATTTGTGAAAAAATTATCGCTGTTAGAAAATAAGTTTTCATCGTTTGCTCGAAGCTTTTTAAACTGTTTTGCCATTTTCATCATGCTAAATGAGTTCGAATTATACGATATGGGGTTGTTTTTTACTGTGTTCATCATACTATACGAGGTCGATTAATAAACCACTACGTACGTGGAATTAACAAAAATGTTCAAGTACGTGATAGCCCTAACCATGATTAAATAATTTATCTAAACACCTTTAATATTATCATTCCGACTTCTGCACGATTCTCATAAATATTTAGAATGAATTCATCAACCGGAAACACTGCTTTATTTAGTTCCTACTTGCAGTGTTTTCCTACTTTAGTTCCTAGCCATTTAAAAAAAAAATTTACGACTCATTTTCTTCAGTTATTGAAGCAGTGACCTAGCAAAACAATGCGCTTATTATAATCGAGGCATCCATCCGAAACTTCGTCTGAAGTAAAAGAACTTATTTTGAATAAATTTATTAACAAATGGCAAATATTCGGTTACTTCCTAAAGACGTTGGTAAATATACGTAGGCCATTTTTAGCGAAAGACTTAAAGTGTTGCAGCGTCTCAGGAACGGTTTTCAGTTCTGCCAAGTGCACGGCGGAATACTTTACGAAAATTTGACCGTCTTGGCGGGCCATGTTCATCTCAAAAACCTTAGTCGTTGCGAATCTGTTCTAAATGATTTACAGAGGCCTTTCAGTAGAAGACATTGCGTTTCGTGACTGCCACATAAATTTAACTGAAAATTTCCTTTGAGGCTTTCCTTAATAATTATTATTTGGACAATGAGGGCTGCTAGGCCTTATATGAGGGCTAAATTAGAATCAGCTTTCTTTTGCGGCTCTCAAAGCCACTAATTTTCATTCCTTCCATGCTAGTGATATTAATTTCATCGTGCTTCTTATGCGTGTTAACTATAACCATTATATTTAGAAGCAGGATGGCCTAGTTCAAAAATGAAATGATTAGTGCAGCCAAGTTAACTTGAAAGAACGCAATGCCAGAGAGCCTTGAAGCACACACGTCTGCCACCTTGCGGGAGCGTGTGAACACGGTAGAGGAAACAAGGTAGGGTTATTTACATGGGAGAATATACACCTTCTCTTGTTCGGCCAGCCAATAGAAAGGCTCTATTTCAAACAAACTTTATGACGTCACCAAAGCCCCATGTTGTTTTGCCAATAGTGGAGTTAGATCTGAGGGTAGCAGTGCTACCAGGTGCAATATGAGCGCTGCTATTGGTTCGTTGCCGTGACGTCAGCAAAACCACACCGTCAACGAAAAAAAAGACTGGTTTGAACCTACCTTGTTTCCTCTACCGTGCGTGTGAAGCTTGAGCACAATTTAGTGTGACAAAACGTTAACTTGAAGCATGTCAATTTCAAGGTCACAGCCTTACATTAAAATTCTCTAGATCAGTTGCTACGCGTGTCAGTAAATGAATAAAAAATGTTGTCCTGCATTTCACCATAATCGTGAACAAATCATTTTTTTAGATTTCTATCAAAGAGTTTTGTACAGTCGTAATTTCCTGCTATATTTCTGAATTGAAGCTCTTTTATAAAAAAACCGCATGCGTAATGCTTTGAAAGAGAAACAGCAGCATTTTGTAGGACTTTCGATTTTCACTGGTTAACTATTTACTCAGTGGTTAACGATTTAACCATTAAGTATTTAACTATTAAGTATTTGGACACCTAGGGGTTAACTATTTTCCAGTGCCACGTAATCAATTCTGTTCCCAAAAGAGTTCATTTGGAATAATATATAAATCTGCTTAGAGTTGGTATCATCATTTGATTTCCGTCAGTCCATGATTAAGAATGAGTTTTATGTACTGTGCTCTATATAGTGCCAAACTTTTGGCTCGCGAGCCGGTTTTGTGATGAAAATTTAATAATGAACACTCTAAAGGCTGAATTTTCAAGGCTCTTCTCAGAAAGACTCTATTCAAATGTAAATAAGGGAGCTTTAATTGAAGTTGAGAATGGTGAGAGGTCCATTGATGCCGGACCTGCTAGATCTAAGCCTGCTCCTTCTCACAAAAAAAAACGCTCCAAAAAATAGCACTAGCGTCACAGGCAACGTCTTCAGTTGGAAAGTTTCTGACCGCTGATGAAAAGAACGCTAAAAAAGGTGGTAAAAAGATGAAAATCAAAATTCACAGACGTCAAACATTAAAAAAAAACATTATAAAAAGTTCATACATGTCTCCAATGCGTACAACTCGATTTTCTGTTTCCACGGAAAAAGTATTTGGTTCTCACATAAACACTTATTGCTGACCATGCAGCCTAGAGCGATACAAAATTTAATGGTACAATCTCTATGATATCCAATAGATTCACGAGAATGCACAAAAAGGGATTTTCGTGAGTAAACACACAAGACAAATTATTCATAACATTTTTGCAAAAATAGGAGTTAGTAAGGCTATAAATTCAAAATTTATAATTATTTTCACGTGAATTTACAACAAAAAAATATTAATAACGTAAACTCATGAATTAGAAAAAACAAAAAATACCGGAGAATATTAACAGAATTAAAAAACATCCGTTAATTGTTAGTGGTTCAAAGCCTTCTTGGATAACACAGCTCGCCACTTTCATGGCGCGCCGAATTCAGAAGAGGATGGAATTTTTCTGTGGGACCTGCTAACGAAGGACGGTGTTCGGGACGACAGTTGTGGTCATCTCCAGGCAATTTACGCTTCAAAGAAGTTTTCTGCCTATATCTGGCTGAAAGTCACCCTGAGTTTTTATGGAAGAGGCTCTCAAATATTTTTTAAATTTAGTGATGATGTTTTCATGTGATATCCTTGCAGTAATTCAAATAAATGTTTGGAAGTTCGTCGTGAAGTTTTTTGGAAGAGACTTCACATATTTTTAACATTCAGTGTTGATGTTTTCATAGGGTTTCCTTGTGTTTCTTGGGTTAAATTCCAATAAATTTTTGGAAGACAGGAGGGAGTTTTTCTCAATGTAACGGTTGTGCGATGAGGAAATTACATATTTTGTAATTCAGTAAAATAAATTAGTACGAGCGTTTATTTTTTAGCAGGTTCTGTAGGAAACTAGCGATTTTACAAGCCTACCAAATTCGATGTAATCCGGAGCCAATTTCCGCCAGAAAACAAGGTTTTCCCTTCAGCTCTTGCAGTGAAAAAGCACTAAAAGCTCCCAGGTCTACGGTAGGGAAAGTAACTATCGTCCCAAGATCGAAACGATTTGCTTTTGACCGATTGAAAAATGCTGCAACTGAAGATTTGACCCAGGAAGCAAATCTTGCTTTAAACACAATTCAAAATAGATGAAACACAATATAAAATCAATAGTTTTTCTGGGTATGCTTTTGGTAGAACCGAAAAGCAAAAAAATCGCAATTAAAGTCTTCCAGCTGAGCTTCTAAGTCTGGCTTTCTTGTCTTCAGAATTTGAGTTATATTTTCTCGAAATAAAAATAATCCAATTCATGATGAATTTCTTGAATACGGAGATAGCAAATCAGGTATTGAGGTATGCACGTTAGACGCTAAACAGTACAGGCTGCAAATTTACAATGAGCATTAGGAATATGCCGCACATTTTGGTCGCTTCAAAAGGACTGTCAGATTGTCCGTTTTTCTCAACACAATTCTCCATACAATATTTTCAAAATGAAATTAAAGGTACTCAGAATATGGCAACACGTACTCCAGTGTAGATATGCTGCTGAATAAATTTATTGGAATTAACTGCAGTTCAAAAATAAAAATTTGCAGTTGTAATGTAGTGCTCTTGTATCTAGTTTGCTGAGTGGCAGTAAGGATGGTCATGCCAAACTAGCATGGAAGCAACCGCCAACCTGAGAGTTATTATACCTATCTTCTTACCTAATGATTCCCTTGATGTGTTTATTTATATACTTGTTTGGTGTCCGCTTCTTTCGCCTCTCTGTGATGCTCATAGAGATGTTTGATGACCGTATCTGTGATACGAGTTTCACCAGTGCGCAAACACAAGAATACTTTAATCACGGGTTCTATTTGGATGGATATATTTGTTTATCATCCACATATGGAAAATATCAAATCCAATCATTTTTTACGAGCAGTGTACACTAGTGAGAAAATAAACTCCGGCGTGTTTTAGAAAAGCTTTGAAGATTGTAATTCGCTCAAGAACGACAAGCTCCTGAAGTTTAAAAACTGTTATGCAGCTTTTTGTAGCGGTGCGACATTCGTAAATCCTTAATCAGGTATTTTCAAGTCTCTGGTGCAAAACTACAGGCCTCTCCAAAAAGATTCTCGTCCCTCGTCACTGATTCAATCTGTATGCGACGGACTGAAGAGCAATTTGTTGGTTCTAAAAGTGATCACTTCATCACCAGGCGGGAGTTTAAAAGAGTTCCTCCCAAAAAATTCTGAAACGAAGAATTTCGGGAAATGAGTCTGAATCGGAGGACGTAAATGGCTATTGTGTCGGTGAAGCCAGGATATCTGTTTCAAAAAAAGGAAGTTGTCATTCTTGGGATGTTAAAAGCCTACCTAATATAAAGGGTGTCCACAAAAAAAATGTATCCACTGACTGACATGTGTATGTATGATACAGGAAGTGATTCAAAATGAAATTATTGTATGGTTCCGGTATCACGTATAACACACACATCGGTCAGTGGATACATTTTTTGCGGACACCCTGTATGGAAAACTTAATTCAATTTGCGGACGTTTACGAATTTACAAATTCTCAAATTTAAACTTTAGATGACACAATTGCAGTAATGTATGGATAGGTACTAACACATTTTTATCGAAGTCAGTCTTTAATTTGGATACTCAGATTGAGTTTTGCATAAAATCTGAGTTGCGTATCGTGGATACCTCCTCTACGCTTTAGCAATTGTCCCACTATTAATACAGCTCTTTCCATCATTGGAATTTTCATCGATTTCAATTCACAAAGTGAAAGGAGATCAATATTTTTATTTATACAACGTAAAGAAAATGTCTAAAATTGTCCTCATGCATTCTCAAGACTGTAAGCAAATATTTAAGAGTAAATACACGCTGTAAATAAACCAAATGTTATTCATCAAATAAAAGACCATAATCTTTAGCAATCTGCCTCCTCCGTCTCTGCAGCTTCTTTGTTCTTTCGCTTTGTTCTACCATTTGTGGCCCTAGGTTTACGACGCCGCCGAAGCAAAAAACATAAAATATCTTTGCTATTTCCTCATCCCCGAACGGTGTGGCAGAGATTCAAGGTGTAATTCTCTTACGCCTCGATTAATGTATAAAATATTTGTGAGTTTTCCAAAACTGTTGTCACCACGGTAGAGGCAACAAGGTAGGGTCAATTATATGTGAGAAAATACACCTCCTCTTGTTCGGCTAGGCACTAGAAACGCTTCATTTTAAATAAACTTTATGACGTCACCAAAACGCCATGTCGTTAGGCCAATAGTGGAGCCAGATTTGGAGGCAGCAGTGCTACCAGATGAAATATGAGCTCTGTTATTGGCTCGTTACCGTGACGTCATCAAAACCTCGCCGTCAACGAAAAAACACTGGTTTGAAGACTCATTGAACCTACCTTGTTTCCTCTACCTTGGTCGACACACAGAAGAACCATTCCTATGGTTCGAGATCAGCAAGCGCTGCGACGACAGTCGAGCCCCTTCCCTGATCAATGGTACATTTTTGCTGACGATGTCATTTTATAACTTAAATCAGGGTAAGTGAATCAAAATGCGCTTATTTAGAGCCATTTCGAGAGAGTTATTTTCCATCAGCGCCAATAAAGAACTGATGTAGAACGCGCGGACTAATTTGCTTCATTTGGTATATTGGCTTTCGGTTTTAAAAATAGAATTGAATTTTGAAGACGGGTGCAGGACTGTTCCACCCTCTCTCGCTAAATTTAAGAGTGGAATATAAATGCAAAAATTAAAAGAATTTTCTCATATACGCACGACTGCAAAAAAATATGCTCGTTCTTAAATAGTTCTTACGAAAATCTTCGATATAAATTAGATAAAAATTACGATGGGTGATATCTCACCAAACTAAAGCGAACAGCTTCTAAAATCAACATCAACATTTCGCAGCTTGATAGGAAACGTGGAAAAGTTGGATAAAACTGTCGAAGATAAATACAATGAAAGTCTTGCATGGGACTTCGGCACAATCTTTTCCTTCGAACCGACTGGTAAAACTTTCATGCAAGTGATAAACTCAAAAGCAAACTCAAATAGCAACAACTCGCCAGCAAATAACAAACTCTAACAACAAAATAAAACAACAGTCTCAAATAACTCACTCATATAACAAACAACTGCAGGTAAAAAACAAACTCGAGTAACAAATTAAAATAAATATTAATTCGAATAACTCACTCAAACAATTACTCAAATAACAAACACTCGCAAGCAAATAACAAACACTAACATTTCACCAGTACACCAGGGCACTACCGTTACCCCAGGGCACTACCGGCACACCAGGGCACTACCGGTACACCAGGGCACTACCGGTACACCAGGACACCTACAGGTACACCAGGGCACTACCGGCACACCAAGACACCTACAGGTACACCAGGGCAATACCGGTACACCGGGACACCTACAGGTGCACCAGGACACCTACAGGTACACCAGGACACCTACCGCTACACCAGGACACCTACAAGTACACCAGGACACCTACAGGTACACCAGGGCACCTACCGCTACACCAGGACACCTACAGGTACACCAGGACACCTACAGGTACACCAGGACACCTACCGGTACACCAGGACACCTACCGGTACACCAGGACCCCTACAGGTACACCAGGACACCTAAAGGTACACCAGGGCACCTACAGGTACACCAGGGCACCTACCGCTACACCAGGACACCTAAAGGTACACCAGGACACCTACCGGTACACCAGGGCACCTACCGCAACACCAGGAAACCTACAGGTACACCAGGACCCCTACAGGTACACCAGGACTCCTACAGGTACACCAGGACACCTACAGGTACACCAGGGCACCTACCAGTACACCAGGGCACCTACCGGTACACCAGGGCACCTACTCTAATTGTGGTAGCATTATAGTAGCTAATTATGGTATAGTACAGTACCTCTAATTATATGTTGAAGCTCTATACCCTATGGTAATTATAGTAGTAGCTATAGTACTGTTCGCATTTAAAAATGACATTACCGTTCGTTTGTACTTTTATATTTGTAGCTAGACATTTACTCATCAGATATTTCATATTTCGTAAACTATAGCGACATTTCAACTGGATACTAATCTAACTTTCATCACAAACTTCCGGCTCGATGTGACAGACCTGATGGACTTGCTGTTATATGTCGAAAAGTGAATGAAACACTTAAGCTTCGTGTAGTTTCACGAAGCAAAACTTGGTGCTCTCCCTTGCATGTAATTCCTTGGTTTGTGAAACTGACTCAGCCGATTGTGTTCTTGATCTGCCATTCAAACATTGATTATGCTTAGTGTTTTTTAATTACGATTTGTCTAACGTTTTCATTTGAACTGTTACAGATGTGAGAATTTTTCCGTCATTTTTTAATTTCACTTAGAAGGAAATTTTGGGTTTTCAAAGTACATATTCATCACCGCCAAATTCATTGCATATACATTTCAAAATACATACTACGTGATCTCAAAGAAACCTATCTAAGCAAATAGTTTATTGTTCGAGTCCCTCGCTTACAGCGGAAGACAGAAAGCGACTAAAGATGAATTCGAGAACATCCAGTAAAGACTTGGCCGAAGAAACGTCATCAATTGGAGTCCATGCCATCCAGCACGCAATCGCCGATGCAATCCAAAAAATGGACTTCGAAATTCTTGCACTAAAAAGACTCGTTGCTAACGGAACGTAGACCGCTAAAAAGTTCGTTGGGAATGAACGAGTTTCAAGCCAAGAAAACTATGTTTTCACATAAATAGATGATCAGATGACGCAATGTATGAATTGTTTGACAGTTGTTACCATAATGTGGTTCAGTAACCTCGTTTTATTTCCGTATTGCAGCAAGAAGAAAACTTTCAAAAAAGTTGAAATCAGCTCCGGGACAATACAGCAAGCAAATAAATGTTGGACGATTTCAAATGTACGAAATTGGTATTATGTAATAGAGTGTTATACTATTTGCAAACAGCTCTGACAAATAAAGTACGAGCTATCAAGCATAAAGAATTAAATCAAAGCATTTGTATAACGATTTGAAATCTCATTCTTTATACTAGGATTAGTAAAGCTTGTTCTTCAATTTGAATTTTTCTTGCGTAGTGCTTACATTACTTGGTGACAGTTATGTAACATTATATTTTTTCAAAGTATTGTAAACTTCAGAGAATATACTTATTTACCCTCACTCTAAAAATAATTGTGCAATCTCCTGTAAAGACTTTCGCGTTCAACATGTTTGCTACAAAAATATACATGCAAACTCCTGTAAATACTTTCAAATTCAATACATTGCACTTAGGAGTAATTGTTCAATTTTCCATAAGGACTTCTAGGTTTGGCATGCTGCACTACTTTGATTTCGACAGATCTCAGTTCATGAGCCAACTAAAAATTAGCGCGACCCCAAACGCTGCACATGAATTAATCAACATTTAACTGATCCGTTTTATACTTTAACTGCGACGTGACCCACCGGTGGTCACTGAGGAGATTTCCATAATGCTGCTGACCAACCTGCAGTCACAAGCTCAATTTTCTTAAACACTTAATGAAAACGAAATGAAGGCACGACCAATTTAATGTTCGGTATTTTCAAAATTGATCTCCAAAATTGACTCATATATGTTTCAAAATAATTTGATTCTCAAAGGCTTTCAACTAATTTATTCTATAAAATATTGAGTTTTTCGCTTTATTTTGAAAATAAGATTCCCTAAGAATTGCCCTATAAGTACTACTATAATGTGAGTTGAATATTGAACTTCAGTTTAACCCGCAGTTGAGGCGGTAAACAGCTGGTACACTATTGAACAAACTGTCGTCGCCACGAGCCTACTCGCAGCAATTCTACAATAACCATGGTAAAGGAAACAAAGTAGGGTCATTTCTATGGGGGAAAATACCATTCTTCTTGTTCGGCTAGCTAATACAAAGGATTTATTTCAAACAATCTTTATGACGTCTCCAAAACGTAATTTCGTTAGGCCAATAGTGGTGATGGATTTGGGGCTAGCAGTGCTGCCAGATGCAATAAGAGCACTGTTATTGGTTCGTTGCCGTGACGTCAGCAAACCCAAAAAGTCATTAAAAAACTGGTTTGACCCTACCTTGTTTCCACTACCGTGACGATGACGCAGCCAAGACCAGATACACTTGCCTCCACAATTTTTTTCGTAGTACAGATGTGCATAAAGGCAATGATCTAGAGATTGTTTCTCATTAATGTTGGTATGACACACAGGTAACTGTTAGCAACAAGACAACTGAAAAATTTCCCTTTCAATAACAGTACATATGTCGAATGGTTATAAATTTTTGAAAGAGCGGGAAAATGGTAAAGTAAGTTATCATCTTTCATTAATGGTAATTACAAAATGATGATTTTCTTGACGATAGACGTTCGCATGCTCTCAAATTATTTTTAAAAAAAATGGAACTTTAATTTTTCACTCTATGAAAGATAAAGAAAATTTCATGGGGCCAAATAAAGCATGGCACAATTAGAAGCCACGCTCTCAGCAACACTCTTGCCTACCTATATCATGTGCGGCGTACATACATAAATATAACACGGTTATATATATATAGCACGGTTGAAAACGCAACACTCCAATTAGTAAGTTAGTGCTTACACATTTCCATTAAGACAAATCATTCCGCTTGACAATCAAAAATTAACAATAGCAAATGCATTACGAGCGAGAGTTTAATTAACACTTCGACAGCAGCATGCGTTTCCTGTGGTCTGGGAGAGGATTTTCTCAATGTTGTTGACCGACCAGCAGTCATGAACTCAATTTCCATAAATACTAAATTAAAGCTAAATGAAGACATGATCCACTTACTGTTTATTATTTTCAAAATTACCTTTTACAATTAACTTTAAATTTGAGTTGAATATTGAACATTAGTTTCACCAATTGCTATCAAAGTGTTAAGCGTAGCCTCACCTTGTCTAGGGCGGTGGTGTTGGAGAGTACGAACATTTCCATGACGACGGCCGCAACTCTGCAACACAAACGCTCCCTGACGCTGTTTTTAACCACAACACTTCTTAATTTTTAAGTACAGCACTTCTTAATTTTTTGTACAGCACTTCTTGATTTTACGTACAGCACTTCTTGATTTTACGTATAGCACTTCTTGATTTTACGTACAGCACTTCTTGATTTTTAGCGAAAACTGCTGTCTTAGTACGTAAATGCTCATACGTTCACGTCAGGTCTCGTACACGACCGTTCAGAGTTTCTCTGGCAAACCTGCAAGGGATAAAAACTCTTTAAATGAAGGAAAGAACCCCGGCAGATGCGCCTTTGACATCGACCAAAAAAGGGACAAACTTTCCGATGAGCAAAGCGAAAGTTTCGGCCTGCCTTTACCATTCTTGCGTGCCATCAATCCCGCGTCCGCCGAGAGGTACAATGGCTTCACAACCAGCGCGTGTGGCCGGCGCTCTACACACAAACGCTGGAAGTGCGAAAGGTCTCACCAGCTTTTTTGAGTCAATCCATGCGGAAAGAATTGCATATTTTACTGGTTTTGCAAGATAAGCCGTAGGTATGGAAGGGAAGCTGGAGCATATTTCTGCATGAAAGCGCTCAACGGTGATCTTTTACCTATGGTTTTTGGGACATTTTTTGAAAGAAGCGCGGGTGAGAACAGGCTTTTCTGTTCTCGTGCTTCAGATCTCACGCTAGCGAGTGATGAGAGAGAACAATACCTTTACGTTTCTGCTTTCAGTTTCATTTATCAATTGTTATCAATGGTTATGAGAGAGAACAATACCTCGGCGTTTCTGCAGTAAGTTGTGTTTATTAATGGTTAGCAGGGAGCAAGTAGTTATCATAGCATACATTTGACGAAAATAATCGATTGTATTTTAATCTGAGCAAAATTTGAATGAAATTTACACTTCAAACTTTCCGATGAGAGCTAGTCTACAATTTACTTTTTGTTCTTTTACCTAGACTTCTTGTACATTATTTTTTAATTACAACGTGATTTCCTTTGGCAAGCTCATATAATTTCTTTGGCAATTAGTTGTAATTAGAAAATATTTTACTCTTTCTTCGCTCCTATATTTTTCCTGAAGTGAACCGGAGCTTCAAGAATTTCAAATTAGAGTCTACGGCATTCTTCCCTCAGCCTAAATTCCCGACAAATAGCAAATTATGCTTTTTATGACATCAATGTTCAGAATGATCTCAAGGAAAAACAAAAATTTAGTAATTAATACCTTGTGCTCTTGCATACAGGTGTTTGTGTCATAATTTACTAATCTTACTCCTATCAAAATACTAAGCCTCAGAATAACAACATGGAGCTCCAATATTCTTCATGCTTTAAATTCAAAATGTTTCACAAAGTGCAATGGTAAATCGTATCCAATATACTCCTCAAAATGCCTTTGGCCACGGTAGAGGAAACAAGGTAGGGTCATTTCTATGGGAGAAAATACACCTCCTCTTGTTGGGCTAGTCAATAGAACGGCTTCATTTCAAACAAACTTTATGACGTCACCAAAACGCCATGCCGTTAGGCCAATAGTGGAGCCAGATTTAAGGGGTAGCAGTGCTACCAAATGCAATATGAGAGTTGCTATTGGTCCGTTGCCGTGACGTCAGCAAAACCACATCGTCAACGAAAAAAGACTGGTTTGAACCTCTCTTGTTTCCTCTACCGTGCCTTCGGTGCAGCATTTGTCAGGCCGAATAAATACCATCCCACACTCATTTTTCTCGCCTCACATCACATTTCAGCGGGCTAATGAGAACGTCAGTGTGAATTGCAAGTATTTTAGAGTAATATTATTTGGTGAGAACTTATCCTAGATCTTTGTAAGGTCTCATGCGCAATTATGCGTAGCATTTATTAGTAAGATCGCATGCACAACATTTGTAAGGTTTCATGTGTAACATGCGCAATATTTGTTGGAGAGATCTCATGAAACTAATTTGTAGAAGACCGCAAAAATCACATTCGGAAAAACTAAGCTAGGGAGTCTTCAACTTAATAACGTAGTAATATTTCGATAAAACTCGCGATATTCGCGTTAATGCTACTTTTATGCTTACGTTGAATGCTTTTAGAATTCAAACCTTTTGAATTTGATTTTTCTCAATGCAAGTTTCATTACTTGGTAAAAAAAGAACAATAATGCTTCTTTTGCAGAAAAATACGTCATACATTATACTCTCTCTAAAAATTTCCTTTAATTCCCTTCAGTAAAGTAATTTAATTGACTTGAAATCGTGATGTAGCTCTTTTGTCATAATTTGCTGAAACACACTGAGAATGAATTCACTGAAAAGTCACAGCAACAAGAAATAACTTTACCAAGCAGTGAGTGGTTTAGTCATGGATATTAAGACGACCGCGACCAGGATAGGTATTGCGAATGTTAGATACGGTGAAAAGCGCAGTATTCCTTTTTGTTAATGGTAGGGAATCTGCAAACGTATATGGTCCTGATATTAGGCAGTTCAAAAACCTCAGGCCTTACTAAAACACATAAAATTCATTACAACATGCGCTGAGCTATGACTCTGACCAGATCGGGTAGGAAAAAGATAGGCGTAAATGAAGTGATGTTAACATTATGTCATCCAATTCTCGATGATTGCATAGCCTAGATTGTATAGTCTGTATACATTGCTTCGCGGTATGTGTGAGAATTTACAAACAGTAACGCACGCTATGGTAAGATTAGACTCGGTATACGAGCAGTATATACCCGTAAGCTACCACTTCAACGATCTTTTACGGGGCATTATACTCGTACTTTACGCACTCATAAATATTAACAAAAATATATGAAAGCCCGTGAACTTAAGTAACAAGGAAAAATGTACTCATTACACCATAACATCCTCACCTAATCATACCACGGTAAAGGAAACAAGGTAGGGTCATTTCTATGGGAAAAAATACCTCCTCTTGTTCGGCTAGCCAATAGAAAGGCTTCATTTCAAACAAACTTTATGACGTCACCATAATGCCATGTCGTTGGGCCAATAGCGGAGCCAGATTTGGTGGTAGCAGTGCTACCAGATGCAATATAAGCGCTGCCATTGGTCCGTCACCGTGACGTCAGCATTGCCACACCAACGAAATAAAGACTGGTTTGAACCTACCATGTTTCCTCTACCGTGATCGTACCCAATACAAATGCGTAAATGATCACTTAAGAGGTGTTTCACAAGATGAAATATTTAAAATCGATCGGCTAGTCTGTAGAAGATGCAATGGGTCCGAAATGAATTAGGGATTCAAATTTCCCAAGTTTTGTAGGAAGCCTTTACGAATTGTGACAATACTGACGTAGAGATCCTGGTAAAAACGCTGAGTTACTTGACTTTGAATGAAACGAGTTAAAATCCTTTCTGTCAGTCCTACAATGCCTCCCAAATTGGGCAACGATCTCAGGAAAAAATTGTTTGAACATGCGTAATTGCACCGACTTTCAGGATTTTTATCGAGAATTATCTAGCGAATTGAAGGGAGTTGGTGGAAGAAAGAATCAATGACGAACTGAAGAACAGAGTGAAGGTATTAGCATTTCATAAATTAACATTTCAAACTGGAACTGAAGTGACGAACTGGAATATTGAACACAATCCTTGGAGCGCTTGGTACGGGAAAAAGGAATTTTCTTTATTACAGTTCATTTAGAAGAGAAAAACTGGTAAATTTAATGGTAGTTCGATTCTTCACAAATTTTAAGTCAACAGATTTGAGAAGTTAAAGATCGTCAGCACTAAGCTGAAGAATGTAATAAAGTTTCAAGAAAGTAAAGAAAATAATGCAGAGGGTGCACACGTAACGCGAACAACAGCAACATTCTAGCTCCAGTTCATTTAAACAATTTAAGAAATTTAAACAATTAGATTAAAAATGGCAAGAGACATAAAAATAACGTTCGTAACTAGATCCATCGGGATTATGCGAGTAAACACTTTTCTTCCCACACATTTCTTGCTCAAATAACTTTTTACAATATCAAAACCTTTGCGATAATTCAGCTTGAATCTTTTAAACTTCATTTAAAGTGCAACAAGAAGCATATTTTAAGATACGGACTTTCGTTTCATAACGCTTGAGGTAGGCAATCCAAAATGTCTGGTTCCCTAACTGTGGGGTCTCAGACAAAAAGTTTAGAGCAAATCAGTTTTTTGCCAGAAAAATGTGTTCTGGTAGTAAAAAACAGCACAACATGCATCGCTGCCTAGCCAGACTATACCCTAGAAACAGCACAACATGCACCGCTGCCTAGCCAGACTATACCCTAGAAAACAGCACAACATGTACCGCTGCCTAGCCAGACTATACCCTAGAAACAGCACAACATGCACCGCTGCCTAGCTAGACTACACCCTAGAAAACAGCACAACATGTACCGCTGCCTAGCCAGACTATACCCTAGAAACAGCACAACATGCACCGCTGCCTAGCTAGACTGTACCCTAGAAACAGCACAACATGCACCGCTGCCTAGCTAGACTGTACCCTAGAAAACAGCACAACATGCACCGCTGCCTAGCTAGACTGTACCCTAGAAAACAGCCCAATATGCACCGCTGCCTAGCTAGACTGTACCCTAGAAAACAGCCCAATATGCACCGCTGCCTAGCTAGACTATACCCTAGAAAACAGCCCAATATGCACCGCTGCCTAGCTAGACTATACCCTAGAAAACAGCCCAATATGCACCGCTGCCTAGCTAGACTGTACCCTAGAAAACAGCACAACATGCACCGCTGCCTAGCTAGACTGTACCCTAGAAAACAGCCCAACATGCACCGCTGCCTAGCTAGACTGTACCCTAGAAAACAGCCCAATATGCACCGCTGCCTAGCTAGACTATACCCTAGAAAACAGCACAACATGTACCGCTGCCTAGCCAGACTATACCCTAGAAACAGCACAACATGTACCGCTGCCGAGCTTGACTGTACCCTAGAAAACAGCACAACATGTACCGCTGCCTAGCTAGACTGTACCCTAGAAAACAGCACAACATGCACCGCTGCCGAGCTAGACTATACCCTAGAAAACAGCACAACATGTACCGCTGCCTAGCTAGACTGTACCCTAGAAAACAGCACAACATGCACCGCTGCCTAGCTAGACTGTACCCTAGAAAACAGCCCAACATGCACCGCTGCCTAGCTAGACTGTACCCTAGAAAACAGCCCAATATGCACCGCTGCCCAGCTAGACTATACCCTAGAAAACAGCACAACATGCACCGCTGCCGAGCTAGACTATACCCACATACAGAAGACGCTCATGCATAATCGCCTCACATATTCGGTTTAGAGGATCGTTCAGGACAAGCTTCCTTATGATCAGGAAAGCATCAACGCAGGCCAATAACTCTCGCAACGCTGAACCTTGCAATTGTGTTCAAAATTTGCAAGACTTGTTTCTGAACCGTGAAAATACGACTTTCTTTGCTAACAATTAACGATTCAGAAACGAGTTATTAACTTTGGTTCAACATTAAAGAAATGAAACCAATTTAAAACGATCACCAACGCAGCATTTTATTTTTATAGGACTTTCATATAGAAGTAAGTTCTGGTCTCAAACTAGAGAAGCTATTCTTAGTTTTTCTAATACTGAGTGAAATTGTTTTTATTGGATTTTCAAGTGAAAAATAATTCCGATCTGAAAAGAGAGAAACCACCCTGAGTTTTTCTAATACTGAGCGAAATTATGGAAATGCTGCATCTACTGATCGCTGGTTGTAGCAGATTGCGGCGTTTATGCAGATCGCGGAGAACTGAAGTGGCGCTTAACGAATCCACCTCGCCATCAGGCGCAGGAGACTGCAGCTAAAAACAATATCCAATTCAGAACTGCCTCAACGCTTAATAAACAATTTAGAACTGCCTCTACTTCCCTTAATCTCATGCATATTGATCATAAATTTTTATATCATCAGTAATGACATCAGAGTGTTAATAGGTATTTTTAGGCGTGAAAAATCAACATAGGGCATTGGGTAGAGGAAAAATGAAAATGCTTTTTGTAACGAACTCTAGGTATAAATGAAAGCTCTGTTCCAGTCTCTTTTACTAAAGAGTCACAGAGAAAGACCTAGTGCAGACATTATGAGCGAGATATTAGTGCATTTTGGCTCTAAAACGAAAGTTTAATCGACCCGCAATCAAGCTAAATTAGTACGCGGGAATTCGTTTTGCATCACAACTCAAAATTACAACAGGAAAATTAGAATAAATAAATACTTTCTAGTTACATTCCTCGACGAAATCATTTCCAGAATCTCACTTGAAACAAGATCGATCGAAATTAACATCGAACATTCCAACTCAAGCTTTGATTTTTTCGTTGTACCATTAGTGAGTAATGCATCTTAAAACCAAAGATGTATTATTAAATTTCTTTTCAGAGCACTTCTACTTATCTTCCTTCAAATATTTTATCCCGAGTAAAAATACGAGTGGTCCGATTCTCTGGTCCGATGTCCGATGTCGAATATGTCAATGAAAGTCATCATCCAGCTAACAAAAGTTTAAATTTGCAGCTCATTTTTCCGCTGACTTGCGAGCTGTAATCCAGTATGGCTCGTGTCGTCCAGGGTCACCGCGAGAATTACTGCAGAATTTTGCTGATTCGCCTGAAATTCACTTAGAAGAGCTCAATTGCCAAATGGCCCACTTCATTTGAAAAAGCTAAATTTTCCAGTATTTTTCTTTAAAGAGCTCAACTCCTGAACGGTATGTTATCACATGTATTAAAACCATATGTTCCGTTACCTTTTTCATTAACTATTGGAAGCTGATGATCTAATACAAAAAGAATAAAATTCAACTCCCCTTTGTATAAAAGCTATTCAAACTTAATAGAACTTCATTTTTCAGCCTGAGTTACTGGGTAGAAAGCATTTATATCTTCTTCTGCCTTCGAGGGGCAGAATTAAATTCTTAAAGTCAAAATTTTTCTCAAGAAGATTGGAGTCGCTGCATTTTTTTCGAGAACCTCAAATTTTCTCGAAAACCAGCGTTTAATCAATGATAATTGTGAATAACCGAAGAGTTTTCATTGAGCAGTTGCAGTGCACATTTCGAACAGAGAATTCATTAATCAGAACTGAACAGAAGGAGAAATCGCTCAGTCCCTTTCTCTCTCTCTCTACTCAGCGCATTTGTTATGATTACATACAAAGACTGAGTAAGCGCTACGGTATGCAGTTGCATTATTAAACACACCACCGCTATTTGTTGAGCTGTCGGTAGAGTATATGAGGGTGTCAATTCATGGAATTCATTATATTTACTTAGTTTGGTTAACAAATCGAAATAACAGAACACGCTGATCTTAGTGACGGTAACTAGGGAACGGCGCAGCGCAACCTTTCACGACCGCTGCTGTTCAGGCACTGGCACTCTCTTGGCACCAGACCTCATAAAAAGAAAAGAATAGCTGAGACCTGAGAGCGGCTGAAAGACGGTACGAATGCTTCTTTCTAATTTTCCTTTGAATCGCACAGGTGTAAAATGTGTTCAATTATCTAGATAAAAGGTATTCAAAATAGTTTCTGTCAAAAATTAAACTAAATTTTTGGATAGAGATATTTGACATTCATTATTCTTCGCATTTTTTCTTCTTTATCGACAAAAACGAAAAATTCTGGATCCGTCTCTGCAGATCGAAATACAAATGGTATAAATACATCAGTGTGAATTTTGCGTATTTCAAAACTCTTTTATTGTATTTAATAGTACACGTTCGTGAGGAATATTCAGTACAAGCATTTCAACTAGCCTAAGCCAGGAAAGAAAACATTACATTATTGAACATACATGTATTTAAGTCTACGGAAATTGCATCAAACGTTTCAATACCTTGACATTAACCATTGTCTCTTTCATGAGTGCAACCTTTCTTTTTTGAAAGTTTACGAAAGCAAGCTCTTTGTTTACAAGCCATTAGAGTTACGTGGGCTGGAGGTGCTTTCGTTGTTTTTACGCGGTGCTAAAACGCGGAGCGTTGAGTGGCGGATCAGCGCACGCGTACCTACAACACTCCGGAGTTGACCTCCGGTGCTGCTGTCGCCGGGACAACTGGAGGACTAGTACGGTAATGTGCATTTATTAGATGAGCCTACTATTTAAATTCGGCCTTTTCTATTGATTTTTGTCTCATGAAGAAATTTGCTTTGTACAGTTGGTCCTATTATCTTCTGTCGTCTTCTGTTTGTTTTGTCTTCTGGACACCTACCGTCTAAGCTCTGCAGTTTTGGTGTATTTTGCCTTAAGATGAATTTTAGCTTCTACAGTTGGTCGTATTATATTTTGTCTTCTTATGTTTGCTTTGATTTCTGTGAGCCTGCCGTATAAACTCTGTTGTTTCTATTAATTTTGCCTTATGGAAAAATTTATTTTGTATAATTGGTCATATTATCTTTTGTCTTCTTTTATTTGTTTTGTCTTCTGGCAATATTGAACTCGTGTCTGTATATACTGCAGTTGATTTTCGTTTTATTTGCTTCATTCTCAGGCTTAGAAAATCGTCATTCCGCAAAATGAGAGTCCGTTAGTTCACTTTTTTATTATTTGAACCATACTGAAAATTTTGAACAACTTTACATTGAAATATAGCTGAGATTTCTCTTTCAGCCCCAATGACTGGTTTTTTCTAGTTTTACTGCGAGGCCGAAGCAAGCTTTACTTGAAAACATTTTTAAAATGATACACAAAGAACTATAAACATGAAGAACTATAAATAAACATAAAGAACTATATGAACTATAAACAAAACGCATCCAGTACTGATAATTTTTTTAATCCAGAACTGATGTCAGGTCGAACATGTCCTCTTCTTATACAGTACTATTCCTAATTAAAACTGTTTGAGTTTATCTTTAACATTTTCCGGCAGTGTTGTAACATGTATTTATATATAGATATAATTTATGGCAAGCCTTTCACCTGGGAAAAACTTTTAAGGATAAAATCGATTACCATAATTCTGCACATTCGTTCTTCATCAATGAAATAACTAAAGAAACCTTGAAAACATATACTTAGTTATCTAAATGATAGCTATTCAAAATAGCGTATGCTCCACAAAATAGCATAAGAATTTTTTACTGGAGATATTTGACAAACATAATTCCGCACATTTATTCTTAATCTGTGAAATAATTAAAAACTCTGGGATTTGTTCTCAGAAAAAAAGACAGGTCCGTAGTTAAAAACATTGAGTTCTCAGCATATCTGCTCGGAATCAAGGCGTTTACATAATGTCAATGTGGAATTATTGTAATTTTTTAGAATTGATATATTATTAATGATAAATTCAATTTTCCATTTAGTATTTAGGCAAGGAATATTTTGGGCTGTGATTGTGTCCGGGGTGTGTTGTATTATACAGTATTATACATTGACTATACAGCATTATATAGTATTTCTGTTATACACAATTATACATTTTCAAGCAGTTCAAATTCAGGTATATAATGGCTTGTTCGTGGGTCCACGGTGGTTTTAATCAAAGTTTAAATGCTGTTAGCCATGCGAATATTCTACCCAGTCAACAAAATTTTAAAAATTTGCCCTTTTCTTTCAACAAGCCTATATGCGCGTTATCCTTCTTAGGTAATGCTCTTTTTCTTCCCACACATTCGTAAGTTTTCAATACTAAATTCCTCCGATAACTTATTGTACAAAAACAATACTATATTTCTCAGTTCACTCAGTGCACGAGTACAATGACCTTCACACAAAATGGAACACTTTTTTTCCATTTTGAACCCCCAAATTGGATGTTAGGAATTTTATTGAAGGCCTCACGTGCCTTCAATACTCGGACCGTACAAAAATGAAATATACCATACCCACATAAGGTTAAAGGCTCTACCTATAACTACATATGTTTATGTGTTCCAATTTTATTGCAGATATCCCATTTGTCTTTCAAAAATATTCATGAAATTTCCAACAAGGATTTTAAAGAGATTCTTTTTCCCAGCTTTTTCCTAAATTTTAAAAAATTCTAAAAACTCATATATATGATAAAGTCAATCATGTGTGCCGCTAAAGGTGCGGCTTGGTCGTGGTAAGGAAACTCGGGAGACAGGCTTTACAGGTGTTTACTTCGAGGAGGTGACGAGAACGATGGCGACAGGTCTATGACGCCGCCTGCTTATAAAGACTCCGACGCGCATGGGGGTTGGGGTTGCGCATACATATCTCTCCCACCCTCATTGTGAGTGAGGTACTTATCGCGAAAAAAATTAATTTTTAATCAAGTGATCGAACTCAAAAAAATATTCATTTAATTGAAAATTAATTTATTAAATTAAATTTATTGAAAATTTAAACATCTCAAAAATCGAAAATATAAATAAAAGCAAACATATATTGTATCCATAGTACACCTCGTTTTATTTTAGCAACAACGGCAGTAAAAGAAAACGCACTAAACGCAAGCAGGAAGAAAGGAGGCAGCGAAGCTGGTTAACAATAATAAGGCCTTCTTCTTCAACAGTATAAACTATAACACGAGTTCCTACACTACTACTATGGAAAAATAAAAACCGTCAGAATAAAAAATAAAAACGCCAGATACACAATTATAAAAACACAATTAAAAGAAACTCAATATCGATTCACATTAATTTAACTATTTTTAAATAACATTTCGCATTTAACATGGATCTTGTGGAAATATGAAAAACGGATGACACGTCCGTATACCTGAATCGTTGCAAGTTTGGCATCGTTCCCTGCCTAACACAGAGAAAACGGAGTACTGCGGTCAAGGTTAATTGAAGACGACAAGGCTTGTTGACTACGCGTGAAAGTTAATTGCAGTCTAGGCAATCTATGTTTGTTGACAGTCGCTCGGCGTCATGCGGTCTCAGCCAGACACCACACCGGAGTTGGAGGTATTATATTTTCAAGCATTATTGAACAAGTTAGAAGCTTTCAAAGCTTAGAAAGAAACTATTAAACTTTTAAATATCAAATCCATAATAAAACAAACGACGGAGTGAACGCAGAGGTAATTGTAGATTTTAGAACTCGTAAGAACTTAAATGTATGGTTATTACGTGTAGGGCTAGTTTACGATTCTAAAAAACATCGAGTAGGCGTCGAGTAAACATTTGGCTTCATGAAATTTTTGTAAAACATTTTTCAGCGGAGCTGCAATCTGTTTAATGGGGTTTGACACGTTAACAAATGAACTGAATATAACAAATTGATTTAGAGCCAAATTAGGTTTTACCTCCCTTGTCAGCATTCCGAAGGTCGCTGGCAGCGTCGGCATGTTAGACCGCACAGGCCGTTTTGGGTGCCAAGGCCATTTCAAGCCAGGTTTCACATTAATTATTACGTGTCCCCCTACAGTTACAGTGGTTACATTTCTGATATTGTCCCTTTTGTTTTGAGTACGTTCCGACGTAGCTGAAAATCCTCAGCCCTTACGCGCTCGGCTAATAGCTCTAGTTGTTTTCTAATGTAATAGACTAGGACTGTTAGGGTTATCATGACGACTGTTAGGATCATCAGAAGGACATCACTTACGCGGTCTGGTATCCAGTCTGTATTACTGTTTGCTGCTATCCAATCGTTGGTGATTTGGCCCTTAGTGTCGACTAAGGCTGCAGTTAGCGTGTCGACACTAATTGAACGTATTTTGTTCCCCATAATGTAGTGTTTCTCTTATTTAGTATTTTGAAGTGATCGTTTACTCGTTTCTCAGCCAACAGGATCTGTTATTAATAACAAAAAAAATAAGCAATTTGCTAAAATCGTACATTAATTCCCTAGCTCATTCCGAGTGGGACCAGTGTTTGGAAATGGTACAGAACGCAATAAACAATGCCTTTAATTCTACTTTAAGTGATACTCCCAGCTATGTCGTTTTCAATAGGGATAAGTGCCCATATTTTCACAGGGAAAATCTTCCCATTTCATACAGTTACGATACCGAAATTGACTTAGGGAATTTTCGTGCAAAGGAAGCGGTTCGAATCGTTGAAAACGTTAGGAACATAATTCTGAATAATACTGCGGAACGTACTCAAAACAAAAGGGACAAAAAGGCTCGGTTATCCAATTCAACGTGGATGACAGACTGAGAATACAGAAAAATTCTAACATAGCACTGCGCACCTCGTATTGTTTCTCATAGGATCATTTTAGCTTGTGCACGCAGGCCTTGGAATGAACACATCATCTCCTGGAAGAACGCATTAAAAAATGTCTACATTCGTTCGAAAAAACTTTTGTGTTCTTGAGAACGAATGTAGCTTTCGGAAGTAGAATATGTCGGCCTTGGTATCAAAGTACTCATTTTTGGTACACTTTTCGTAGATTTTTTTGCTCCTACAGATGAACGTGGCATTTTAATATCACTGAGCCTCAACCGTAAAGTTGATTTTGTGTGGTGAGGCTTCGAAATGAGCCGTGCATGTCACAGAAAACGACGTTTTTTGAATTCAGGCTACCTTAATTTTTACGGGGAGTGAATATAATGGCGTAGAAATTCATTATCTACGACAAACATCTCATTCGTTAGAATGGAAGTGGGATTCATTTCAAAGAGATAAGTATTTGTATATTGATAGGACTATAAAGTAACAAAGGTAATAGAAAACTAAAATTTTGCAATGCAAATAAAAAAATTCTCTTAATCTTATTCGAGCAACAGAATAGCATTTATCTAAACAAAGGATAGAGTTCATTAGGTAATATATTATTCTGTCTTTAGTTACTCAATAACACTATACCATATAATAACACTATACTATAACACTATACTATATAATAACACTATGCAATAACACTATACAATACACAAGTTATAGTTAAATGATTATTCAAAATTATTACTCAGACATGAACAGATCATTCATAGCATCCTTTAACGTCAGTTACGACAGAATTTTAATTCAAGAATCTTACGGAGTTCAGTAACCATTCAACGTCAAGTAAAACTAGAATGAGCAGTTTTTTTTCTCATGTCAAATACAATTATCAATTCTCTTTATAAAACTTTCCTTTCCTCTTTCAAGAATTTCAGCTTTGATCCTTTGATTTGCAGCTGTTATCACAGCCTTCAAATCGCCAAGAGTACGTGAACGGTTCTTGTACACAGCAGATTTGAGATGTATTTATATACATGTATCTCATATATATATAAATCTAAATATGTATATTTAAATGTATATATATCACACAATAACACAATGAAACATCCTAATTATTTATCAATAAATAAGCATCGCTGAATACGACAATTATTACCGAACACCTCTATGAATAAATAATATTGCATTTTTCAGGGTGAAACCAGAAGAAAAATTACACTTATGAATTCAAATGATTAATATCATATATCATGTCTTGTATACCAACTCCTTGCAGGGGCATGAAGGTGTTGTGTGATGTATCTCATTTGCTATAGACTTAACCTTGAAGTATTTCCAAACAAAGTTTATTTTAGCGTCGGGTCGATAAAACTTCTAATACATAATTTTACGACGAATGCTTTACAATGAGTTTCAAACGTTACGGAGGCACAACAAGCGTGACTTTTGTATTGATTGTATTTGTAAGTGAAATCTTGCTTTATATATTATTCGACATTATGTAACCCCGGTGTGAGGGTTGTGTGGCCCAGTCCACACCCCTCAAGTAACCCCGGTGTGAGGGTTGTGTGGCCCAGTCCCCACCCCTCAAGTAACCCCGGTTTGAGCGTTGTGTGGCCCAGTCTCCACCCCTCAAGTAACCCCGGTGTGAGCGTTGTGTGGCCTAGTCTTCACCGTATAAGTAAATAGAGCAAAGAGACATCCAATATTGATATGTGTTTTCATTTCTTACTGAATTTTAAACCTTATAGTAAGTTAAATGTGTTGTTTAAAATCCGTAGATTAAAGTTTAATTTTCCTCTGCCAGAGATAGTTAAATATGTGAAGAAAAATCCGTAGACTTTGAGCCTCCGACTTGTTTATCGAATTTATTTTGATTTGAGAAAAGTAGAATTTGAATCGAAAGTATAGCTTCATGGAAAGAATTTTAAAATAGGGAGCTAGGCTAACCGTTATTCATATTTTTTCAGCGTTAATGGAAAAATATCTTGTAATAGCTCTAACGTTGAAAACTTTATCTTTTGCATATCGTCATTACCGAATTACTCAGGTGTTATGGTAATTTATCAAAATACTAATTGTAAAACAGATTCTTATAACAAATCAAACCCACAGTATAGCGTTTGATAGTTTCTAGTTATTTTAAATATTATTATCATAGTACCTGTGTAAGGGAATTTTTAATTTCATTCAATTTCATTTTTCTAGTTCAATGTTCCCAATATTCTACCTAAGCACCGGCATTTTGAACATTTCTTCATAATATTACACCAATCCAAGGCACAGTCAACCAGCCAACAATAGTATGTTACCGGAGTTTTATCAGTAGTGTTTTTCAGCCACCAGTGGCGAACTGGGTTATGTCACTTTAGGAAACATTCATCGTAGAATGAATTTTTGTTTCAATTAGTACCCAGAATAGATGAACTTAGCTTATGTTACAATGAGAGCAACGAGCTGAATTATATCCTCAGCCACTACTGAGTCTCTGTGTTCACAGCATTCATCTTACAATGCACTTCTCGAGAGCAAATATACTGGGAGACCATAGTGCAACACATTACAGTAAATGTGCTAATCAGGATTGATGCAAGAGCTCTTCCATCAAATTAATCCATAATAAGCCATAAATTCTCAGCGGATGACTAAGTCCTTGAAATGCAGCAATCTTCCCAGAAGCAAACTTGCACAATCAGGAACAATCTGTAGCGCCCATCGCTATCCATGATTTATGACCAGAAATTATGAGTGTTCTTCATTGCATTGAAATCGAAAGTAGGCAGCGCTGTTTGAGCGAATTGAGGGGATAAGCACTTAAAGAGCTGCACTGTAAACATACTCATTGAACTGAAAGGTGCATTTTGCATAATGCAGTCATGGCTTTTGTGAGTGCACAAGCGAAATTTACGTCTCTTTATTAACGTCGAGCTGAGACAGGCTCTTAACAGCAAATCGTCTTTACCTTGGCCCCGCTCTCAGAGCGTATCCAGCCTGACACGCGTACTCGCTGAACCAGTCTTAAGTCTGTCTTCCAGTCTCTCGGACACGGGCTTTAAAAGCTGCTCCAGTTCGCCGTATGTTCGAGTAAGTGAGTATTTAGGGTACAAAAATCCAGACCTGGACTTCGAACATTCAACACTGGCGTAAATGGGTACTGGTAGTGAGGCTAAATTGAAATTGTGTCATTGCATTTGATATGGTATTTTCTTTCATCTATCGTTCAAAAAAAACAGTGTCAAATTAACATTTAGGTTAACTCATTATTCCGTCAAATAACACCACCTAGGTAACATTTATATTGAAAATTAGTAGATTCTTACGGAATCACACGCGTAAGATAAAATAGACAACAATGTAAAAATGAATTATTTTTCATTATTTATTCGGAATTATAATATTCCGAAACATTTGCGATGAAAATAATAAAAAAATTCACTTTTAAATCGGTTCTCCTTCTTATCTTACAGTTAAAATTTAGTCTAACAAGTCATATTATTTTGAATCGTTAATTTCTTTTTTCATCATAGTTCGCCTAAACAAAAGAATCTGAATTGTTTGATTTTACGAATCGAATTCATTTTCGGAAAGATTCTAATATAAGGTTTGTTTGCATTCACGATTAAATTATAGTGATTCGTGTTCATGCATGCGTGCTGTACCTATGATGAATGATAAGAATGATATCGGATGGTCGCTAATTTCTTCCAATATTTTCTTCGGGGAGAAAGGTTCTTATAGGCGACTAAACTTTAGAGTTCCTCATACTGCCGGCAGAGAAAATTCTCATAGTCTCATAAATAACCCATATTGCAGATGGAGAAAATTCTCACAGCCTCATAAATACCTCATATTGCAGATGGAGAAAATTCTCACAGCCTCATAAATACCTCATATTGCAGGGGGAGAAAATTCTCATAGTCTCATAAATAACTCATATTGCAGATGGAGAAAATTCTCATAGCCTCATAAATACTTCATATTGCAGATGGAGAAAATTCTCACAGCCTCATAAATACCTCATATTGCAGGGGGAGAAAATTCTCATAGTCTCATAAATAACTCATATTGCAGGGGGAGAAAATTCTCACAGCCTCATAAATACCTCATATTGCAGATGGAGAAAATTCTCACAGCCTCATAAATACCTCATATTGCAGGGGGAGAAAATCCTCACAGCCTTATAAATACCTCAAATTGCAGGGGGAGAAAATTCTCATAGTCTCATAAATAACTCATATTGCAGGGGGAGAAAATTCTCATAGTCTCATAAATAACTCATATTGCAGATGGAGAAAATTCTCACAGCCTCATAAACACCTCATATTGCAGGGGGAGAAAATTCTCATAGTCTCATAAATAACTCATATTGCAGACGGAGAAAATTCTCATAGCCTCATAAATACCTCATATTGCAGGGGGAGAAAATTCTCATAGTCTCATAAATAACTCATATTGCAGATGGAGAAAATTCTCATAGCCTCATAAATACCTCATATTGCAGGGGGAGAAAATTCTCATAGTCTCATAAATAACCCATATTGCAGATGGAGAAAATTCTCACAGCCTCATAAATACCTCATATTGCAGGGGGAGAAAATTCTCATAGTCTCATAAATAACCCATATTGCAAATGGAGAAAATTCTCACAGCCTCATAAATACCTCATATTGCAGGGGGAGAAAATTCTCATAGTCTCATAAATAACTCATATTGCAGATGGAGAAAATTCTCATAGCCTCATAAATACCTCATATTGCAGGGGGAGAAAATTCTCATAGTCTCATAAATAACCCATATTGCAGATGGAGAAAATTCTCACAGCCTCATAAATACCTCATATTGCAGGGGGAGAAAATTCTCATAGTCTCATAAATAACCCATATTGCAAATGGAGAAAATTCTCACAGCCTCATAAATACCTCATATTGCAGGGGGAGAAAATTCTCATAGTCTCATAAATAACCCATATTGCAGATGGAGAAAATTCTCATAGCCTCATAAATACCTCATATTACAGTGGTAGTTTCAAGAACATTGTATTCAAAAGACGCGTAATTGACAACACGACAGGAAAGAACTCTACTTAACTGTACTAAGTCAGTTCGTATACAAAAATCTAACAATACGGCGTTGACTTCACGACCGCCACTACAGTAAACAAAGACGTGGTCACGGCATGGCTGGGTATCTGAGCCCTGTCTATCTATTCCCCAATGTGTTCTGGGGAAGAACTCCCACCAGATGGACACGTATTTAAACTAATTCTTATGAATGATCAAAAACCTCCAAGTCACGTTGAACGTGGCCGTAAGTTGTATTTATTACCGGAGAGATCTTTTCAATCAATGGGAGTGTGAGCGAGAGTCATTCTCAAGTGTTCTATAAATGATTGATCTTTATAAAGTGATCCTACCGTTAAAACAACGTGGTAAAATTCTGCACATTCTCTGATGCACTTCTTGACATCTCGATGGAAGTGCTTCAGAACCCATTAATTTAATCAGAGAAATCAAAATCCTCCATGGATAATTTTGAGATAACTACCTGACAAGAAGACGTAAACTCAGGTTAATGAAAAGTACAGAATTAGTTTTGAGCGGAGAGATCTCATATACTATGAAGTCAGTTTTTCCATGCACCCAGATACGAAAATATATTCATCAAAGAACCTTTTTGTTGTAAAACAGTTGGTACAAAATTCTACCTTCTTATAAAGTTACCAAGAGTCCCAAAAACATATCCACTTTTTCTGTTGTTGGCACCATTGATGGACCGAGGAAAGCATTCAGTCTCATGCAACAGGTGTTTACCCTTGCACAGAAAATGAGTTTCATAATTTCTAGTTTCTAATTCTCTGTCTTTCTTTGTCTAGCATCCTTGAAAACTAAAAGTGTAACCTGCTTTTAAACCTCACCAGGACAAATAGAATCTTTCTTCATCTATAAGTCTTTGATTAATTCTCAAACTTTTATACATTCAAATTCAGTTTGCGCCAGGGCTCACTTCTCAGACCATATCATTTTAGGACGTAATACGCAAGACGATAAATATATACTGTGAATCGTGAATTGAACACAAGACGCTGAAAAAAAGGGCTAGCGGTACTTTATTAATGTTAGCAACCAATTGAATTAGATTGAATTGTTTTATTTCTTTCATTTGTTCTGTTCCTCCAAATTGGTTTAAAACATCCAAGGGTGAAATTGTTATTTCATTTTAAAAAATGTACGGAATATAAATGTACTCTACTAATATCTATTTGCACGGAATTTGAAAAGAAACAGCGTTGTGGTGAAATCAAAAGTGAAAAACTCGCGCATAGTTAAACAAAATACACGTGCCGTTCCTTTCACAATGAGAGCTTGTCAGTGAAAGCTGTGAATGTAGAGCAAATTTGATAAATGTTGCACTCATCATTACAATGTCTTCCAGAATTCTTGTTAACACACTCGTTCATTGATCACTTAGTTTTTTAATTAACATAATAATTTAGCCCTGAACCCTTATTCCCAAAGCTGATATGTGATACCTTTTTAGCATTTTTTAATATTGATGTATTAATGACGTTAAGTCATCGTTGATAAATATGATTGTAGACAAACACGCAAGTTACTAACTTGTGATACTCGACAATAATGATGTGTTCTCGAAGGCAAACATTTAAATTTTGTATCATCGCATGAAGGGGCCGGCTTTCTACTGCTTTGCTTCCAAGTTTTAAGGCTTTGCATAGAATACAAGCGCACGTCATCACGATGATGAATGCTTTGTTATTAATAAAGCTCTTTGATCTCATTTCATCTATTTTTCACGTCATACTGGCATTCCGACTCTGAATTCAGCTGTTTGATTGTTTCATCACCCATTAAAACACTGACTGAAGATCGAACAAATCATCTTAAGAAGACCTTTAGTTCTCGGTGTTTTAATTTTTGTCGGTGGGAAGCTCATATTGTAAACAGGGACAAAACTACAAGCGATAAAAAAATACCGTTTGAACACTCAAGAACCTAGGAGATCGGCCATGTAAATATCGGTAAAACGTGTATATCAGAGAAAAGATTTTTTTACGGTCATTCGCGCAGTGTTCACATCTTGGCAAACTGATGAGAGCTTAAAACTGGAAATTATAAGCCGAAATAGGTAGTTCTTGCACTTCTTACCGGTACTATGTTAAATGAAGCACTAAGTTGTAGGAGTAAAAATACGTTGTGAAAAATATATTTAATTACTTAGTAAGGCTGTTGCCCGGGCAATATACTTGTCGATGTATTCACTAAATTACAGAGTTGGGATTCTAGCCCTGAGAAATCTCTCAATGTTAACGCACAGATTCGGATTTCCACTTTTAGCGGTGTGCGTAACGACTTATTTTCTTCGAGGCGAAGTTGAGCATAAAAAGCACGATTGTACGACACAAAACTCACTTTTCCTTTATTCTATCAGGTTAATAACCATATTTGATTGTTTTATGTCGTGGTATTTACCTATGAAATACGTCGATAATGTTAGTCTTGCTTTGTGTTGTAACTTGACTCGGAAAATTGCTCACGGAATTCGCATGCCTGCATTTTCCTGTGCAAAATGTGAAATATCTCCACTGATAATTTAAATTAATATTTTTTCTATATTTCGCCACAGAATCAACTATAGTCAAAATATTTCATATTTCACTACAGAATCAACTCCCGTTAAAATATTCGATATTTAACCAAAGAATCAACTCAAGTTGATAAATTCGATAATTCACCACAGAATCAACTTCAGTTAAAATCTTCGATATTTCGAAACAGAATTAACTCCACTAAAACTATACGATATTTCAAATAGAATCAACTCCAGGAAAAATAATCGATATTTCGCCACATGATCAACTCCAGTTAAAATATTCGATATCGCACCGCAGAATCAGGTCCAGTGCAAATGGGGTCAAGTCTCCTCTTCGTTTTGATTTTGTGCAAATCAGCGACAAGCGCCATCGTCCAGCGCATGTGGCTGCCCACAGCAGTGAACGTGACGAGTTTACAGACGCTGTCACACCTCGACTTCGCAGGAGTCTCCGAAATAGAGTGCGCGGGCCAAACCCAAGCCAGGAACCTCACCAGACTTTACTGCTACCGGGACCGACGGTGCCTCGTGATGCTTTCTTCTTTGGACCTCATCGACAGAAGCGAATCCCCGATGTGGAGTTGCAAATATTCCGAAAGTAAGGTTCTTTTCTTAATTCTCTTAATAATTTTCTTCGAATAGTTTAGAAATTATTGTCGACTGCATTTTTATGCTTGCGTTGGATTGATCATACTTTATATTTTACAGAAATTATGATGGAGCTGGTCTCTGAAACGTTTTCGATTTTTCAATAAAATGACTAATTGTATTATAATTTCCTTCGCTGTTAACTTTTTAGCAAATACGATGCTTCTACTATACTACATAAAACCATGTTTTTCGGTAAGTATTGCACCTCGTATTTCCTGTGAATTTGGAATGAGACTGCATACGTTGTCAATCAGTATCGTCAAGTAATGATAAATTGGTCGGTATTTTTTTGCCGTCATTTTGCTACCCCTATAATGGTGCGAACTAGCTGTGATACGCTAGTGTATGAGCGCTTATAATGGGGAAGTGTTCACATCAATATTTTCTATTTTTCTTACATCTCAAAATAAGTTATCCACAAATTTGCTCCCCGTACTTAAAATTACATTTTATTTGCAATTATTGTGCGATGAGAGGCTCAGAATTACAGAATGGAAATGACTGATTCACGAGAGGCGTGCAGTTTACATGTCACATTGTACAGGCTCCGTGTGCAACGAGCACGTTATTCCAATACGCACGCGGCGGTTACAGTCCAATATAATCCATGAGATTTCACGTTTGAGTGATGCAAAATTTCATTTGGATGGACGCAAAAAAATTAATATACATCATTTTCTTTAGCTTTGAACCATCAAATTTTTGTTGCTCTATCATAATAAACGCGTTGCACAAATACTTTATGGCTTCACTTTATCACTTCTCAATAAAAGAAGAGGGAATGGAATGCTTGCTCAATATGGGGAATTCTCCCGGAGGCCTTCTCTGCCCGTTATCTCCATTTTCTACAATCATCAGACGAGCTACTCTTACTCCGATGAAAACATTGAGGATCCCGAATTGGCTTCGAACTATGGTCTTTTACCTTTGCTTTTGCACCATTGGAAAAAAAACCCATGTTGTTGCATTGAAATCGACTTAGTAGGTAGTTTCTACGAAAATTAACTATCAAATTTAGAAGCGAGAAAACGTTAAAAAAATTAGTCATTTTACTCAAATGACCAAAATCGAAACCGCTTCGGAGACCGGCTCCATCATCAGTGCACTACAAACCGAAGGCGCTCATTTCATTAAGTACTTTAGTCGAGTAAACGCAAAGCGGTTCGTATCGACAGCGTGTTTTGCAGATTTATTAACTCAAATGACATTGTTATTGCTCGTAGTTCATATATTGTTGCCCATCTATCACGTGTGCACATAAACACTTTTTATCCTGTAAAATTATAAATTCTTTTACAGTGGATGACGCAGGAATTTCAACGACGGAAACCACTCGAGAATCAACAACGATCACATCGACCACTATCACGAAATCAGTCGATGAAGCTAAAATTCCACTCACGGATACAACAAGTAAAGAAACTACGGTCAAGGATACAACAGTGAAGGAAACTGAAGTTTTACTCACGGACACAACAAGCAAAGAAACTACGGGCAAGGATACAACAGTTGAGAAAACTACACCCAAAGGTACAGCCATGGAATCAACTACGGTATCAACAACAGTGTCCACCTGGTCCTGCTGTCCGAGCTCATCGATTGTAGCCGACGAAGGTTGTATCAAAGAGAAGATCAGCCCTGCCATGAGCTTCTCTGAAGCCCAGCTGTACTGCCAGTCACTGGGAGCAGATTTATACTCCGCAAAAACATCGAAAAATTTCGCAAACTTGCAGTCGTACCTCTCCGGCAAATACACAGGTAACATTCTAATCATTAATCCTAATTTTTCCAGTAATGACAATTTCTTTTTAACTTAATGATCGAGCAAATACACAAGTAGCGTGCCTTCGGTCCTACCTTTAGAGCAAATTCACTTGTGAACTGCCTTTGGAATTGCCAACACATCATCATACACGATTCAATTGAAAGAATAAAGTCAGGAATGCCACTCCACAATGGGCTAAGTTATACCTGCTGTAATTCAATCGTGTGTTCGGAGGCACAGAGAAGACTCAAGAGACTTAAAAGGCCCGTATACACTATCCAACTTTTCGTCAATCACAAACACACGAAAACGCGAACAAAAAAAAAATTCGATCCTGTCCATATAGACTTCGTTTTCGGCGGCATGAAGTTGTATTCAGTTCAGCATTCAGTTTATTTTATTTAAATTAAATTAATCAATTAAATGTAAACCTATTGAAATATTGGGAATTTATAAATTACTGAATAAATATTGTACACGTTAAGTACTTAATTTCGCTATCTACAATATCCATGTAGTCATACAATTTACTGTATTCGCGAAAAAAAAAACAATTTAATAGATAAAACCGGGAAAAAGACGTAGAAATCAACCAATTCACGAGCAAAAAAACATTTACAATACATATAAACAAGCGAGTGTTTACTTTTTCCGGTGTCCGCTGTTCGCGGACTGCCGATAAACACAAGATTCAACCAAGAGAATGATAGTGTGGATGGGCCATTAGTGTGCCGCTAGAGGTGCGGCCTTGGTCGTGGTAATGAAACTCGGAGACGTTTTCTTAGGTGTTTACTTGAGGATAATAGGACATTTTCAACCTTCTTACTCCCACGCCCCCTTGAGAATTGTCAGGGGAAATTGTGTGCAGGTAGACTGGTAAATAACAGCTCACAAAAAAGAATATCGTAAATAGGTCGTCAAACATATTCAACTGAGAAAGTTCACTCTTTTTTCAAAAACATTACTGGGAAAAATCGGGCTTTACTACTGAGGCTCGCGCTACCAACAACCCCCCCCCCCCCCTCAGGGTGTCGAGCCCCCCCCTAGGTTAAGTACCACTGCTTTGGTGTGTTTCATTTCCTTGGGGACTGCCGATAAACACAAGATTCGGCCGAAAGATTGATAGTGTAGACAAGCCTTTAGGGTCTCTCATTTTCTTCGTTTTCCAGACATTCTAAACTTCTGGGTGCTGGTTGCATCGACCAAAGGCAAGTTCAAATGGCAGGGCAGCAACAACCGTGCCGTCAGTGAATTCGCATCTGGTTACCCTATCGATGCTGCAACAAATGGATGCGCGTACGCCAGCAGCGCAAACGACTATCTTCTCGTAGATGCCAACTGCGAAAACAAAGCACAAGTTCTTTGTCAGTTCGAATCCCTCCGGGATTGTTAGCATTATTCTTTCGGCCGAGAATTTTTGTCACAGCTAGTTGTGTAGACGCGGTATTTCCAGAAACATTTGAATACTTCTGATTGTCGATTATAATAATTCTGTAGATGCAACTGATTTCTCGTCGTTGGGTAAAGGGAGAAATCAAGCACAATACCCACTCCACCTACGTGTCGTAAATGGGAACCGGTTTGACCGAGGGTAACCGTCATGGCGTCCTGGTGTTAGTTATATGGCATTTGAAAAACCATTATACAAGGTGATATGTATTAGGCTTGACTGATTGGAATAAAGCTTCTTTTTTCAAAGTATTGCGAGTCAGGGGATATGATCTCATCAGCAGTGTTCCGAATAAATAAACTACGTCAATTTTTACCCGACAGAGAAGCTCCTCCGTATTCATCACAAGTCAGTTATCTGTTTCTTCAGGATGTGTGATTGAAAATCCGAGCACTTAAATTTCATGTGATATAATTTCACGCGAGCATTTCTTACAATTGAGAAAACAATTGTCAACTACTAGAGGATAACAGTGAATTTATTCTGTCAAATATTGTTTTCTTTCAAGTTATCATGCACAAGTTATGATAACAAAGACTTTCAATCGAATAAACAATTCTACGCCATATTTCTATATTAATATTACGTTCATTTACAAATTCTATTACTTATATTGAACGTATTTTTAATCACATGGCCTGAACTAGAATTACCAAAAATTTTTTTTTTTAATTGTGCGTTGCACAATGGTACATGGAACTGGCATATAAATAAAATAGCGCAGAACTAAACTTGTTTTAATTTTCGAAAAGATTTACCCTCAAGCCAAGGTCACAGGATTTGCTTAGAAAAATTTCACGTGACTGACAGTAATTCGAATGAGGACTTGGAAACGAACGCATTGAAATTTTATTTGAGAAGCATTGAATGCTTCAAAAACATTAACAAATTGAACTCACGCTTACAAGATCCGACCTTATCTATTTCAATACAGTGATTACAGGTTATATTTTAAGTGATAAGGTTTAGTGCTCGGTAAAATCAATGAAAAACATCGAAAAACAAGAAAAGTAGCAAAATGCTTGCAAAGTTACCCCTTTTGTCCCAAAAAAAGGCATTTATGAAAGGAAATTTGCACTATTTTTCAATGCCGCATTAACCGTGTAAAATTTTGCACCACGCTGAACAAAATATGCACAGGGTTTCTTATGGTGATTTTCGATTACTAATCATGTTCTCTGTCATGAAAATAACATACAATGAAGAGTTATACTGTATGAAGATGACTCGGAGTACGATTAAGTGTAAGTTCTTCGAGGTGTATTCCATTGCCCCTTCAGATTAAAATTGATTCTTACTTTCATTAGAGTAATGAAAATACAATAACTATTTTATTTACGGGAAAGCAAGGACTATCAATTCCATCGAATGTATTTTTTTACTCTGAATAAAATTATGTTTTCTGGTCAACCTACTAAATTAAATAGAAAACAATGAAGTATGAAGTCAACAAACGAAATAATCTCAGAAAGAAAGAGAGAGAAAAGAAAAACAGATTATTTCCAAAAAAGTCGATACATGAGATGTATTACAACACATTGCATTTTAAAATTTTCCTAATATAAGAATCCTTAATTGATGGACAAACCATACAAGGCGTACTGTAGCCGTGTCGGGAGCAAATTATGTTATTGAGAGCGACAATTAATTTTCATATTGAGAAAATAAAAGTTAATAATATCATGATTTATAGAGGACTAATAACAGAGTCACTCATAAATTATAGGAAACCAATACATATGTACATAATTGTTTTTATTTCAAAACAATAGGTTCATCATTTTGAATACTGAATTCGAGGAAAAAGATATTTTCTAATAGCTGCAGGAGAAGAAATATTAATAGCTAAGACTGATGTGTTTCGTAGAAGTTTGTCTCAAGAATGTTGAAAGGCATTGAGTTTCAGGTCTTAATTCTAATGATAGAAAGAAAAGAAAGAAAAAAAGAAAAACAGTATATTTCCAATATAGATGGTACAAAAGTACCATCATTGGTTTTTAAAATCTCTTAAAGTTAATACACTTAGATGATACACACACACGAGTATTGTAAAACTCGTGTCACTAGTCGAAAAGAAATGATTGAGGGCAATGTACTCCTAATTTTGCTTAATCTACATTTGATAATACATGTAATGATAATTATAAGAGACAACACAATTTCATGGACGATGCATTTTCATTGTGAGGTGAAAACACTTTTGACAGTTTACATGTACATGACATAAAACTTCGCAATTCTTGGATCCAGGAAATAATACATGAATCGCTTGTTTCGGCCAATGTTCAAAAGTGTCATTTTAAGGAAGCATGAAAAAAAATATATATATATAAATATACATCCGTATATATATACATATATATATATATATATTCATACATATATATACATGTACATATACACACATACATATACATGTATACACGTACACATAAGCCTGAGAACCAAGAAGATTATAAGTTTTGTATTTCTAATCCAACAATTTTAACATAGCGGTCATTAGTTAATAAGCATTTTATTTAAACAAAAAGTGGATGATCGCACAACAAATGTATAGTTTTCACATGAATGCTTTACAATAATAAAGAGATGACGAGTTAGGTAATGTTACAAGTTGAGAGTGAACAGAAAAAAGACCATTATCCGTTGGGTTGAGGCTGTCCCTCTTCCTGATACCCAAACTGAGACTGTAGCGCGCGCTTTCTTGTCAGAATGGATCTCTAGATTTGGTGTTCCCTTAAGTGTCACACATGACCGGGGATCACAATTCACCTCCAAATTCTGGAGTGAGCTTAGCACCGCCTTAGGGTGTGCAAATACATCCACTACAGCGTATCATCCGCAGTCAAATGGACTTATTGAGAGAGTCCACAGAGACCTCAAGGTCGCATTGCGCTGCCTTAATTGCAGTCACGATTGGACTGATAGACTTCCAGTAGTACTACTTAGCATCCGAAATTTACACAGACAGGATCAGCAATGCACAGCGGCTGAAATGTTGTACGGGAAAACGCTTCGTCTCCCCGGCGACATTGTTGACCCAAAACCTTTGCCTGAATTTTCATCCGCTGACCGTTCCGCTTATGTAACCTGTCTCAAAGATTGCATGCGTAAGATAAAGTATGTGGCTCCACGAATGCCTCAGACTCAGGACAAACTGGATTCTGCCCTGCAAGACTGCACACATGTGTATGTCCGCAATGATGCTATAAAACCTACACTCACGCGCCCTTATGATGGCCCATTCAAAGTACTTAAACGCAAGCAAAAATATTTCATCCTCGAAAGATTCGGTTCACACGACCCTGTGAGCATTGATCGATTAAAAGTCGCATACACTTCCGATCATAGTGTAACTTATAACTCATCATCCTCTCCGCAGACTTCCTTTCCCACTGAGACTCGATCATATCTACCATCTCAGCTTCCTCAGTTGGCTGCCTTGTTGCCTAGTCAACTTGAGTGTAACCCTTTCTATGTGTCTGCACATTCAAACCCTATCCCTAAGCCTATCGTAGACTCTAATTCTAGCCCTCTTACTGACACAGCGACAAGTCTGGAGAGACCAGACGAGCCCGCTGCAGTAACTCCTGTTCCTAGGACTCTTGCCGATCTAAACTTGCAGACCCGTTTGGTGAAACTTCCCCGCTCAGTATCATTTGCCAATTGCCGAACTCGGCAGGGTCGTGTAGTTCGCCCTCCTTCCCGCTACAGATGATTGCAGCGGGTGGACCTTTCGGTCTGCGCCTTGGGGGGTAATGTAGCATACCGCTACATAAGCGTAAAAATTAGAAATTTGCCATTCGCACTTAAATAAATTAATTAGTAGCATTAAAAATCTTACTCTAATTTATTATTAATTATTTTCTATTTCTAATTCGTAATCATTGAAGTTTTTGTGTAAATGCATAAAATAATAAAAATAACACTTGACATTTTTCGAGAGAGGAGCCCTCTGGTGGCAACACTGCGCAGTTGCGCGTCTCTTCTTTCAAAAAGCCACTCTTACTCTGGCGTCCTACTTTAGCGGTGTTACAGCAAATTCTCGTGAGTTTAAATGTGTTAGAAAATTATCGTGTTCCTTTTCGTCGTGTTCAGTGAGTATAAATAGTGACAGTGCTGGTATTAAGATACGTAGTTATGCGTAGGAATTGTGATGTAGCAGGTTTTCATTCAGTGTTTTGTTTTTCTTCTCAACATGACTTAGCGTAAAATTTTGCGTCAGATGTGCGTTGCATTTCCGTGTCATGATTTTATTATCAAAACATAATCATGTTCGTTCCTTTCTTTACTACAATAGTATATACCTGCAGTTTCCATGCATGATTCGATACTCGGAACGAACGCGGCTGAACTTGCCGGCGTTCGTTGTCGATAGCGTCTTTGTGTAATGGCGGAATATCACACCGTCGTCTCTTGTCACTACTCTGTGACTATAAATACTATAGGCATGTGTTATAGTAGCACTTATTCTTTTTTTTGTACAAAACCGACTTGCAGTAGTTTTAAATTACGAAAAGTATTCATGTCTATGCTTGCTAAGTTTTGGAATTTCATTTCTTAATTCCATACTCTTTAAAACCTTTACGTAACCGCACTTATTTCAATGTAAAACATTTCGATAAAATTTAATTTAACTCATCGCATTCTTGTGACAAACACTCACTACCACCTGCCTATCTTGAGTGTGTGCAAATTGCTGGCGGTTTTGGCTGAGGCCGACGTGTAAAGCCGCCCGGCTAAATCGCCGCACGGAATTTTCATGCTTTCGTTTTTCTTTTTCTCCGCGTATTTTCCGTCTGTGAAACCAACGCTTAGGTTTTCCTTTTCCTTTTATCATTGGGGATATATATTATTCCCTAGTTCCTTTATTATTGCAAATGATATCTATCAGATTTTTCAGTAGGATTTATATCCATGAACTTTAGGATTTTTTCTCTGTTAGTGCTTGTACAGTATAGGGATGTTTTCTGGAGCACTGAACAAGCGTTAATTTCATTTCTTATGCAATTTTTTAGCCGTGTTATGTCTTTTCGCTGTTTCATGAATCTTTTAGGAAATCACGTGTTTCTCCAGAAACTTCCCCAAATTTAACCTCCTATATTGCTGTCCTGCAGCTTCTTGCAAAAATAGCAGTCACTTGATATTTTCACGATTTTCCGTAGATCTCGTGTTTGCTTGCATGTAGTCTCGGTAAGGAATCACGATCTTTATTACCGGAAGTTCTTAAACCTAATACTCAGATATTAAAGCCAGAGGCATTAGTGAACAGTTCTGACAGCTAAACAATTTAAACAATTTATTTATTGTTAAAAATCTGTCAACCAAAATCTGTCCTATCTCCTTGAGCTTGCCAAAAGTGAGGATCCTTAAAGTAGCTGGTGTCAAACCTGTAGGAGTTTCTCGGAGTTCTCCGTGTGGGAAGAGTTGTCATTATATGTTGGATTGCCAGTGGTGGAATGTCTTGATGTCTCTCCTGGAACGTTTCATCCAGCGCCTCTGCCCTTACAGGACCTCAACGTCATCACACACACCATTTACAACATTCTCCCTGGGCCGCTTTTGGGGCTTTTCTACTTGGATTGGATTTGGCTATGCTCTGGGCCTTTAGCCGGATATATTCTCTAATTACGGGCCGTAATTCTCAACTGCCTAAAAGTACGGGCACCATTGAATTAGCTTTGCATTCGCTGAATTCCGCGTGCCTGGATCTTAAGTACTATTCAAACCAAGAGTCATCATCGCCATCAGGCGGCACCTTGATCAAACTCACCTGCTCCAAAGTTAAGCATGCTTTGCCCACACAAATAGCTACGCACCGATTGTTGTGCTTGTTTAAAAATTGCCCACAGTAAATTGAATATTCTGAACTCGATACACTTAAAAGTCTCATCCACCGGCCGGAGCGACGCCAGCGCTCACCGAAGCTCACCACCGGCACTCCGGACCTCACTGGGATTTCCAGTCAAGCTCATCGAAGTCCTCCTGGTTCCTCTTCAAATAAAAACCACCGAAATAAGCTGAGTCCAAAATCCGTTTTTCATTATCCCTCTTGTAATTTCCCACAATACTATCGAGGAGAGTTGATCGAGTTTTTGGCCGTCAAGAACTAACATTTCAGTTCGAACTACCCCAACGGTCATTAAATCCCGACACTGGTGCATCGGCCGGGAAATCTTAAAAATAAAAACTCAACTCGAAGTGTTTGAGAGATTGTGAGAGGATAATGTTGGCGTATCATTGTAGTGATAAATTTTCCCATGTCGTAGTAGTTTGAGAGATTCCTGTGGATTTTGACCGTGCTAATTGTTCTCTGAGCAGCTCTAAAAAATTTTATGCTGTTTTCCTGTCTTTGTTTGTTTTCGTGCCACAGTAGGTAGGGAAAATATTTTTTTTCTATTTCCGTGCTTACGTGCATTCTGACTACCGTAAAATTCGCGTTTCCATTCTCCATTTTTCCTCCATTTTCTTCAACGTTATTGATTGATTGAGTAGGTAGAAAAATAATTTTTCTCACCTGCTTTATTTTTGTGCCTACGCAAATTGCCGCATACCGCAGAAAAATTTTTTTTTTCGTTTCCAATTTCATATTTCCTTCCTTCTGTTTCAACTTAACCTGAATGATTGAGTAGGTAAAGAATTAACGCAAGCCCTTGCCACTTAATTCCAAGTCTTAGGCACTGATATCATTAATTGTGCATCCCAAAAGTGATCGCTAGCATGACTGAATCAGATAATGAAGATCGAGCCCCAACAAAACCCATTAGGCTCCCGCCCTTTATCCCGGAGGACGCTCATACCTGGTTTCAACAGTGTGAAGCCGTGTTTAGGTATCATAAAATAATAAATGAGATAGACAAATTCTATGCCCTTGTGTCCGCCGCGCCCACAAAACTACTGAATGACTCAAATCAAATATTAGAAAACCCTCCAACTCTCAATCCTTACGGAATCTTGAAAGGCAAAATTTTGGCAAAGCTTCAGATGTCCGATGCGGACAAATTCCGAAGTCTTGTAGACGCCTCAGCAATTCCATCTGTCTCTAGTTCTTTCTCACCCACTTCGTTAGTTAAAGAGTTACGAAAACTCGCTACGGGTGTTGCCGTAGCTGAGGGATTTCTGAAGGAAGTTTTCATGACTAAGCTTCCTCCGAACGTGCGTCCATTTCTATCGCTAGCAGGGCCCGAGCAAACGTTAGAAAAACTAGCGGAGTCCGCAGAAACGGTAATGCGAAATATTAATTTGTCACGAGAACCACAAGTTGCTTCCTTGAATGTAGCCGCTCCAAATTTTAGCCCGTCAAATACGGCACAAAATCAATCCTCAGCCACAATAGATAAGATGCAGCAGGACATCGCTGAAATAAAGCAAGCTCTCCAAAATTTTCAAATAGGTCAGAGTGTGGCTCACATTCAGCAAGGCCCAGGGAGATTCCAAAGCCACCAAAATGCCTACGACTATCCCTATGACTATCACTCAAACTATCCTTCTCCTCCTCCTCAACGCTTTGATAGAGGTAAATCTTATGATAGGTCAAATCAAGACCGCCGCTTCAGGTCGCGCTCTCGTGATGCTGGTAGCAATTTGTGCTGGTACCACCAGAAATTTGGTGACCAAGCTCGCAAATGTGCCTCTAGATACTGTCCTCGTTATACCGAAATGACTTCGGGAAACGCCAACAGCGACGCATAGTAGCGAGTACTGCGTTGCCTCATTCCCAGACTACTCGCCTACTACAGATTCTTGATCCCACAACCAAATATCGTTTTTTAATCGATACTGGGTCTAGTGTGTCGATTATCCCAGCCACGGTGAAAGACAAAAACAATCCATTGTTGGCGACATTACGCGCCGCAAACGGCACGCCAATTCCTTGTTACGGTGAAAGAATTTTAGAGTGCGGTCTGGGATTGAGGAGAAAATTTACATTTACCTTCTTGATAGCTGAGGTACAAGAGCCCATAATAGGTGCTGATTTTCTAGCCAAGTTTGGCATAATTGTAGATATTAAGAACAGGAGAATTAGGGACGAGGAGACACAGATCTCAATTCCCGCTTGTAGCATAACTAGAGCTAATGTCTTGCATTCCTTCTCAATCGCTTTCAAACAAGAGTGCATGTTTGAGCAAGTGCTCGCAGAGTACCCTGCACTAACAAATTCTAACTTAGTCTCTACAAAAATGCAAACCAGCACAAAGCACTTCATAGAAACTACGGGACCGCCCGTCTATTCCCGAGCAAGGCGATTACCGCCTGATCGATTGGCTTTAGCCAAGAAAGAATTCGCTAGGATGCTCGAAAATGGCATTATCCGCAGTTCCAAAAGCCCTTGGGCTAGCCCTCTTTTGCTAGTACCCAAGGCTAACGGTGAATTCAGACCGTGCGGGGATTTCCGCAGGTTGAACGCCGTTACTTTACCTGATCGATACCCTATTCCCTACCTTCATGATTTCAGTGCAAATTTAGAGAAAGCTCAAATTTTCTCAAAGATAGACCTTCAGCACGCCTTTCATCAAATTCCACTTGAGGAAAGCGCAATTGAGAAGACCGCGGTAATCACTCCGTTTGGTCTCTTTGAGTTCCTCAAGATGCCATATGGCTTGAGGAACGCTCCTCAAACGTTCCAAAGGCACATGGCTGAAATTTTCTCTGATCTCACTTTCGCCTATGTCTATTTAGACGACATCCTAGTGGCATCCACAACCCCGGAGTTGCACAAAGACCATCTTAGGGTCGTTTTTCAAAGATTGTCCGACAATGGACTCCTCGTAAATCCTGCAAAATGTGAGCTCGGAAAGCCATCACTTATTTACTTAGGTCATGAAATCTCTAGCCTAGGTCTAAAACCTTTGCCTTCCAAAGTAGAAGTCATCAAAAACTTTCCTCTTCCACAGACCCAGAAGGAACTCAGAAGGTTCCTAGGTTCTGTTAACTTCTATCATCGTTTCATTCGCAACTGTGCTCAAACTTTAGCGCCCTTGTCTGACCTCCTCGAACCGAAACGTAAAGGCAAATCTATTGAGGTAAAATGGACAGAAGAAGCGCGCAAAGCTTTTGAGACAATCAAGCACAAGTTAGCTTCCGCGACTGAATTATCCTACCCTATTGCTAATGCTGATTTTAGTCTCGTTGTGGACGCATCCAGTACCGCCGTAGGTGCTGTGTTGCAACAACAAGTAGGTACTAATATCTCTCCTCTCGCTTTCTTTTCCAAAAAGCTGTCGCCCACTGAGCGTGCTTATAGCGCGTTCGGTAGGGAACTTCTTGCTATCTACTTATCTGTGAGACACTTTCGCTATGCTCTAGAGGCGAGGGAGTTTGTGATCTACACAGATCACAAACCTCTGACCTCAGCGATCAAAATGCCTTCTGAAAGACATTCCCCAAGGGAAGCTCGACACTTGTCGTTTATAAGTCAGTTTACCACTGACATCCGCTTCATCAAAGGTCTCGACAATACTGTCGCTGACTGCTTATCGAGAATCAACACTGTCCAAACCAGTGGTGAAATCACCTTCGGCAACATTGAAAGAGCGCAGAAGGAGGATCCTGAACTTCAGGACCTTCTCAAACCTTCTAACATTTCCTCTCCGAAACTAACCTTGGTTGACGGCGTGTACCGTGATGCCGAGCGACCTTCTCGTTTGTATCTTCCTGCGACGCTCCGCAGAGTAGCTGTCCTCCACTACCATTCCCTCTCTCATCCAGGTATTAACCGTACAGTGCGTTTGATTTCTGATCGTTTCGTCTGGCCAGCGATGCGTAAGGAGGTCAAGCAAATTGTGCAAAATTGCCATGCGTGTCAGAGTAGTAAAGTGGTGAAACATAATCGTGCAGCGCTGCAGAGTTGTGCATTCACAGGTCACAAGTTCGACTCTGTACACCTAGATTTGGTGGGTCCTTTGCCTTTATCGCGCGGTCATTCTTATTTGTTGACCATCATAGATAGGTTCACGCGTTGGGTTGAGGCTGTCCCTCTTCCTGATACCCAAACTGAGACTGTAGCGCGCGCTTTCTTGTCAGAATGGATCTCTAGATTTGGTGTTCCCTTAAGTGTCACACATGACCGGGGATCACAATTCACCTCCAAATTCTGGAGTGAGCTTAGCACCGCCTTAGGGTGTGCAAATACATCCACTACAGCGTATCATCCGCAGTCAAATGGACTTATTGAGAGAGTCCACAGAGACCTCAAGGTCGCATTGCGCTGCCTTAATTGCAGTCACGATTGGACTGATAGACTTCCAGTAGTACTACTTAGCATCCGAAATTTACACAGACAGGATCAGCAATGCACAGCGGCTGAAATGTTGTACGGGAAAACGCTTCGTCTCCCCGGCGACATTGTTGACCCAAAACCTTTGCCTGAATTTTCATCCGCTGACCGTTCCGCTTATGTAACCTGTCTCAAAGATTGCATGCGTAAGATAAAGTATGTGGCTCCACGAATGCCTCAGACTCAGGACAAACTGGATTCTGCCCTGCAAGACTGCACACATGTGTATGTCCGCAATGATGCTATAAAACCTACACTCACGCGCCCTTATGATGGCCCATTCAAAGTACTTAAACGCAAGCAAAAATATTTCATCCTCGAAAGATTCGGTTCACACGACCCTGTGAGCATTGATCGATTAAAAGTCGCATACACTTCCGATCATAGTGTAACTTATAACTCATCATCCTCTCCGCAGACTTCCTTTCCCACTGAGACTCGATCATATCTACCATCTCAGCTTCCTCAGTTGGCTGCCTTGTTGCCTAGTCAACTTGAGTGTAACCCTTTCTATGTGTCTGCACATTCAAACCCTATCCCTAAGCCTACCGTAGACTCTAATTCTAGCCCTCTTACTGACACAGCGACAAGTCTGGAGAGACCAGACGAGCCCGCTGCAGTAACTCCTGTTCCTAGGACTCTTGCCGATCTAAACTTGCAGACCCGTTTGGTGAAACTTCCCCGCTCAGTATCATTTGCCAATTGCCGAACTCGGCAGGGTCGTGTAGTTCGCCCTCCTTCCCGCTACAGATGATTGCAGCGGGTGGACCTTTCGGTCTGCGCCTTGGGGGGTAATGTAGCATACCGCTACATAAGCGTAAAAATTAGAAATTTGCCATTCGCACTTAAATAAATTAATTAGTAGCATTAAAAATCTTACTCTAATTTATTATTAATTATTTTCTATTTCTAATTCGTAATCATTGAAGTTTTTGTGTAAATGCATAAAATAATAAAAATAACACTTGACATTTTTCGAGAGAGGAGCCCTCTGGTGGCAACACTGCGCAGTTGCGCGTCTCTTCTTTCAAAAAGCCACTCTTACTCTGGCGTCCTACTTTAGCGGTGTTACAGCAAATTCTCGTGAGTTTAAATGTGTTAGAAAATTATCGTGTTCCTTTTCGTCGTGTTCAGTGAGTATAAATAGTGACAGTGCTGGTATTAAGATACGTAGTTATGCGTAGGAATTGTGATGTAGCAGGTTTTCATTCAGTGTTTTGTTTTTCTTCTCAACATGACTTAGGGTAAAATTTTGCGTCAGATGTGCGTTGCATTTCCGTGTCATGATTTTATTATCAAAACATAATCATGTTCGTTCCTTTCTTTACTACAATAGTATATACCTGCAGTTTCCATGCATGATTCGATACTCGGAACGAACGCGGCTGAACTTGCCGGCGTTCGTTGTCGATAGCGTCTTTGTGTAATGGCGGAATATCACACCGTCGTCTCTTGTCACTACTCTGTGACTATAAATACTATAGAAAGAAAGAAAGAAGAAAGAAAAAACTTTATTTCCATTAGAGATTGTACAATATTACAATCATTGGTTTTTAAATATCTTAAAATTAATACACTTAGATGATACACACACACGAGTATTGAAAAACTCGTGTCACTAGTCGAAAATAAATGAATGAGGGCAATGTACTCCTAATCTTGCTTAATCTACATTTGACAATACATGTAATGATAATTATAAGAGATAACGCAAATTCATGGACGATGCATTTTCATTGTGGGGTGAAACACTTTTGACAGTTTACATGTACATGACATAAAACTTCGCAATTATTGATGCCAGGAAATAATATATGAATCGCTTGTTTCGGCAAATGTTCAAAGGTGTCATTTTAAGGAAGCATGAAAAAAATATAAATACAAATCCATATACATATATATACGTACACATATATAAACATACATACACACACACATACAGATATATATATATATATATGTATATATACATATGTACGCATAAGCATGAGGACCAAGAAGATTATAAGTTTTGTATTTCTAATTCAACAATTTTAACATAACGGTCGTTAGTTAATAAGCATTTTATTTAAATATAAATGGATGATCGTACAACAAATGTATAGTTTGTACATGAATGCTTTACAATAATAAAGAGATGACGAGTTAGGTAATATTACAAGTTGAGAGTGAACAGAAAATGACCATTATCTCTAGTAAAATGCTAGTTGTCAGTCTAGTACACACATATGTGCACACATACATGTAAATATATACACATATATGTACACATAAGCATGAGGACCAAGAAGATTATAAGTTTTGTATTTCTGATTCAACAATTTTAACATACCGGTCATTAGTTAATAAGCATTTTATTTAAATATAAATGGATGATCGCAGAACAAATGTATAGTTTGTACATGAATGCTTTACAATAATAAAGAGATGACGAGTTAGGTAATGTTACAAGTTGAGAGTGCACAGAAAAAAGACCATTTTCTCTAGTGAAATGCTAGTTGTCAGTTTAGTACACACATATGTGCACGTATACATGTAAATATTTACACATACACATGCACACATATACCCACGCACATATTTACACCTAACTTGTAAGCATACACAAATGCATTTCTATGCATCGAGGCAATACATACGCATTCTACAGAGTGGCATACGCATAGCGTGGACACGTACACATTTACACAAGTAAGCATGTGCGCAAATATCAGCGTAAACTAGTCAGTATAAACCAGAATTCCAATCGAGGGAAACAGAGAAAGTATCTTTTATTATAGCATGAATTTTATAAAATTTCGTACTAAAAATAGTGGCACAAAACAGTCTACTTAAGTCAGAAACATGAAAACGATTGTGGGACGTGAATAAGAAAGAAAACATTAATGTCCTATAAAGGTTTCATATTAGAAAAAAAAATCACATTATCTTTGAAATATGGCGCAAATTGTCGTCAATTGATAAACAAACATATATAGGTATCACATTATTATAAGCATATAACTATAAGCCGAATAAGTATATTACTGCAGTATAAATGAATGATCACACAACGAATTTTTTTTTTTTTACATGGATGCTTTACAATTTCATATTAGAAAAAATACATTATCTTTGTAATATGGTGCAGAATGTCTGTAATTGATCAACACACACTAACATAGGTACCATGACGGTCTAGTTTGATGCTTGCACGGAAACGGAGAGGAATGACATAAAATGCACCTTCGACTAGTTCATCTACTTTAGTGCACACAGTTGTACGTGCACATATACACACCTATATGCGCACATACACCTATATACGTACACACATATACAAGTAAGCATGTCCGCAAATGACAACGTATAGGCGGTCAAATCATAATACCTACGCATACTTCAAAACTGTTGTTTGATGTCTTGAATTATAAAACAATGAGCGAGGGAGATTGTTCAGCAATGGAGATACCAGGTAAATGAGATTCGTCAGTACTCATTCAGTATGTTCTGTAACTAAGGTTTATTATTGAGACACAAGATGACGAGTTATTTTGGCTTTAAATTCTCTCGGTCTTTGAGGGACTTTAATACTCAGGGGAAGTTTGTTCCACAGTAAGGCGCCTGATATGGACAGAGCCTTCTGCCCTAAGTGAGATGAACGATAGTTGACTAAGACATTATTGTTTCTGTTCGGTTTTTGATTGGTTACAGTGGGTGGATGGAAACGCACTATCTCAGCATTGCTCTGAGGAAGATATAACGAGGAGAATACGTATTGGGCCTTCTGCATGAGGAGCCTTTCTTGGATAGGGATCCAGCCGAGTTTATTGAGGAGAGGGGTTACGTGATCACTTCTTTTGAAATTACCGTTGCATACCACCTTGGCTGCAAAATTCATGCATTATTGTAAGTCCCTTTGAAGGTATTGAGGTAAGTCTCCCCATACTAGGCTGCAGTAGTCAATGCGCGATAGCACAAGGGATTGAATGGCCAATAATCTGGATTTTTCGTCTAGCATACTTTTTATACGATGAAAAAACATTAAAGTTCCGTAGATTTTGTTGCAAGTAGTCTCAACGTGAGATTTGAAGGACATATTTCTATCGAACCAGATGCCTAGATTTTTAACTTTTTCTGATGCATTAATTTTATCATTTCCAACTGCAAGAGTAAGATCTGAAGTTTTTTTAATTGCATCTTTGGATCCAAAAATAATGCATTGTGTTTTATTAGCATTTAATTTGAGACCATTTCGGTCGTACCATGATTTCAGTCTAGTCAGTAAAGTTTCGGCTTTAATTTGCGTCTGTGGTATTTCCGATACAGAACTTGTTATTGCAATTTGAACATCATCTGCATACATTGAGATCCGTGTGTTAGAAGGCATTGGAGGGAAATCATTAATGAAAATAGAAAACAGTAGCGGACCAAGAATGGATCCTTGGGGAACACCAAAATTGTTTTGAATGAATGGGGACAATTTGTTTTCTATGCGGACTGCATGAGATCGATTTGACAAGTAACTTTCAAACCATTGCGTGTCTATTCCCAAGTTCAGTATTTTACGTAGAAGTCTTTCATGTTGGACGCTATCGAACGCCTTAGAGAGATCGAGTAGTAGCAAGAGTGTTACATTCTTTTGATCGATGTCACTGTATATTTTTTCAGATATGTTGAGCAGAGCGTCTTGAGTGCTAGTATTTCTTCTATAGGCATATTGATTTTGGTGGAGTAAATTTGACTCGTCCAGGTGAAATGACAGTTGATTTGTCACCACTTTCTCCAATAGTTTGGACATGACAGGCAAAAGACTGATGGGCCTGTAGTTTGATGCTGTATTTAGGTCACCACTTTTGTGCAACGGTCTAATAATGGAGTGTTTCCATTGGTTTGGAAACGTATTGGTTACTATTGATGTATTAATTATCAGACGAATCCATGGTGCTGTAACAGGGAAACTGTCTTTGATATATTGAAGACTGATACCATCATGTCCAACTGCCTTTGTGTTTTTTAGTGAGTATAAGATGTTTCGTAACTCTGGTAGATCGACAGGGCGTGGTCTCCACTTGACATCAGTCCTCGAGGGTGCAGTGGGGCATGAATTTTCAATTGTCGTTTCATATGGATTGGTACACACCTCACTGAAAACTTGAGCCCCTACTTTTGAAAAGAATGTGTTGAAATCCGTGGCTGTTGCCAAGGGATTTTCAAAATTACTTATGCGATCTAAATTTTTATATGGGGCTACCTCACTAATGATTTCCCAAGTTCGCTTCGGGTTATTTTTAGCCGTTATCAGTGCCTGGTGGAAGTGAGTTTGTTTCGCTTCAGTGATTTTCTTTCGAAGAATTTTTTCATGTTCTTTATATCTCTTGTATAAGGTACTGTTTGATCTATTGTTTTTGTACTCTCGCAAGTTAGCTTTCTTTATTCTGCTCATCTCTTTAACTTCGTCAGTAATCCAAACAGTCCGTTTTGGCTTGGTTTTTTGGTGACGTAAGGTGCACATTCGTCGAGAGCTGCTGTGAAGTTCTCGTTGAAAATTGACACTTGTATGTCAACATCGTCAGATTGCATCATTTTCTGGAATTCGGTAGACCTATCGAGTAGTTTTTCTTGAAATAGTTCTGCTGAATAGTGCCTTTTCGAGCGATAGGTCATTAAGCGGTATTTTTGTCTTTCCTTCGCAATATTAATTTCACATTCTATAGAGTGGTGATCGGAAATAGAAGGTGATATTACTGTACTAAGTATTGCGGTGGGATTATTTGTGATTGCTAGATCGAGGAGAGTTGAAGAGACTTTAGTGATGCGAGTCGGTTCTTTGACCATTTGTGATAAGCTTAGTTTATACAATAGTTTGCTTAGCTGATTGTTTTTGTCCGTTAGGTCAACATTGAAATCTCCGAAAGCAAAGAATGATTTTTTTGCCTGAAGGATTTCTTTGAAGGTTTCCTCAATGAAATCTAGTGTTAGATTTAGGGGAGACGATGGGTGCCGGTAAAGGCTGCCAATGATTATTGATTTGTGTTTATTTATTTGCACTTCTAACCAAACCATTTCAATGCCTTCGCAAACTTTATTCGCTAGTAGTGAAGATGTTGAGTACATTTCTTTCACAAAAATACAAGATCCACTACCTCGGCTGGTTTTAGCGCCATCGTAGCGGTACAACACGTAATCAGGAATGTTAAAAAATGAACTTTGGGTTCGTGAATCAAACCATGTTTCTGAGACACACAAAATGTCAATTTTTTCAGTGACCAACATTACTCTGATTTCATCCAATTTACCATTCAGGCTTCGAGCATTTACATGCTTGATTTTGATTTTACCTATATTAGCACTCTTTTTAAAGGTAGCGAGGTTACTATCTCGATGGGATCGTTCAGGGGATTTATCGATTTTGTCTAAGTTGCCCAGGGTGTTTGGCCCAGCATCTGCTATGTAAGAAAGTCTACTATTTGGCTGGGCAGCGGCACTTTGTCAAGATGAGGTAACCCCGGTCTGATTTTTGCCTTGTGTGACAAGAGCACTGTAGTGATCGTTTTTACGATGGAGCAGTAGTGGAGGGTTATTATTTGATAACTCTGAAATGGGAACGACTGATATTTTCAAAACACAATGATCTTTTTCATCTAGGACGAGAAGTTTTTGGCCTGTCACATTTGAAATGATTAGTGGTATAAGGTCTACAGCAGCTTGGTCAAAATGTTTTTCGTCAATGTAATTATCTATGAGGTTTTGCATGTCGCCACTGTTCTTGTCAAAAAACTTAGCATATGTGCTGTAGTTTGCTTTACTCTCTGTTTTGATTGCAGCCTTTAGGGAATTGTAATTCCATTTTGATGCTGGTTGTTTTGTAAGTAGATGAGCTACTGCGTGGAGGAGGCAGTGTCCATCGGCTTTGGTGGGAGTCAGTTTTATGTTCCATGATCGTTTCAATTCATCCATTGTGGAATTCATGCGTTCACAAATGCGGCTGGAGACGTTTTTTTTCGCACTTTTTTCATCATTAAGAGGTTCTGAGAGGTGCGGGGAATTTACGTTTTTCTGGCTCTGAGTTCCCGTTCTGTGGTGATTTCTCGTATGGGGATTTGCAGAGAACTGAGAAATGCTCGTGTCAATTATATTTTTCGGGTGATGATTGTGCATACCGTTGGGTAGTGGATTTTCCATCGATTGTCGACTGCAATCTTGCAGCGATTTCTCTCTTCCTGTTGATTTTACTGCTTCCGAGTATGTGATTGGATGTTGATTTATACTCGTGTCTGAGAGGGGCTTTTCATCCTCTTCATCAGCATTGGATAGCAATGAAAACCTATTTTTTGTAGGCACTCCGCAGTTGTTTGTGGCGGATGCAGGGGAGGGCTTGTTATATGAGGGCAAACATCGGGAGGAGAGGGGAGGAGAGGGTTTGTTATATGAAGGCAAACATCGGTTTATGCTGCTGGAGGTTTCACGTGGATAGGCGGTCAACTTAGAACAATCATTCAACTCATTTTGCTGTTTTGAATAATCATTAGAGTATTCAATTTCTTCATTCAGATCATGGAAGTTTCTGACACAGGAGATAAAATGTGAAGTTAGTCTCAAAGGTGATTTTAGAGCAATTTGTTGAAGAAAATGATGCGTGTCTTCTCGCGTAACGGGCCAAGTGCGGACATTGTTGTAAGCTTCATCAACAGGACCGGTTTTTACATTTGCTCGCAGCGGAATCAGTTTAAGACCAATTTTTCTGCACAGGCTCGATGCCATGTACAATTGCTGCCCACTGCAGGCACTCACCACATAAATACGAGAAAGAAGATTCTTTGTCATGATCAATTTTTTTAATTTCGTGAGATTTTGGGACGAGAGGCTCAAACCTTTGAAACTAATTATATAGTTCCTGAAAGGAGGTGCGCGTTCAATCTCATCATAGAGATCATTTAGACGTTCCGAAGTTATGGTCTGAATCCTGCATGCACTATCAATGTCATCTCTGTTGATTTTTGTGAGACTATTGTCTCCAACGAGAAAAGTGTCTGAAGGGGATTTCGCATAAGGATGGTTACTCGCAGCTACCACCGGCGTAAAATCATGAGCGCTGATACGATAATTTAAAGCAAAAAGCTGTTCTATAATCACTTGAATATTTGATACAGTGGAAAAAATCGACGCTGGGCTTGGGGGAAATTTTGTCTCAAAGCTTTATTGAGAAATGCAGCTGTAAGAGACAGCGTGTTATTTATTTCGTGAATAGTTTGGGAACTGGTCATTTGGAGAGGATGTAAGTACCAATCAAAAGCGGTAACAGGTCTGGTTGTATTTTTCTCCACTGAAAATCTTACGTTATCCTCGCAGTTTACGCTCTGAGGTATTTTACTGCCAGTATCAGCTGCTGCGTATGCATTTTCAAACATAACTTCGCCGCCTGAAAGGTCTACACACAATTTATCATTAAAATTATAATTAAAATTACCCCTTATGCTGTTTGACTCGTTGCACACATCCAAAATTTTATCGCGTTTTAACGATGACGTTGATGTTTCCGTCGGCGGTGAACGATTTTGAGCTTTCTCAGTGACGCAGGGCAGGGGCGACGTCGCCATGACGCAATCGTTTCGGCGAGTTGAAGGAGCTAGCAGTGCTGTGGCAGATTCCGCCAGTGAGGACGTATCTTCTTCACTAAAGATTCTCGGCTTTGTGGACGATGAATCTTCTCGGACACAGTCCAAAGCGTGGGGTTGAGAGTCGAGTGCTGCTTGTACGGAATTTCTTGAACTCGCTTCGGGTGTGCCCGTGGCAGGTTTCAGAACTTGAGAAGATGAATTATTACTGGGAGCTGGATTATTACAAGCAGCGCCTGAGAGATTTTCGCCCGTGTCAGATGACTCTGATTTTGCAGTCATTAGTGATGCTTCAGGGGCTGAGAAACACTTGCTGATACCAGACTTCACGAACGTCCGAGAAGCATTTTTCGTTTTGAGTGTTTGAGGACCTTGAACTGGTGGATTCACAGGGGCGGATTTATTAGGTCTGCCTTTCCGCTTTATGGCTGGTGCTTTACGCTTTTTACTGAGCTTTTCGCACGAAGCTGTACTGGAGGATGTTTTTTCAGATGGGGCAACCTTCCGAGTAGTTGAACGAGTTCTATATTGATACATTGTGACGTTGATAGAGAGGAGGAAAAATTAAATTTTGTTCATTGGGTTAAAGTAGAAGACCTCACCTTTTAAAGGTAGATAAAAAGAGACTGCCAGTAGGAAAGCAAGGGGGGGGGGGGGGCTTGGGGTGTAAGACAGAGGAGGACAGAGTGTGAGCGGGAGGAGGGGGCAGGATGCTTGCGGTCGGCAGAGCAGCGTTGCTTGCTGTCCTGCTTGGGGAAGAAAAGAGAAAAGAAAAAAAGAAGAAGAAAAGAAGAAAAAGAACTTCAACTCTTCCATCAGAAGATTGCTCTGGTGAACTTTTCGAGAAACGTCGGATTGTTCAAGTTTACTTCACATTGTGGAATTATGCTCTGTCTGTGAACACAGGCTTACTATGTTTAACATGGTAAATTATTTCCGAAGTTGCTGGATCAAGTTTATTTAATTTTTATATTTAAGAGTTCCTTCAAAGAAGAAGAAGTTTTTTATCCTTCTCACATTTAACGTCAATAGTTAACCAAAATTGTCCATAAAAAGAACATGATAATAAGGTAAGCTAATTTTTTGAATCAAAAATTGAATGAGTACATTAGAAATTTTTAACATTCATGCTCTATTTTAACAAAAATAGTTCACAAAAAATGGTCACCATTATTTTCCAAAGATGCGAGTTTGACAGAGCACACTTTCTATTTTGTTTCTGGAGATAACGGCACTTGTTCTTCCACGTTAAGAGTGGAGGTGTTTTGGAGGGATGGAGTGTAGATGGAGGGGGGATGGAGGGGGCAGGGGTGAGCTTGTCCTCGCTACCCCTCACCGGCACTGCGAGAGCAACACAAAGTTTTCACATCTCGCCACTCTGATCTGCTTGTTAAAATGATCATAATTGAATCACCGAAACACTGAATGTTCACTTTTACCATTTAGTTAGGTAGACGGCACATTCACGGACACACAGTTCTAATTTCGTATTTCGTGGAGTTTTCCTTCCCTCACATTCTGAAACAATTTAGCTCCGGTAACATGGAGCGTGCGTCCACGGTGACAGACGGTGACAAAAGACGGTTATAGGCATGTGTTATAGTAGCACTTATTCTTTTTTTTGTACAAAACCGACTTGCAGTAGTTTTAAATTACGAAAAGTATTCATGTCTATGCTTGCTAAGTTTTGGAATTTCATTTCTTAATTCCATACTCTTTAAAACCTTTACGTAACCGCACTTATTTCAATGTAAAACATTTCGATAAAATTTAATTTAACTCATCGCATTCTTGTGACAAACACTCACTACCACCTGCCTATCTTGAGTGTGTGCAAATTGCTGGCGGTTTTGGCTGAGGCCGACGTGTAAAGCCGCCCGGCTAAATCGCCGCACGGAATTTTCATGCTTTCGTTTTTCTTTTTCTCCGCGTATTTTCCGTCTGTGAAACCAACGCTTAGGTTTTCCTTTTCCTTTTATCATTGGGGATATATATTATTCCCTAGTTCCTTTATTATTGCAAATGATATCTATCAGATTTTTCAGTAGGATTTATATCCATGAACTTTAGGATTTTTTCTCTGTTAGTGCTTGTACAGTATAGGGATGTTTTCTGGAGCACTGAACAAGCGTTAATTTCATTTCTTATGCAATTTTTTAGCCGTGTTATGTCTTTTCGCTGTTTCATGAATCTTTTAGGAAATCACGTGTTTCTCCAGAAACTTCCCCAAATTTAACCTCCTATATTGCTGTCCTGCAGCTTCTTGCAAAAATAGCAGTCACTTGATATTTTCACGATTTTCCGTAGATCTCGTGTTTGCTTGCATGTAGTCTCGGTAAGGAATCACGATCTTTATTACCGGAAGTTCTTAAACCTAATACTCAGATATTAAAGCCAGAGGCATTAGTGAACAGTTCTGACAGCTAAACAATTTAAACAATTTATTTATTGTTAAAAATCTGTCAACCAAAATCTGTCCTATCTCCTTGAGCTTGCCAAAAGTGAGGATCCTTAAAGTAGCTTGTGTCAAACCTGTAGGAGTTTCTCGGAGTTCTCCGTGTGGGAAGAGTTGTCATTATATGTTGGATTGCCAGTGGTGGAATGTCTTGATGTCTCTCCTGGAACGTTTCATCCAGCGCCTCTGCCCTTACAGGACCTCAACGTCATCACACACACCATTTACAACATTCTCCCTGGGCCGCTTTTGGGGCTTTTCTACTTGGATTGGATTTGGCTATGCTCTGGGCCTTTAGCCGGATATATTCTCTAATTACGGGCCGTAATTCTCAACTGCCTAAAAGTACGGGCACCATTGAATTAGCTTTGCATTCGCTGAATTCCGCGTGCCTGGATCTTAAGTACTATTCAAACCAAGAGTCATCATCGCCATCAGGCGGCACCTTGATCAAACTCACCTGCTCCAAAGTTAAGCATGCTTTGCCCACACAAATAGCTACGCACCGATTGTTGTGCTTGTTTAAAAATTGCCCACAGTAAATTGAATATTCTGAACTCGATACACTTAAAAATCTCATCCACCGGCCGGAGCGACGCCAGCGCTCACCGAAGCTCACCACCGGCACTCCGGACCTCACTGGGATTTCCAGTCAAGCTCATCGAAGTCCTCCTGGTTCCTCTTCAAATAAAAACCACCGAAATAAGCTGAGTCCAAAATCCGTTTTTCATTATCCCTCTTGTAATTTCCCACAACACTATCGAGGAGAGTTGATCGAGTTTTTGGCCGTCAAGAACTAACATTTCAGTTCGAACTACCCCAACGGTCATTAAATCCCGACATACGCATAGCGTGCACACGTACACATATATACAAGTAAGCATGTGCGCGAATATCAGCGTAAACCAGTCAGTATAAACTAGAAATTCCAATCGAGGGAAACGGATATCTTTAATATCTTTTATTATGGCATGAATTTTATAAAATTTCGTACTAAAAATAGTGGCACAAAACAGTCTACCTAAGTCTGAAACATGAAAACGATAGTGAGACGTGAATGAAAAAGAAAACATTAATGTCCTATAAAGGTTTCATATTAGAAAAAAAAATCACATTATCTTTGACATATGGCGCAAATTGTCGGCAATTGATAAACAAACATAGGTATCACATAATTATAAGCATATAACTATAAGCGTAATACTGCAGTATAAATGGATGATCACACAACGAATTTATTGCTTTTTTTACATGGATGCTTTACAATTTCATATTAGAAAGAAAATCACATTATCTTTGTAATATGGTGCAGAATGTCTGCAATTGATAAACACACACACACACATAGGTACCATGACGGTCTAGTTTGATGCTTGCACAGAAATGGAGAGGAATGACATAAAATGCAACCTTCGACTGGTTTATCTACTCTAGTGCACACAGGTGTACGTGAACATATGCACACCCATATGGCCACATACACCTATATACGTACACACATATTCAAGTAAGCATGTTTGCAAATGGCAGCGTATAGGCGATCAAATCACAATACCTACGCATACTTTAAAACTGTTGTGTGATATCTTGTATTATAAAACAATAAGCGAGGGAGATTTTTGAGCAATGGAGATACCAGGCAAATGAGATTCGAAAGTACTTATTTTGTGTGTTCTGTAACTAAGAATTATTCTTGAGACACAAGATGACGAGTTATTTTGGCTTTAAATTCTCTCGGTCTTTGAGGGACTTTAATACTCAGGGGAAGTTTGTTCCACAGTAAGAAAAAAAAAAAAAAAAAAAAAAATGTTTATTTCCAAATTGTCACATGAGATACATGCCAACATATTGGCTTTTAAAAGTTTCTTAAAAATAGGGCATCCTAAAATAAATGTTCCATACGAGGAGTACTAATTGACAAACCATCCGAGGTGTACAAGTAGATGAGCCATACGAGGCATAATAATAGACAAACTATACGAGGTGTACTAATAGACAAACTGTCAGAGGTGTACAAGTAGATAGACCATACGAGGCATATTAATTGACAAAAATACGAGGCGTACTAATAGACAAACCATTCGTGGTGTGCTAGTAGTCTAACAAAAGTTCTATACAAGGAGTACTAATTGACAAACCATCCGAGGTGTACAAATAGATAAGCTATACGAGGCATAATAATAATAGGCAAACTATACGAGGTGTACTAATAGACAAGCTATCAGAGGTGTACAAAATAGATAGCGCCTGATATGGACAGAGCCTTCTGCCCTAAGTGAGATGAACGATAGTTGACTAAGACATTGTTGTTTCTATTCGGTTTTTGATTGGTTACAGTGGGTGGATGGAAACACACTATCTCAGCATTGCTCTGAGGAAGATATAACGAGGAGAATACGTATTGGGCCTTCTGCATGAGGAGCCTTTCTTGAATAGGAATCCAGCCGAGTTTATTGAGGAGAGGGGTTACGTGATCACTTCTTTTGAAATTACCGTTGCATGCCACCTTCGCTACAAAATTCATGCACTTTTGTAAGTCCCTTTGAAGGTATTTAGGTAAGTCTCCCCATACTAGGCTGCAGTAGTCAATGCGCGATAACACAAGGGATTGAATTGCTAATAATCTGGATTTTTCGTCTAGCATATGAAGTATAAAGTTAGTAATTAAAATTAAAAAATAGTCATGATAGATAAGTAAATATAGGGTTTTGTTATAGTAAGGGAGCTCGAAAACACCGTGGCTTCTAATTAATTAATTAATCAATTAATAATTCTAGCAGTTTATTTCCAATACATTAAACGACGGTGATAGCCAGTTTTAGAGAGTGCAATTTTTTTAAGATCTCTCTAGTCATCCTTACTCGAACTTTATTCCCCAATTTACGCAGGGAATACCATGTACATAATGGAAATCTGATAGCCCAAGTTTTTCTGGGTATTTGATTGAATCATTTGCGTGGGCATTGTGCTCAGTTTCCATTTGCCGTACCTGTTCGTTCACTTTCACAGTATAATTTTCACATTCGGCTATTATAAAAGAAACAGAATTTTCAGAAAATTCGAGACGATGAAAAAAATTTTTTCTGTTCATGGAAAAAATAAAAAAGAAAAAACAATTTAATATACATTTGAGTATTTTATTACTTAAAACGGCTACTGAAAATGGTCCCCAGCTCAACATTTCGGGGGAGGGGGAAGCATAGCCCCTGAGTTTTAAGTGAGCATTTATAACTGTGCATTTGCAAACCAACGTGTAAATTAACGTATTTAGGAACATGTAGAACGCGAATAAGACTGAGATTAAAAGTGATTGGGAATTGTTAGCAAATCAGCCTGTATATCTCGTCCGACGCAGTCTATTTATTGCTGATAAAATATTGTAATTTCATACAAAACGTGACGGAGAAAAAAGCTATCAACTTGACACATATTCTCAATTTTAATTTTTCAGCACATGATAAAGCATTTGAAGTGATTACTAGGAATAAAGTTCACTTCAGCTAAACGGGGAAAAAATGGGTAAGGTCATCCAATTTCCTGGCAGTCATACAGACAAACATCCAGCAAGATCAGTAACATGATGAAATTCTTGCATACGGTAGTGTTAATGCGTCAAACATCCGCAAAGAAGTAAGATGCTCTAAAGGTGAAGGCACTTCAAGGCAGTAATGAGTTGTACGTCAGCCAGCTATAATTGTGCCTATATACAGTCATCTACTCATCTTGCATTAGTTAACTCTGCGTCGTGTTTTCCCGGAGCTGAGAATTATCTTGTTCTATCAAAGTACTTGAAGTCTTTGTGTTATAGTTGCCACTCGATGTGCATATGAATAGCTTTAAAATCGCAGATCGTGAAAGTATCTATCGACCTCTATGTAAAGCTATCTAGGCCTACCTATGAAAGAAAAATTAGGCAATGCCTGTGATGTTATGCACTAAGCCGAGAGACGATATTGATTACAATGGCATATTACATGTTGGAATCCCGGGTGCCGAATACTTGAATCATTGCCATATAGATGTTTTTCTTTTATTAAATTGAGTATTATTGGCCAAATTTAGGTAAAATTATCAATAGATTCAACCTGCTTCTTGATCATGTATTTTTTTTTTACAGACACTTTGAACTACAACTTGGAGAATCTGTAATGTTATGTAGAAAAATGTTTCTAAATTATATATAGTAATAATAATCTTATGCATGGAAAAGCACGAGGCTCTTTCTTATTGATTTGCACAAATTTTGGAGCACACATAGTGGCCTGCTGTGTTTTTCAAAGAATATGCTACATTTGCACTATTTTATTCCCTAAATCAACAGGTTTGATGTCTCTCAATTATTTTGGTCTACATATTGTAATTTCATGTCCTATTTATATGTGCATTAATTTAAAATGAAAATATTTCTTAATTGATCAAAATAATGAAATTAATTCCTACTCTAACTAGGGACACCGTCTAGGTAAAAAAAAAACGTTATTTATAGATGCATTTCTCTGAAATTTTCACAGTAGGTGTAAAATGATGCAAACATCATTTTTTATTTCGACAAAAATTTTGTATCTGCACTGGATTTTTTTTTATTTTCGAAAAATATGATAAAATAGGGTTTTTTTTAAAATAAATCTTCTTCCACAATTTTGAAGTTACAGAACCAGTATTTCGTTTTTAGATTGCTTAGATGTCTATAGCTCAAGTCTCGCTGAGCGGCTTCGCCGCTCATTGAGAATGAAAATATCGATTATAACTGGAATTTGATGCTGATTCCGAATATGCAATTTGTTTTGACCGCTCTCGATTTTTTCGATTTTTTTTATTTTTTTTTGGAAAGGCGGCTAGCAACAACTGAGGTGGTGCTCAAAGAATGCCATGTCCGTACAGGTTGGGTGGAACCCGACCCTATCCGGTACCCAGGTCTTCAAGGCACGGTCTGACCATGTTGGGTCGAGAATGGCAGAGTTCGGATCATGAGGTGGTGCAGGCCAAAGTATGCCAAGTCCGACCAGGTTGGGTCTAGAATGACAGAGTTCGGATCATGAGGTGTTGCAAGCCAAAGTATGCCAAGTCCGATCAGGTTGGGTCGAGAATGGCAGAGTTCGGATCATGAGGTGGTGCAGGCCAAAAAAAAACATTAAAAATGTATAAAAATTTAAAATTCAAAAAAATCACAAAAAATCGAAAAAATCGAGAGCGGTCAAAACAAATTGCAGATTCGGAATCGGCATCAAATTCCAGTTATAATCGATATTTTCATTCTCGCTGAGCGGCTTCGCTTTCATTTCATTCTTCGCTTCTTTCATTTTCAGAGCAATTTCAACATGAGCCAGTGTTAGCTTAGACTTACACAATTGTTTTGTACAAATGACATGCTGACCAGCAACAAACCACCATGTGTCGTGATCGCTTACCCGAGTTCCGTTCCAAAGCAGGCTTGCCTGTTGAAATCACTGTGCAGTATGATGCCCAGACCAACAGTGTGGATGTCGGTCTCCCAGACACTCCTGAGACTGAACTGCTCCATGTGGACTTTGGAGAATTATTCAAGCTGCTGGATCAGTTAAGCCCCCTTTATGCTGATGTTAAGGTAATTCAGTGCTGATGCCTTTTTTTTAACCTGCTGGATCAACTAAGACCACTTTATGCATGTGTGAAAATAAGCTGGTCAAATTTATTCAATCGTGGTATTCATGTATTTATGCTGCTAGGTCAGCTACGCCCACCAACATGAGTTGATGTAAATGTAGGGTTTTTGAATTTATAGGCAAGGACAGAATATCTTAGGTGGAAAGTTATTGAGAAGGTTCTTTTTTGTGGCTGCTCAAAAATTGTAAGAGACAAATTGTAAACATTTTCCTGCACAAATAATGCTTCTCAATTATTTGCTCTTGTAGGCACATTGTAATTATTTGATTACTTCTCTTCTATGGCTACTTAGCTGCTTTTTTTGTGGTTCTCAGGGAAAGCAGGACTAGGAGCAAACCTGAGAATGGGTCTCTTGGCTGTTTCTGTTCAAAAATTCTATTCCAGGGTGCTTTATCTCCCCATGTGCATTCTTTTTGTAATTCTGTTTTTATTTTCAGCGTCTTCATGAAGAGATACAGAAGCTGAGAGCCAATGTTCACCAGCACAACAATAAGGATAAATTTGATGATCAAGTTCTTGAATTGAAGAAACAGTTACACGTCATCAAGTCGGGAATTGAGCGGGTGAGTGAATGTTCAGGTAATAGTTTATGCATTACTGGTGTCATTGCAAAATTATTATCCAAAATGGGATGAAATAGTTAACTAAATTCTATTATCAGTCATGAGGATGGATTCAATTTGGAGTTATTTTAAGTTTCAAAAATCACAATGGATACTGTTTAGGAAGTAACAAAAAATTCTTACATGCTGTACAAAGTTTCTTTTGTTTCTGAGAATAAAGAAGTTGCTTCACATTCTTCCCTGAAGCATGGTGAGCACATTTGACTGAATGAGTATGAGCTATGATGCATGGCATAAAGTTCATTTGAGAGAGAAAATTAGAAAATGCTAGTGTCTTGCTATCTAATAGAAAATTTAGGAGTTTTTTCAAACAACTATGTGATACACACTATTACACCTGTTTGCAAGCAAGTATCATGTTTCACCAATGATAGAACTGTGTGTAAATGATAGTTCTTACTCCCTAGGATTCTGTGAAAAAAAGAATAATGGGACATGTGTACCGTGTAGCATGTGTCAAAATCCATGTCTATATGGTCTTCTGTACTTGTAGCTCTCAAAAGGCCCTTTTTATGATCATTCTGACTGAACTGGAGGCTGAAAATTGGTAAGCGCTTAACTAGAATTCCTATTGAACTTCATTTTGCCTTGGTGTTTGTGCTGTGTCAGCTTAACCCTATGGTTTTAAGACTATAAATTTATTAAACACCATTTTCTGATGGCTAACATTAATCTAAAATTTCCAGACTGATTTTGAGATGACAAATCATTTAACCATTTTCCTATCATCAACAATCAGTGTGTGTTGTCTGGAAAACGTCAATGAACAAAAATTTTTTGCAGTGAAAAATTTATTTTTAGGATACGTTTACTCTGTCCAGCTTCAATGTGTGTCGGTGCTTTTAATATTTTCATTACTGACATGGTCAATGAATGCTAATGTGTCATAAGCAACTAATCCAGGATTAGGTTATCTAGCTCTCATATTAAAAACTCTGGGGAGTATTAAGGACATTAAATCAGATAGAAATATTCAGTGTGTACATTTGTTTCTACAGTATAGTCAATGAAGAGTTGGAAACACTGGTTTGGCTCTCTGAGCTAGTGTTGTTCAGGGCTTGATCTAAGTTCCTGTGTAGCCAAAGAGCTAGTAACCTCTCTACTACCACTACTGAGCGAGCCATACTACTGTGCGAGGGTCGTTTATGTTGGTGGTTTCTCTAAAACTGTTGGTACTACTGAATTACTGTGGAAGGGCCATTTATGTAGATGGTTTCAAAAACTGCTGGCACCTACTACTGAGTTACTGTGCAAGGGCCTTTTATGTTGGGGGTTTACAGAAACTTTTTCATAACCTCCCAGTTCAGGGAAGCCCACAAAGACACAACAGACCCGCTGCTGGCACACATCCTGCGCTCGCATCTGCTGTCCCTGTCCACCTGGTCATCTGAGGAGCTCCATGAGCTCTCAGCTGTGCTCGTAGCAGCGCACGAGAGGCATCGAGCTTATGTCAGAAAAGAGTTCCAGATCACAGCAGGTGAGATCTTGTGATGTGTATCTAATGTTATACTTTCTTGCGTTTGGTTGGTGCCTCTTATGTTCTGTTGTGCTACCGTGTTGTTAGGAGTGTTGTATTGTGTTGTTTCGCTTTTTGTCACTATCACACTATGGATACAACTATTGTTTGTGTGGGAATTAGCATTCTCAAGGGGAAAATGTGAAGCCTCAAGTTGAAAGTTAGATAGGACTTCTTTTTGTTGAAATAGACTTGCTGATATTTATACTTTGAGGAGTTTCTTTGTTGTGTAATTCTGGCTACACAGTTTTACTGTAGGTTTGAGATTGAATAGCAATACTGAAGTTTAGTTTGTGCAAGACATTTGAGTGAAATCATACCCTCTACATTTGCTAATTCCGAGCTGATTCAAGTTTCCCTTTTTGATTTAAATATTTAAGATCAAGTGCAACTCATTTGCACAGTAAATTTACTAGAAAATATTTCTTTCATAGAGAAACAGAAAATCAAGATGGATTTTCTTGTTGTTACTTTCACACTATTTGAGATGAAGAAGCGATATTTTATTCTTGTTTCTTCTGTATTATTTAAAATGAACAACATAAAACGCATAATTTGTACATGGCAGAAGCTCACCAGATTTTCCATTTGAGCAGGGTACGACAAAGACATCTCGGAAGAAGAGCTGCAGTCGCTGTTGGACAAGCCCCCCACCATGTTCACACAAGACCTGCTCACCGAGACCAAGCTTGCCAAGCTCACCCTCACGGAGATACGAGAGCGACACGACCAGGTCCTCAAGCTCGAGAAGAGCATACTCGAGCTCAATACTTTGTTCCAGGTGAGATGTTCCTTCTCTCTTTAATGCTTTCATTCCTGCACATTACTTTGTTGCAGGTGAGATTAAAGCTCTGTTTATGTCAACCATTCCAGCTTATTTCATGTGAGATTTACTCTTTAATTTGGTCATTCCAGCTTGATACTGTGGTCCAGGTGAGATGTATTCTGTTTTAAATTTGAGTGTTCCTGCTTAATACTTTGTTCTGGGTGAGATGTACCTTCTATCCCTCACTCTGCCCCGTTCCAGTATAAGGCTTGTGGATCAAAATTTCATGAATGGATTGAACTGTAACATGAATGAATTTCATCTATAATTGTAGTTGGGAATTTGTTCAAAAAGGAAGGCGCTCTGTCCGAGTGGGGTTGTAAATTGTGGTGGTAACTTCAGTATTTGTCGCAAAATAAAGATATTTGCTAAGATGTTTCAAAATTTTGTTTTTTTGCTTTTTTTAATTTCAAACCAGTGCTTGAGAATAGGAATCAATCTTTTAATGGGTAAATTTGCCAGTAACTGTTTTTATTTATGGATATTTTAATACTGTCTTTTTTCCTGCGTAAATTGCTGAGCTGTCAGGAACATGGAAATAGTACATTGCATGAGTCAAAAGTAATGGAAGGTGCGCTCGTTGGATACTGCAAATGGTAAATTGGATCATTTCTATGCTAAGGCTTAATATGTGAAGCAGATAATTAGGAAAATGTGAAATAGACCAGAAAAACAAATACATTTTGAACAGTGAGATGTGTTTCGGCATTGTAACCAGTAAGAAAACATAGTTCATCTCATTCCTTTCTCCTGTATCAAAGAATTCAAATTCTGGATCTTTATCGAAAAGTTCTATTCTAGATACCTGCAAGAGTCTTCATGCATTTACCTACAAACAAAGGCGAGAAATGGAGAGATTCTGGAGCTCTGAGACCACCATCCCTATTGTGATGTATATAGAATATACAGTGAAACGTGTGTTGTTCTCACTTTTGGAGAAAAACTATGTACACATCAAAAAAGGATCATTCATTTTCCAACATTACTGCATTTCTATTTCAGTGAATCTTGTCAAAAAATGACTATAGGTTGTGGGGACCTGCTAGTATTGTGACAGGTATATGCACTCAAACAATTTATGTAGGAAGAATGAGTTGCATGATTTTGACGGGGATGAGTGCTCAAAATTTTTTAACACTTTTTTGAATGCGACTACTACTAAATATTTTAAAAATACCTAACATGAACTGGATCGTGCCTTCATTTAGCTTTGATCAAGTATTTATGAAAATTGAGTTTGCGACTACTGGTCGGTCAGCAGCATTATGAAAATTACCTCCGTGTACCACCGAAAGCGCACGTCGCAGTCAAAGTGTTAAGAAGCGGGAGTTGCACAAATGAGAGAATCCCCATGTGAGCAGGACCTGGCGCTGCTGGTCCGAACACAAGGCAAGACCATAGACGACATAGAGAACCACCTGTACGAAGCCAGCGCCAGGACAGCGGAGGGAGCTGGCCAGATGCAGCAGGCCTACGTCAAGGCGCGCTCGGCTATGAAGAAGAAGTACATCTGCTACCTCGTCATCACCTCGGTGGTCATTGTCTTCATCATCCTGCTTGCTTACTCTGTGAGTTGTGCTGCTTTTGCGTCAGGTTGTCTGATTTGTGTCAAGTTGTCTCATTTGTGTCAAGTTATCTCATTTGTGTCGGATTGTCTTTTTTTGTGTTTTGTGAGTTGTCTCTTTGGTTTAAAGCAAGTTTTTTGTATGTACAGCCTCTGTGGAATGTATGGATCTAGTTTTTGCTCTAGTTTCTTCTGTAAAGTTAAGGTTTTCTAAGGATTTGCTGATATTGATGCTCTGAAGCTCGGTAATCCGTCACTTATTCCGCTGTTCCTTTTTCCTCCTGTGCAATTGTTTCACGCTTCTCAACATTTTTCAAGGTTTTATGTAGCTGAACAATTTTTTTTTCCTGTTTTATCCTATGCTCATCTTTCCCTCAAGGAAGAGAAAAGCATTCTGTTATATCAGCCTTCAATTTCTCCCTCCTGAATTTAAAAAAGTTAATTCTGGATTAATACGTGGCTTGCAATTCAACTCACCGGTGGGTCGTTGTCAAGAATTTCTTGCTGCAAAACCGCCCATCGATGAGTCGTTTGAAAATTTTTTAACTATCTTTTTATATTGATGGTATTTGATCTACGCATTCAACATTTACCTTTCAAAAAAAAATTTAACGAATTTTGACTTTAAATTTAAGTTGAACATTGAACCTCAGTTTAACCCATCGCAGTCAACGTGTTGATGTATGTTGAGTTTGCAGAATTTTACTTGTGAACCCAGTTGTTCTATTTTGTTTAATGACTTCTTGTGTCTTCTTTCAGTTGAGCTAAACCGGCGTTGGTGGTCAAATGACGGCGACTCTGGGAGGTGGGCGAGCTTTAACTGATGCAGAGCGAGACGGTTGTCCTTCACCTCAGCAAGTTCTGTTTTGAATGCCTCAAAGATTGAATCACAGCTTCATTGAATCGTACAATGAATTTGTACAATCGTACAATGAATTTGTAAATCGTACAATGAATTTGTACAATCGTACAATGGCCTGATCACTTCATGTAGTGCCTTAGTCTCAACTCCATGCCGACGGTGCAGTGCTTTCCTTGTTATTCATCGCATGATGAAATTTTTTATAAATACGTACAAGTCTGAATTATGTGGTTTGTATCATGTCTACTGTCCTCAACTATTGCTTAAAGTTACAGAATTTCAGTTTGCTTCTTTATGATGCGCTAGGTAAATTCCAGAAATGTTAATTAGCATGCCGTGCATGTGGTTTTATTCTTGGGTGACCGCAAGGTTTTGCGTGCAGCATCAAGCAGTTGTAGAATGATTTTGCTGACGTAGCAGAGCATTAAATTTGTATCAAGTGTTCTGTGCCACCGCTCAATTTTAGGGCATTCCGATGTTAGCCTCTTGAAATCTCTCTGTCTGAAGTAATTGAAATGGCCATCGCATTCTCTAAACGTTGTCTTCTCAGATTTGATAATTATTTTAGAGATGATACTCTGTGTTCTGTTGGTGGATGGGTGGGTGTTTGATGGTTGTTTAGAAAGAATAATTGTGTAATTTAATGGAGAATGATTTAATAATTCCTGGACATAGTGTTCGTTTGTGTGATTCCCAAATGTTTTGATCAAAAAACTAACTGAAGTACTCCAGTAATGAGCATTGTGTTTTTAACATGTTATCATTTCTCTCTTTGAGTTCGTCTCGATAGTAGTGAACTTTTTGTAGCCTTATTTTAAATAATTGTGTTAAAAGCCTGGTTGCTTTGATGGTTTTTACTGTTGTGTCATGGTTTTAGCATCTACCTTTTTTGTGGTAGATGCTCGCCATCAGAACGTGGTTCGATTTTAAGTAATAAATAATGAACTGCATCTTGAGATCGACATTGTTAGGACAATACCAAAGGATCACTACTAATCATCTATAACTAATTATTGTGACATTCTAAAAACAAAAAAAGTACTTCTACAAGTCTACATTAAAACTCTAAATCCTTTTAAAACTGAACGTTTCATTTATTATTATTAAGTAGTGGACAAGATAATTGTTTAAGAACTAATTCATGTAAGAAATTTCTATTTTAGACAGTTTAAATATTCGGTGCTACACTTTTGTGAGGTGTTACTGCAGCTGCTATCGGCGCCTCAGCTTTGCAGAGTTGCCCCTTGTCAAATTTCGCCATTTTCTGTAACGAAAAGTATTGAATTTGAGTGTTTTGCCAAATGAGGCTTGGTTTTAAAAATTGCTCAGCATCTGGCAGTAGCTAAGGTTGCCAGACGCTAAATAATTTTTAAAGTCATGTATTTATTGTTTGAAAAAGGCTAAAGGCTGTAAGTGAAAGCCAGTAACTGCAAATCTAGTGACTGGCTCCAGAATTTCTTGTTCTACTGTTCTCAAAAACAAATCTCCATACAAGCGCTATTTCCCATAGGATGAAATATCCACAAATTTACTAAGAAAAAGTTCATCAATCCTTCCTTGGTTAGAGGAGAGTCCTACAATTTTTTCTCTGCGTAAAAATTTCAGTCATTCGTTCATGTTCTGTGATCGTATACCACACGCCTCTTTCCAACGACCAACGAACTGAACAATTATCTTCGTCGAGGCGGTAAAGTTGACAGCGCTAATCCGCTCAAAGGAACTTACGCCATGAGCTGTGCTCTCAATGACGACGTAAGAACTCAGTCCCATAAGACTGTAAAAACTTGCTAAGAACTCTGCCTATAATACAGTCCTGACTGCGTGTACCCTATATCTCTAGATAGACGTGAGTTGTTAGAAAGCTATTGGTTGTGCTCGACCCGGTGATGCGGAATGGAGGTTGCGACTTGGTGATGTTGTCTGGCGTTGTGATGTATCTCATTCACGTACAAACTTGCAGATTGACGTTTACTAGCATGTACTATGAGCACAACAGAAGCACACATAACCTGTTCTTTATGTGTTATAGGAATAATGTTCCCCTCAACCCTCCAGAGGTAGACCGTAGCAAGCAAGTTTTGTTTATGAAGTTTTTCGTTATAGAAACAAGATGCAAAAAAAATCCTGCAATATTATGGCCTCGTCTGCTTTATATAGGGTGCATTCAAGAAATGTTCTTGCTCTATCACTGCCCAGTACCTCGTGCTTTTTTCTTTTTTACTGTAGGTGTTTATTGACGTAGACACAAGTCAAGTGAGTTAAAGTAAATAAGATTTAAATTTTAGAAAATTAAATGTCCTAAAAACTCGCTTGCATTTGAAACGAAAACAAAAAATTCATCAGTAATTGTCAGTCAAGAGAAATGCGCATTTTTTTGGCACACCCTTTTTGTTATTTGTAGTATGTATAAAGAAGATGCAAGAAAATCAATCCGATATAAAGTCCCACAATTCTGGAATGACAGCGTTTTCTGCTGGAATGAAAGTGAGTTGGTTTCACCTCTGTAATATCGGGTGATGTACTACTGATTCCGTGTCAAGTAAATGCTTCAACGTGATCAAACTATTCTCAATGACTGAGCGAAGGCTTTTGATGTGTATTTCCAGTGAAATGTATTAGGTGAAATGTACCCAGTATTGCGAGAATGCGATGACGGAAAGGGTTTCTTTGGAAATTCGAACTGAAGGGTTTCCGATACTTCGACTTGGATATATTTCCAATCAGAAGCTGCACTTTTCATGCAAGATGATAATTTCACATTTACTTCTAATTCCTAATAAAAACCTGCACATTCCAGGCAAGATGAAGTCACTGCCTTTACTTTCGTATGCGTCGCTAGGGTCTTTAACCATCCGCAACCTACCTATTGTATGGCTTCCTAGTCATTAAGTTAACACTTTGACTGCAACGGCCAAATTTGGTCACTGAGACAGTTTTCATTATGCTGCTGACCAAGCAGTAGTCACACAGTCAATTTTAAAAAATACTAAATCAAGATAAAATTAAAACACGATCCAGTTAATGTTTGCTATCTTCAGCGTTGCATACCACAATTGACTTTAAATTTGAATTGAATTTTGAACTTCAGTTTTACATGCTGCAGTCGAAGTGTTAATAGACTCTTTCCATTCACATTCCTTCGAGCGCTAGGATAGTTTTTGTGTTGATGATCTCCGTTGCTCAATAATCTTGTAGAGTGTAGTTGCTTAGTGCTGCTTCGTTTTGAAAAGTATGAAGTCTGGCTTTAAAATAAACATAAAATTCTTGCTTGTGTTTGCATCTGAGGACTTCCACCTGCTTGCCTTTATTTAATTTATTCTATTTTATTCTAATCTGTTACCATTCCAGTAATACGGAGTACACGTGTTCGTCGTGCTCTCACATGGACTTTCTTGTTAAACTCTACATAATTTATGACAAGGTTACGCATAAATTTATACTTTGAAATTCAAAGCTGAATTAATAGAGTAGTTTTTTGTAACAAACCGTCATTTTTTCGGTGCACTGCTGTCCTGGTTTTCAGCATCTATTACTTTCTTTTTCAACTTTTATTCTGTTTCATAAACTCATTCCCAACTTGCGCAGTGTAGCTTGTGTGGAAACACCTTATGCACAGATTCAGCGATCTCTTGGCTTTGTTATGCACTGGCGCGTTTAGGTCGTCCCCTTCCAGCAGCTTGTGTGTGGAGAGCGGTGAACCTCCTTTACGGCACCGACGTGTGCAGCTGACCCTTCAGTACTTGGCGCGGTTGGAACAAGTCCCCTTGTCTCCTGCATGGACCAGCGTGCATGCGCCACTAGGCCGACATCTGCCTTTCCCTTACTTTCTGCCCTCATCGGAAGATTATTCGGCAGTCGTGGCTGCAATGCAGCTGAGGCCAATGAGAATACAACCAGTGTTCTTGGAAAGTTTTCCCACGTGGCGTGTCCCAATCGGGAGTTTTTGTCCGGGATGTCAAATGCCTAAGAAGGATTCTATGCCTACACACATACTAAAGGGGATCTTTTTGGACCATATTGCCGAAAAACATGCCCGTGCGATGAAGTTCTATACCGACGGCTCAAAGGTGGGAGACGCTGTAGGGTGTGCCGCGGTGTCGGGGGAGCTGGTGAGCGCCAAGAGATTGCTCCCAGAGTCGTCCATTTTCACTGCGGAACTTTACGGTGTGCTGGAGGCCCTCCGACTAATTAAACATTGTGTGTATGATACTTTTGCTATTTTTGTGGATTCAAAAAGTGTGGTGGAGGCCACTCGAGAGCATAATAGTACCCATCCGCTCGTTGGTGAAATCGTCATGAACTTAATAAATTTAACACGTGAGCGTAAATCTGTGACGTTGTGCTGGGTGCCCGGCCACGTAGGAGTGTCTGGCAATGAAAGAGCTGACCAGGAGGCTAAACGGGCCGCAGAGGCAAACGAGGAGACTCTAAATCTGATGGTTCCTTTCCGAGATTATTACCCTCGGATCAAAGCGGCAGTGAGAGAACGATGGCAGCATGAATGGGACAACGCTGCTAACGATAACAATAAATTAAGAAGCATTAAACCCACTATACGTGAGTGGATATCGTCCAGTTGTCGTGGTCGCCGGTTAGAGGTGATGCTTTGTCGCCTCCGTATTGGCCATACGCGGCTAACACACGGGCACCTGATGGAGCGGCTACCACAGCCGCAGTGCGAACGGTGTCGTGTGCCTTTGACTGTAAAGCACTTCCTCGCGGAGTGTCCCCTGAATGCTGTTGCCAGGAATCTGCATTTTCCGCACCTTCGCGGGTGTGCACAGGATGTTTTGACTGGAATACTTGGGGAGGCTGAGCGGTCAACTTATAATGTGACAGCGCTGCAGTCGTTTATTGGAGCGTGTAATCTGTCTTCAAAAATCTAGCCTGAAGATTCTACGCATGGTAATGCGATGTAAACACTGAACTGTAAAATGGCCGGGCGCGCTGCGCAATGCCCCTGGGGGTTTCAGCGCGGGTAAGGCGCCCGGCCATAATTGGGTGGGCAGCTGAGACCCCCATTAAGGGGTTAGGCTGTTGCTCAATGTGCAAACTGTGCATGTACCTTAAGATGATTATATGAACTGATTGAACCCTAAGCATGAGGAGTATGGTATTGAACTAGCAGCTCCTTTATTACTGCCGCTGCTGCTACTACTACTACTGTCACCAATGAAATCAAGTGTTGTTCAGATCACGCTCGTGGCTGTCGCGTCTTTGTTTGTTTAATAGTTGCTGTGACTTGCGGTGCGATGTTTGTGGCAGTAAGACCTCGAAATTTGAGAAGTGGAGACAACCTGAATTGCGAGACCTTCGGCGCGACATAGTGCAGGCACTGAAGCGCTAGCAAATTGATGTTACTACTACTACTACTTTCGAGCGTCCCATCGCTTATCATCAGTAGAAACTGTTAAGGGAGCTGGAAACTTGCACTTGTTATCCCGTTTTACAGTTTCTTCTAATGTGCATTGTAATGCTTAAATCCTCTGGAGGTAAAGTTATTTTTCTCATTAACGCTGAAACCAGTGTTTTTTCTTATTTTAATGTTGGGATTTTTGTTATCTAATATAATAGGGTCTCTGAAACACATCACCATGCCTCTGAAACATATCTAATATCATCTGATCTTTGAGGTATAACATAGGACCGAAATAGCACATAGATTTCTGAAGAACAGTGCGAATAAAGGATTAAGAGATTGATATCGCTAGTTGAGAATCTGTTAGCGCTTCATAAAGTTGATGGTGGGGCATTGATGAAAACCTCCATGGAAAAATTATTGAGAATAAATCGACTTATCATTCCCTCATTTCCTATTTGCAAAACCAACACAGAGCGAAATTTCTGAAGTTCTTTCATTTGTTTTGCTTGATTTTACTGTGTCGTGAATAAATTTGTCTCTGTTTTTTGAGAGCTTATTACTACTTCAACATGTTTTCGATGCTTGTAACTATTTTTGAATATTCTCATTCGAAGCCTTTTATGTATTCAGGTATGAAAATGATGTCTCGTCTTGAGCAAAATAAGAGTCTTGCCAGCATTTATTTTGTCCATGTACATTAATTCTTTTTATCCATCGAGAACCGTCGATGTTGCAGGTAACGTGTGGATGTTTGTGTTGTATTGGAACAAATGCTGTGTTAGTGGGAATAGTGTTTGACATTTAGTGTTGCTTTGGAATCCAAACCTAGAATATTGTTTATAAAGTCACAACAGCTCCTTTGGTACCCTAATTAGGGTTTTCTTCCATTCACTGCTGCTTCCTCAGGACTCTAATTAGGGGTTATTCATCTGTTCACTGCTGGAACCTTTAATATAGAGCATTCTGGTTTAATTTCATGGCCAGGGAAACGGGTTTTTCGTCCGTTTGGAACGGCTGCAGCTCTGCTGAACTACCAGGTCCATTCTAAAGCGGCCCATAGATGATCAATTTAATTGTCAATATCATTGAGCCAATATATTGATTGAATTTTTTTTACCCACTAAGTCAATTAATTGACGGTTGTCAACCGAGCCCACAGACGATCAATTAAATTATCAATATTCATTATTGTCAATTATATTGACAATAAAATTGAACGTCGATGGGCCGCTTAAGATCTGGACAGCCTGGTGTTACAAGCACCGTTCCAGCCCTGCAGCATTGGTTGGAATGAGGAAGCCCAACATTAAGATTTTTTAATGAAATTCCTTACGCCAGTTATGTCCTCGATGATTCATACTAGTATTAGTGGTAGGAGTACCATATTTTTGCTAGCGCTTCAGAGGCTGAGATCATATCGCACCGAATATTTTTGAACATTCAAGCACAAGTTTCCTTCATCACCACAGTATAGTAATTACGAATTATGCAATGTAACGTCAGCTATCGCTTGTTGTGGAACGTGGAGCTTGTGGGCTATTTTCCATTGTTCTACTTCCATCTTCAATTGCTGCTCTTTACTCATTTTAATCGTTTTCTCACATCAATAATCCTCATTTTCTCTGATAGTTAATCCTCGTGGTCTCAGACTGTTGACCCTCGTTTTTGCTGATCGTTAATCCTTGTTTTCTCAGATCGTTCATCCTTGTTTTTGCAGGTCGTTAATCGTGTTCTCAGACCGTTAATCGTCGTTTTCTCTGATCGTTGATGGTCGTTTTCTTTGATCGTTAATCCTCGTTTACTCTGACCATTAATCCTCGTTTTCTCAGGGTGTGGTTGTAAATTTGTAGCGACAGAAAGGCTTCCTAACTTTTGCCAGCCACTTCGGTTTCTAACTAATTTTTAAGTTGATAACGTTTATTGCATGAGCGTTTCAATTAAATAAAGGTTGTACAACTTTTCTTTTCATAGATGCAGTGAGTCATATCATTTGTGGTTGAAATTTGGAGTTAACTGTAGCATCGATTTATCAGTTTTAATTTGAATGATACATTTACGCTAATGTTTGATTAATAAAACTGCGAGAACAATGAGTAATTGATGCTCCAGGTACAGACACAAGAAATATAATAATGCTAAAAATGGGAGTAATAATTTAAATGCGTGCGAAGTGTCAAGTTCTGTGTTTGCTTACAAAATTTTAGCCGCGTCTCACTTGCTAGCTTGCGGAGAAAGTGCCAAACCAGGATTGCCAGGGTGACTTTTTCTGACCAAAATTCTCAATCTTGGTCTTTTCATAAATAAAATATGAAAATTTTGGTCTGAAAAGCCAATTTGGCAACCCTGCACCGAAATATTTCCGTAGCTTCTAAGGCTGATCTTTGTATACTCTTGCGCTTACCCCTTTTCGAGGCTTCTATTGTTGTCACCTCTCATGGTTGTGCTAACTGAGCTTTACGTTTAGGTTTTGTACAGAATACAATATTATGAAGAAAATGTTTTTATAGATGCATGTTATCTAAGTGTTCACTAAAAAAGGCAGTGCTGGACTGCGGACAAACTTCTACGGGCGAGTGTGTATAAACGACCGAAAATAGCGGAGGCAGAGCACATGTTTATGTAAATTTAGGATGGAAAATACGAATAGCGGAAAGAGAGCATATTTTTTATCAAGTCTGTTTTATCGAGTGCAAGTGTAAAGACTTGGAAGGCAGGTCATGAATCAGGCACACTGATATTTTTTATGGCTCTTTAGAGGAAAACTTACCCATGTTTATGCAGTGTAAGAAGTTAGAATAAGCTGTATTTTTGTATCAAAGAAGACCTGCTCTGTCTCACGTCCAGGTAAACTTTATAGCGTAGTTGCATACTTGTATCATTTGAGTGTGGGAGTGCATAGTGTTAACTAGATTAACAAGTTCCTCGCGTATTGGGCCTTATGTGTACCAATAGGTAAATTGCTCATTCACGTACCGGTGTAAATGAATGAAATTTCAGTTTTTTTGCGACCTTTTCAAAAAATAACGAATTATCACTCGAGGTGAAATGTCATCATATTTCTTGGGAAGGATAGAAATGTATTTGAACAGTTAAATCGATTTCTCTCTTCTGCTATTCACTACCTAACCTAACGACCAATTGTTAATTGGTTAATTGTAATAACCAATTGTTAATACGCGCGGAAACGCGGCGAACGCGTTACTGCTCCACAGCCCCGTCAAACCTTTTCGCCGGAGCTTGCATTTTTCGGCGCCTAAGCGATTTAATAACTGGGGCTGCGAAAAACATGCATGCAGGTGGTGAAAAAGTCAGACTGGGTGTAGTTCACGAGCCAAAAACTTGGCCGGAACACATTCCTCCGAGAACTGAAGATGTGTGTGCACAAACCTCCGTGTTTTGAAGGGAACCGCTGTTGCTTCTTCTGCGTTACTCTACTTGTCACCCCCTCTTATTACCTCTTCAACGAAATTATCGTGCATGTTTTTCAAAGCGCGTTTTGTTAGCGGTGGGCATTTATCCGTTGTTGTTGTTGATTGAAAGTAGAGTTTTAGATAGCTAAATAATTTTTTTTTTTTTTTTAAATAAATTGCAGTTGCTGAATCCCTCAGAAAGCGTAGGGCATTTATCAGTTTTAGTAGTTGTTGTTGTTGTTTCAAAAGAGAGTATTTGATTGCTAAATAATTCTTTGGTGAAACCCCCTCAGGGGGATACAATTATTGTATCTATGGGAATTAGCGCTCCCAGGGGGACAATGTGAGGGCCCGAGCTGAGAGTCAGGTAGGCCTTCTTTTTGTTGAAATAAAATGTTTTTGTTATGTTAAGGACCACCTTTTTTCGGTTCACTGCTGTCCTGTTCTTCAGCTCCTACTACTTTCTTCTTCAACTTTGATCTTGTTTCATAATCTTCTTTCCCAACTAACTGTTTCTATGCCTTTCTGCGTAGATTCCGCATTTCCTTAACTCCATACTAAATGGTGCCTTCCCCCTTCCTCTCTTTGGATCGCAATTGTTGCTGGGTAGGGAGGCTAAAACTAACGACTAATCTAAAAATCTTTGGTGAAACAATTTACAGTTACTCTAGCCCCTGAGAGCAGTGAACGACAATATCAAACCCGTTTTCTTCCTTAGTTAAGAACTGTTAACGAGAATCAACAGTACGTCGTCGGGAATTTTGTTAAATGTATATCATAAGATTTCTTTAACTTGAAGAATTGTGGTAATATGTGTCATATTGAATTATGTTTTTCACGACGTTTTACGAGGCACCTCTGTATTGCAGACCAGATAAGCGCACTGTTCATGTACGGTCGTGTATCCCGGTGCTGAATATTTGCCGTGTTTAATGCCTGGTACTTACAGCTACGGGGTTTTGTATGCAGTCCGGGTGACGACATGTCTCCAGTACATCAAGGGTAATTTCTCAATGTAAGCTGTTGAAGCAGGAAACTTGTATGCTTGTGTTGTAATGGTCTTCACTGTAAAGGGGGGAACTCCTTCGTTTCACTGGCACATCCTCTCAGGGGGATACAACTGTTGTATCGATGGGAATTAGCGCTCCCAGGGAAAAAATGTGAGAGCCTGAGCTGAGAGTTAGGTAGGCCTTCTTTTTGTAGAAATAAAATACTCTCATGTTAAGGATCATCTGATTTCGGTTCACTGCTGTCCTGTTTTTCAGCACCTACTTCTTTCTTCTTCAACTTTGATCTTGTTTTAATCTTCTTTCTCAACTTAAAGTTTTTATGTTTTTTCTGCATAGATTCCGCGTTCCCTCCATTCCATACTAAATGGAGCCTTCCACCTTCCTCTCTTTGGTTCGCCTTTGCCTCTTTGGTTTGCCTTAATAATCTAATCTAATCTTCACTGGCACGTCAATGTCAGCAGCTACAGGTTGTTGCATGTCGTTTTTGTCTTCTGTAATGGCAAAATGATAAAATTTTGCATTTTTCTGAATTTGATGTGGTCGTACAAGTCGTTACGACGACGAATTCTTCAGTTTTGTTCCGAGAGACCAAGAGCTAAGTCTACGACAACGCGGCTTGTGTCAGTCAGTCTCAGGTTCTGTTTGCGTGTGGAACGTGTTTCATTTTCCCGTCTTCTTCCAGCTTATGAACCCCTCAGGGGAATGCAACTATTGCATGTGTGGGAATTACCACTCTTGAGAAGAATATGTGGGGTCCCGAGCTAAAGGTTACGAAGGCCTACCTTTTTTTGAAATAGAATGGGTTTTTTGTTTCGTTTCGGGCAATCTTTTCTCGGCTCACTGCTGTCCTGTTTTTCAGCACGTACTACCTTTTTCAAATTTTAGCTTGTTCCATAAACTTTTTCTCAACTTAATGCCTCAATGCGCCTTGTGAAAAGATTCTACGTTCCCTCAAGCCCGTAATTGTTGGTCCCTTCCTTCTTCCTCTCCTTGGAGTGTCTTTTTTTTTTCTTTCTTTTTTTGCGGTAAGAGAGGCTTGAACTGGCATCTAATGTTATCTTCAGCTAAAAAATGGCCAGTGTGAGCATCAAGTCCATCCGCCTTTGTGTTAGTGAGTACCAGGGCTGGAGGTCGGTGTAAATGTTAGACGTTAACGTTGTTACCTTCTGCAACGATAATGAGCTGTGTCATCCGGCTAAAACATCCAGAGCAGTTTGGACCAGTTTTTGAAAGAGAAGGGATTTAATTAACAGGTTGAATTGTGTTCATTTTTTTTATCCAAAGAACTCTCAACGCAACGTCTGTAATGTTTGTGCGTAATGGTCTTGATTTCCAATTCATGTGTATGAAAAAAATAATTTCGCGTGTCTTGATTTCCTATTCATGTGGAGGAATAAAATCATTTCGCGTGTAGAGGAACCGTTGCTGAGACTTTTTAGCTCGCTAAGCAAGTTGAGCCCCTCTCTCTTAAACTGGACGTTTTGCTGCATAAATCCCTGTGTTACGTCAAGAAATCCCATAAATCCCTTCCGCGGGTGTTCGTTTGAGGTAGTGGAACTTATTAATGTTCGTCTCAGCTATCAGGCCGAGTAATCTTTTCCTTAATTTAGCTTTTCACAGTTGATTTCCTCATCATTTTGCGAACAGACTTACTCTCGTACGCTGAGTTGCAAACACTTAAATTTAAGTACCAAGGTTCCACGCTTTGTGGTCTCCGTTATTTTGGTGGAGCAATTTTTTATAGATTTTTCAATTTTATACCTAACCTAACCTTTGATGATTGCTTTAACTTGAAGTTATTAATTTTTCTTGTGATGTAGGCCTATATGCAGTACTTGATTCGATTTGTCATTCCTATGTCTTCTCTGAGAGAAACATACGCGCTAAACACTAATTGATAACTATATCATTTGTTCAATCTTATTAGAACATTTCGCTCTGAATTTCTTGAAGCTCTGGTTCGATAAAAATGTAATACCGATAAAAAATTGAATTGGTTTGTTCTATTTGAGTTGTTTATTAAATTTCCAAGTAACCATAATGATTGGACAATGTTATTGGTAAGATTTATTATTGTGTCTTGTGTTCCATTTTAAAGTGGCTATCAAAAGAACGAATATGTTTTGTTTAGAGCTAAATAATTATGTCACTAACTAAACCTACTACGTTATTTCTTTTCATTTCATTTTGCTCCATAACACGCAAGAAGGAAGAAAGGGTATGAAGTTTTTACTGTTACATCCGTTCGTAATGACCTGTTTTTTGTTACTCACAGCTTTTCTTTTATCTTCAAGTTTTATCTTGTTCCACGAACTTCTTACTCAGTTTACTGTTTCTATGCACCTTGTGCATAGATTCCGCGTTCCCTTATCTCCATGCTAAATTGTGCCTTCATTTCTCTCATTGGGAGCGGTTAGGGAGACGTAAACTAACATCAAAACTAATCTGTGGTACTTGGAGCTCCTGGAACACTAATGCTGGAACAACGCTTAGCTGATATTACGCTGTAATTTACTGCTAGTGCGAATGCTAATATTTTATATAGCATTGAGCTCTACTAGGAGAGGGTATGATGATGTGCAGCCGTTGGAAATTGCCATGAAAAGTAATTATTAACACTTCGTCTGCTGAGGATATTTTGACTTGGCTACTCAGGGTCACTGAGGAGATTTTCATAATGCCACTGACCGACCAGCTCTCACAAACTCAATTTTCATAAATACTTGATAAAAACCAAATAAAGGCTCAGTCTATTCAAGGTTAACGAAATTGATCTCTAAAATAAATTTTAATTTGAGTTGAATATTGAAGTTGAATTTAACCCATCGCTGCAAACGTGTTAAATTAGATGTTCAATTCTTCCTCTAGTTGCTCTCAAGTCGCAATTCAGCTTGTGTTCACCTAGCAATTGTATTTACTAACCACACTCAGCAAATAATTTGTTCCTCATTTGCTGATATTCAAGTGAAAAATTCTAGCGTTTTTAAAAAAATATCAAAGCACTGCATTTCGAACATATAGTCCCATCTAGTTCAACTACGGGTACATGTAGTTGTATTAATTTTATATCTTCCTTGGATAGGGAGGCTAAAACTTTCTTATATAATAATAATAATAATAATAATAATAATAATAATAATAATAATAATAATAATAATAATAATAATATGAGATGAGAAGAATATTCTGCAAAAATTCGCTCAGTTTTATGAATTCCCTGCTGTAGTCCATATGACCATGTCCACAATAGTGCGCGAATACCAGTGCCTAGTAATATACCAGTAGCTGTTAAAATAATCGTTCTACCAGTAAATAGTAACATTGTTTTACCAGTATATAGTAAAATAATTATTTTACCAGTATCTAGTAAAGTTGTTGTTTTACTAGTCACTAGTAAAATTACTGTTTTAAGCTTGAAATGAAAAAACTGCTTCTTGCATGCTCTTTTCCAGCACCCGTCTTACTGGACCATCTTTCACTGGAGCAAATCATTTCAGGCTTAGATGCTATTTTCCTTACTATTTTTCTGTACCTAAGATCGATGAATAATTGCGTTTTACCCCAGTTTTGATGGCATTTCAAACTACGGTATAAATCTTCCGTCTTTCAGTCCTTGTTGATGACCTGAGAAAACTCTATCGCAGTATATCTGCGCATTAATTTTGTACTTAAACATAATGTGTTCCATGCTATGTTCGTCGTCTATACCTAATGTCATGGTTTTCCCTTCTGTTCACCCAGCTAGCGAGTATTTTAAGTTCCTTGATTCCTAATTTTGAGAAGCATAATTACTGTAAGGGCTTTACTATTAATTACTGAATGAAAAGTGTATGAGTATTTTTGTTTAGCTTTATCCGATTATATTTGATTTCAAGACTTGAAGTTTGTTTAGCATCGTCCTGCTCTGATTAAAATGCCGAGAACGATGCCGGACTAACATATAGCTCGGCTCTCAGTGCCCAAGAATTGCGATGTTCGTGGAAGCAAGTTGGGCTAGTTCCATGATGTGTTTTGTGTGCTCATCTACAGTCTTGATCGTGTCATTCCTTAGAGCATTTGTTTTGTAATTGCTAATATTTTAAATGAAATAATAAAATGAAATTGTTGTACTGATTTGTTTTTTGACCTTTGAGCTGTGAACTTGGTATCATCGCTGTGCTTTTGAAGAATGACTGCACTTGATCAGTTTAACTTTCATTGCTGTTTGGGCCTTTTAAAAATATCAGCATTACTTCCCGAGATATTTCTTGTACGAGTATTGAGGCAGAAATGATCAATGTTTGCACCGGGAACGTTTTAGATTCAAAAATTTTCTATTCTTGAAATAGCACGGAAACGGGAAATGCTTTGTTGATGAATATAAGCACAGAACTTAGGGCATAGTCGAGTGATGAACCTCAAAAGTGCGTTCTGCTGATAACATCGTTCATCTTTCTTTGTGTTGATGATTTGATTAAGGTAGGTATACCTTACAGCTGAATACCGATTGTTTGGAGCTGTTGATAATAGCCAAAAATATTCATTGTGTCTGGTTCTACGAGTGGTATCACTGCCTGCAAGGCTACTCGTAACAAAGAAGACAGTTACCTCACTATAGTACAGCTTAATAGAAATACCGAATTTCACTAATATCATCTGAGATCGCTGCGGTTGTGAAATCTGGTAATAATAATTGTTTTAATTCATGTGACGTTTATTCACAAGATAACTTGAGTCTGTCGTTTTCTCTTTATAATACAAAATTTATGGAAATTTTGTCTTTTTGTAATACGAAATTTATTGAAGGTTTGTTACATTATAATGCAGAATTTATTGGAGGGTAATCTCTTTATTATTTAAAATTTACTGAAGGTTAATCTCCTTATAATTCAAAATTTATTGGAGGTTTGTTACTTTATAATACAATATTTATTGCAGGTTAATCTCTTTATAATTCAAAATTGATTGGAGGTTTGTCTCTTAACTTTACAAAATTTATTGAAGGTTTGTAGACGGCAAAAAATCTCCCGCTGAAAATAGAAATTGCTGTCAAATGAAGTCGAGTGCGAAGCTGATACGTAGCAGCTCAGTGGCGGCACTCATTCCCTGGTGTGTGAGGGCTCGAGCTGGGAGTTAGGTAGGCCTTATTTTTGTTGAAATAAAGTGTTTTTTGTTATGTTAATTAAGAACCAGCTTTTTGGATTCCCTGCTATCGCGATTTTCATTGCCTACTACTTTCTTCTTCAACTTTTATCTTGTTTCATGAACTTGTTTCGCCTGTTTCTATGCCCCTTCAGCATAGATTCCGCGTTCCCTCATCTCCATGCTAAATGGGGCCTTCCTCTCTTCGGAACGCTCTTTTTTGAACAGTTAGGAAGACTCAAACTAACTTTTAACCTAATCTAATCCTAGCGTGAGATGAAGTTTTAAATTCAAGAGTCTGTGCGGCGCTATAATGGACATCACCACTTTGCTTGTCATGAGTGTTGCTAGATTGACATCCATATAAATAATCCTTGGCTATAAAAACTCTTCACATGACTAAAGTAATAACACCGCTAAGTTTTATTTGAAATAGGCCGAATTTTTTTCAATATTCTTCAGAAATAGCACACACATACTTGGTATCTTGCTTACGACTCTGGTTTCTATCACAGCAAAATGGCGTCTACTTAGAAATAAGTCAACCCATAAAAGGTTGCCTAATTGTGTCCAAATTAGAAAGAAGTTCAATCATTATTTCCACTATTGCGTCCAAATTAGAGAGTCGACTTCAAATGGCCATCACATGTAGAAGCTGGGGAGGCTAAATTTATTCAAATTTGTCGAGAGAGAGTAGCGGGGTAGGCTAAATTTAGGAGCGTGTAGGCTAAAATTATTCACGTTTGTCCAAAGAAAGTAGCGGGGTAGGCTAAATTTAGTAGCGGGTAGGCTAAATTTAGTAGCGGGGAGGCTAAGTTTATTCAATTTTGTCGAGAGAAAGTAGCAGGGTAGGTTAAATTTACTAGTGGGGTAGGCTAAATTTATTCAATTTTGTCCAGAGAAAGTAGCAGAGTAGGCTAAATTTAGTAGCGGGTAGGCTAAATTTAGTAGCGGGGTAGGCTAAATTTATTCAATTTTGTCGAGAGAAAGTAGCAAGGTAGGCTAAATTTATTCAAATTTGTCGAGAGAAACTAGCAAGGTAGGCTAAATTTATTCAATTTTGTCGAGAGAAAGTAGCAAGGTAGGCTAAATTTATTCAATTTTGTCGAGAGAAACTAGCAAGGTAGGCTAAATTTATTCAATTTTGTCGAGAGAAAGTAGCAAGGTAGGCTAAATTTATTCAATTTTGTCGAGAGAAAGTAGCAAGGTAGGCTAAATTTATTCAATTTTGTCCAGAGAAAGTAGCGAGGCAGGCTAAATTTATTCAATTTTGTCGAGAGAAAGTAGCAAGGTAGGCTAAATTTATTCAATTTTGTCGAGAGAAACTAGCAAGGTAGGCTAAATTTATTCAATTTTGTCGAGAGAAAGTAGCAAGGTAGGCTAAATTTATTCAATTTTGTCCAGAGAAAGTAGCGAGGCAGGCTAAATTTATTCAATTTTGTCGAGAGAAAGTAGCGAGGCAGGCTAAATTTATTCAATTTTGTCGAGAGAAACTAGCAAGGTAGGCTAAATTTATTCAATTTTGTCGAGAGAAAGTAGCAAGGTAGGCTAAATTTATTCAATTTTGTCGAGAGAAAGTAGCGAGGCAGGCTAAATCTACGCAATTTTTTCCAGAGAAAGACATCCTGAGCTCCTGCCTATAATAGCAACCACTACACTTGCATTTTAAATTTGCTCAGAAAGAAGTTAGATTCTAAAGATTTCGCAATTGTGTCCGAATTCGAAGTTCGATGTCAAATCGGCATTTCTTTTGGCAACGACGCGAAAGGAATTGTCTTTGGCGCTTCATCGAACTTGAGCGATACGTAATTTTTTGACCACAACTTAAGCCAAGGAGGGGAGTTTCATAATACTGCTGACCGATCAGTGGTCACGATCTCGATTGTCAAAAGTACTTTATTAAAGCTAAATAAAGGCACGATCCAATTGATGTTTGCAATTTTCAGAATAACTTACAACAATTGACTTTAATTTTGAGTTGAATATTAAACTTTAGTTTAACCCACTGAGGTCAAATTACTGAGTGTGATATGATTGAGTCGTTGCATCCGGCCAGCGCCGATACTTCAAACGACGTGGCTTTGAGACATCCTTTTATTGCTGCAAAAAATACTTAGGTCATGGTTATTAATTAAAACATGCGTAATGACCTTCAATTAAGAATGATACTTAAGAATGATAGAACTACATGCACAAAGACCTTCAATTAAAGAATATGGTTGTTAATTAATACGTGCGCGATGACCTTTAATTGATTAATGTACTTCAAATAACGTCCTTACTTATGGGTCAAATTAGGCTTTCAATCGCATTTCTCCTTTGCTTAAATTAATATTTTAATTATGCTCTCCCATTTTAGCAATGTTTAATTTAATCATGAGCTCAAAAATGAAAACGGCAGAATTTATCCGTGACACTAACTCTAATCATTCGTTAAAATGGAAAGCTAAATATACGCTTACACTTGACGTAAGATGCGTTGGTGACTATCTGCAGAATAGTAGCGAGTCATTGGACTCTTCAACAACTGCAAGACAGAAACAAACGAAAGCATTTTGTACTGTGTTCATATTTACATTTGTATCACTTGTAAATAAATGCAAGACATCATCCAGCATTTGAATATTTTGAGGATGATCCAGCGTTGTTAACACACCTTACATTTACTTCATCAAAAAGCTGCTATTTATTTCATGAACTGTACTGGGGAATCGTAATCTTAGTATTACTCCAAAAGAATTCAAGTTTTTCACCTCAATATGTACTCATTCCTGCTTGTACGGAAAATATTAATTTATCATGCACATTTGTGTACAAAGATTCAACATTTGCAACTTCTGATGGACAAAAGATCATTATTTTTAAATGAATAACTTTATAAAAACGTACTACAACATTGTGGTATAAGAATATATTTACGTAAAGTTCATCAGTCTGTAAGCGAGCCAAAATAGGAGCGGTAATGGTCGTGTTAATGATTGTGCCAAAAACAGAGAATATATATATAGTTACATCGCATACTTCATTTCTGGTATAGTTCTTTGAATATACTTGAAATTCACAAATTTCAAGTCAATTCAAATTCAAGTCAATTCAAACGTCACAAATTTGCCAGTCAATGACGCAGCATCATTAAAACGAAAAAAATACAACAGCGCTGATAATTGCAGCCATTGTTTTGGGAGGAGTGAAAGCTTATCGCCGGCGGTTTATCAAATCAGAGATTCGACGGGGAAGTCACCGCATATCGTTGCTTTCTGTGTTCGCGGGCAGTGCACGAGTGAACAGAACTTCAGGACAATGAAGTCCTGTTAAGCCGGCAAAATTTCAGGACAGTGAAGTCCTGTTGAACCCACAAGTCAGGACTTCAGGGCAGTGAAGTCCTCTTAAACCGATGAGTGCTAGTTTTTATAGCGGCACAGCAATGATTGACCGAGAACGAACTTTTAAAATCTTGAAATGTAAAGGCTGGTAGGGCTGTGGAGTTGAATCGTACTTTTTTTGGAGGATAATCCCTTGAAAATATCAGGGCATAGGGTAAATCTGCATGCTATGTGCCCACGTATTTTGTTAAAATTTGCAGTGCTGCGTGTGGTTTTGACCGTTTTTCAAAAATCATGAAGATTCCGATTTCAACAGTAGTAAAAATGACATTTTAAACAGTTCAGAAACTACGACCAATCGCACTAAGGCCTGGACATTACTACTTTCTTCATTCAATCGACATTTGTACACTTTCACTGTGAGTATTGATCAATTATTAGACACATAGACGTTCTGCATATGACTGAAAAGTAACCCAAAGCATCGTGTTGTAATATGCAATTGTTTTGGAAAAAAGTTCATCAAACGTATTTTGTGACAGTTTTACAAAACAACACTGTTTTTTCTTTCAATTAATTTTTTAAAATAAATTTTGTGCCTCATTGACGTATTAGGCCATTTTCGTCTAGATTTTCATTTTTCATAAATTAGAAAACTTGAGTATAAAAAAGTTGAACCGTTTCCTGAGAGCTGGATTTGCCAGGTTTGATAAAAAATCAAATATACCTGCAGAATGTCATAATTGTTGTATCTGTCATCCGTATGACATTTGGCTTATCAGCAGGAAATGGACTAAGTTAACAAACGTTTGTGTCAGAAATCTTCTTTGAAAATAATCTGTCCATTATCTAACAGATACGGTCATGCAGAATTTTGATTAATATTGTTTATTGGGAGTTATAACAAATGCTTTGACCCACCCCTCAAAATCAGCAAGCAGGGCTCAGCTTTCGACACGGACTGAAAGGTTACATGGTTCTGGGTGGCAAACAAAATTATTTCGAGTTCATGAACGACGCAAATAAATCTACAGAAAATAACGGGGATGGATCCAATTTTCTTTTCAACGATTCGGATTACCAATCCGTGAAAAAATATATTAAAGTATAAAAATGTGAGTAGAGCGTTATTCACCTTGAAAAAATAATAAGAAACATTATAAGAGCGTTATATGATTGAGTAAGACTTGAATGACCAAGCGGCACGTTGGATATAACGATAAGTAATAAGTTTTGAAAAGAAAATTGAGTCATTAACGTAAAACCTATACTAACGGAAATCAACAAGCTTTATTAATATTCATTATATACTTATCTAACGTCGTACTCTGATAAGGTCGTCGTATAAAAACCAATACAGTCGTCGAAATACTTCATACCGTAAAAAACTACGCTGCGTTGAGTATACATTGTTCAAACCAGCACCACATTCCTTGTGACTTATGTGACGATATCGAGTGAACTGAATTCATTTGCTGGTTTAATTTTCCAAGGTAAATCGAGCACAAATTTTCAATTCAGGGAAATTGTGACTAGAAAGATTATGTAGTTTTTAAATTCAAACTGTCCAAATAGGTTCAAAATGAGTTTTATTTTCTTCTGGTTGGCACCGTGCGTGACAAAACAAAAGTAAGCGATCGGCTCAGTTTAGACGCTTTAAATTATGATTATTAGGGAGTAGTTGCGTTCAGTTTAATTTTCGTGAAACAGATCGAGGTGAAGGTTTCTCGACGTTGCACCTAGAATTAACGCAATAAACCTTAGCTCCTTATCATATCATACCGTTTCATGACTTTCAAATCTTGTCTTATCAATAAAATGCTACTCGTATCTGCTAAGTGTTCGATAGTACAACTCAAGACGTAGAATTGTGTTGTGCCAGTGAGTTGCGTAGCACTTGCAGTGTCTCTTGGAAGAACACATATCTCAGTTGCTTCAGCAAATGTTGTTTGTGTAGAATTTTCTAACATGAGTATGTGCAGCTCAAAAAATCGGTGGGTGCAGCGTTGTAGTGTCCGAGATTACACTTTTATCTGGTGATTTTATACATGTGTCAAAGAATGATGCGTTCTTTGAGTATTTGCTCATTACCATTCTAGTGTTTGCACTGTTTACCAGTTGATGGTTGTGTTTTAGTACAGTAAATGTTTGGAGTTCAAATACAAGTGTTTTACATGATGGTAATAAGTTAACTGCGATGGGTTACACTGAATTTCAATATTCAATTCAAATTTAAGGTCAATTGTTGTAATCAACTTTGAAAATAGCAAGCATTAACTGGATCGGGCCTTCATTTAGCTTTCATTAAGTATCAATAAAGATGAGTTAGTGACTGCAGGTGGGTCAGCAGAATTATGAAAATCACCTAAGTGACCACCGGTGGGTCACTTCGCAGGGAATGTGTTAAACATTGCTCTAAAACTACGCCTCATTTTCAGAAGACGTGCTCCGTATGGTTGTCAAAGAAACAAAATGACGCTATTATAAAATGGAAATAAAATTACATCAGGTTAATGGAACTTCATCTGCATTCCGCAGTTGGTTGTTTTGAGCTCGAGAAACTAGTTGAGCTCAGTAAGCATGATATTGCAACCTCTTCAGTGGGTGTATTACAAGGGTCAACTTTTCGTAAGATTTGCATATTTTCATCTAATAAGATTTAGAAGATTTGCCTTGCATATTTTCCGCAACTGTTCGTGCTACCTCGTTGAGGTATGCTGTAGTTAACTGCCTGTCTTGAATTTTAAAGTATTCGTTGGATTTAAAGTACTAACGTTCATCATATGATTCATAAATTCTGCCTGTCTAATATTTCAAAGTATTCATTGCGTGCAAAGTATCCACTCCCATCACATAATTCATGAACTCTACCTGTCTTATATTCCAAAGAGTTCATTGCACGCAAAATATACACGCTCATCACATAATTCATAAATTCTGCCTGTCTTATATTTCAAAGTGTTCATTGCATGCAAAATATCCACGCTCATCACATGATTCAACAATTCGCATTTCTCACAGCGACAGCGCCATGTCTCTGGAGGACCTCCTGAGCCGCTCCAAAGTTCAAGTGTACGGATACGTAAAAAGTAACGGCGTCATTCGCACCAGGGCTAAACGCCTCATGTTGGTCACTACTGGACTGCTTCATGTCTACCGCAGCGAGGTGAGGTGCAGTCAACTCCATAAAATAAGAATAAGTGAGCTAAGACAATCCTAATTCAGAAATTCCATTGGGGGTGCCATTAGATCTTTTGAGGATAAGCAAATTGGGATAATATTAATCCATCAATCCCATTGAAGGTGCGATTAGATCCTGTTAGAATAAGCGAATTCGGGTAATCTCAATTCACTTGTTTTTACAGGAGCTTATCAATGCAGGTCAATTCTCCAATTTACCCACATTTGGATAATACGTCTAAATGGGATTATTTTAAAATTTTTAGGTTCATGGGTCCCGTTGTATAATCCCAATGAAATAATTTAGTCATCGTAGATATGTATTAAAAGCAAGAAAGGTTTCGAGTATGGCTCTGAGCATCACTAGAATTTGATACAAAACTGCACATATATGTGTTTGCCACGGATGGTTGAAATCTGAAGTTGATCAAAATATTTTTTAACATCTTCCGTGAAAATCTTGCGACAGAACTCACAGAATCTTAATTTTTCTTCGTATAAATAGCATCTTCGACTAAAAATAGCGATTATTTATCTTTCAATCTGTAATAGTTTCGGGTGTTAACTATTGCAGCCGAGTCTGAGGAGATATACCTCAATATCTTCGAGAAGAGTTACAAAAATGTAAAAATTTTCAGTCAATATTCTATGCTCGAATAATTTTAAAAAAGCGATCATGCAAATCCTCCTCTAAATTAACTCGACTGTTCCCATTTCAAGAAAGGTTCCTCACTCAAATAGCCATGTGTGCTCTCTCCTTTTTATATTTCTTTTATTCCTAAGAGCGCTGTAGGGAACCAAAAGTCAAATAGGAGAAATGATGGCTTAGTGAGGAGCCGTTCATCTGACGTCGGGTGACAAGCTTTGTCAGCATCAAGCATCTTACTGTAGAAAAACTTCCATTGAGCAGAAAAATCCCGACAAGCAATAAAAAAAATCGAGGCCAAAATATCCCAGCGTTTTTGCGTCCCAACACCCAAGAATAACGTTGATTGATGGTAGGATGCCTTAGAAGTCGCTGTACTTATTCGGGCCCACAGGAAGCTATGCTCAAATTTGACCGTTGTATTAGACTTAAGAAACAATCTACCTCTGTATCACTTGTTGTAAATAAATTGTTTAAATTGTTTAAAATTGATTAAATATAAATGTATGCTACAATATTTAAGTGAATGATGTTCCCATAACATTAGGATGCTCGTATGCTACAACACACACGGAAAAAGTTAGAGCAAAGGTACTTCTTCTCATTATGTATTCTACATTACTTAATTTTAAATGTTACGTTTTACTAGTATGCAAACGGGATGCGCTTTCTTATATGCAAGTACTTACAAAGGGTATATGTAAAAGATAGTAAAAATTTCTAACACAAGGATTTTCATTTTTGCTCTAACTGCTGAATTTTTATCAACCATCAATTCGAAAATCCATTTCGTTGCAGTGTTATTTTCGAGCTCACACGTTATGCCTGTAGATATTTTAGTAAAAAGGTTAAAACTGAACTCTGTATACGACGGATGCACTGAGACTTCTACATGAAATACTAATTTTCAATGTTTGCCGCTTTCGAAGCTTATTTAATTTTACGTCTCTGTGCTCACAATCTCTTTCCCGCACGTCAAACGGAATGAAGATGTTATTCCAGAATATTTTTGCATATTCTGTATCACCTGGAGGTATACATTTAGTTAGCAAGTATTATATTGCAAGCCATTGCAATCAGTACACAGTGAGTACGGCATTGAGATATTGGCCTATTAGGATAAGCGTTGATTTCATTTTCATATCCATGTTGAAAAATGTTTCTGTTAACCTTGTACGACAATCCTTTGTCGTTTCTGACTTGAAAAAATCTTTCGTCTTAGCGTTATTTGAATAATAAATAAATTTTTAAAATTTAAAATGGTTTTGAACTTTGTAACTTTCTTGAGTTATCAGCATGGCCTGAAAAATGGGAAGTTTGAAGACCGCTGTTCTAGAGCTCAGCGGTGTGTAGGCTACTCTGTTCAAATTATTGGAGATCCTCACCAAAATTTGTTGGAGTTATTCAAATTAGACTGTCTTTCGTAAATAAATATGTTTGTTCGTATACAACATTATCGCACGGATATTTTTGTTGGATTATATTAATCAACACCGCTTTTTACGTTATTGTACATTGAATTTTGAGGCTGGAGATAATTTCAAAATAATTGCGGTTTTACTTCGAAGACCTTCAGTGTGGAAATCAATTTCTTTTACTTATTACTTACAAAAAAAAAAACAGAAAATTCACTCAAATCCTGTCTGCCATGTTTCCACCCTGTTGGAATATGGCCAACCGAAATGAAAAAATAAAAAAACAGTTTATTTTCCACAAAATTGAAACATGGAATATTTAACATTGGTTTATAAAATAATTTAACATTGGTTTTTAAATATATTAACATAAACATCCATAGTTGATACTCACAAATGGTTATCGTATACCAATTTCACTTGTCGAAACAAAAATAAAACTGTCTTGCACTGATCCCTAGCCTAATTTTTAGCTGCAGCATCTATGACTTCCGCCGCCCAGTGCAAAAGCTATACTTGAGCGACTAAAATCATAGATAAATACTACGTCGAAAAATTTAATTCGGATCTCACTGCACATTCTTAATCAGAAACTACTGAGGGCAACAGCTCCGAGCTATGCAGTTCAGCAATATTCGGCGTCCTTTTCGCCGGTGAATTTTGCTGGAAAGATTGAGACCAAATTCGGTAAAAATCATTATATCAGTTACACCGGCGGCAAAAAGCAACCCTAGAGACCAGTAAATGAACAGCAGGTTATATGCGATCACAAATAACTATCGTAACACTTTGATTGTTAAAGATGCTAATTTTTATTATTATTTCTAGATGAAGCCCGATGACACAGCGTCGAAGCGACTGCTGATCACTTGCGACACCGTGTTGACCGTTTACGACCCGTGCGATGCCAGCAAGAACAGACACATGCTCCTCATGCACGGTCCAAAAGACAAGCTGAACGTCTTCTTTGAAAACGCCTACGACCAAGGAAGGCTGATAAAAGTAAGCTATTTTGACGTTTGATTTCTAAAGTAAGCTATTATGTTATTAAAATTTTTTTTACAATTCAGATAGAAAACCGAAACTTTTACAAAGCTGTGTTTCAAATTCTAACGCTTGAATTCTAAAGTAAGATATTCTGACGCTTGAGTTCCGAAGTAAGCTATTCTGAAGCTTGTTTTCTTAGGTAAACATTTCTAACGCTTGAGTTCGTTCACTCTCTAAATGCAGAATGGAACTTGTGATTCGTACCTCAAAATAAAGCCAGTGGATTTGGAGTTACCAGATGAAATTGCATGTGTAACAGCAGGTTGTTGGAATAATGTAAGAGGGTTGTTAGAAGATTTATGAATTTTCTGCTTAGACGCAGGAGCATTTGCTCTGAATTTAGGTACAAAGCAACTCCATTGAATTTGGAAATCTATAATAGGTTGCATCGGCTTCCGATAGAGAGTTTAAATAATTGTAATTAATGATTCATGTTTGGGTTGTCTTCCAAATATAATATTCCTCCATGTAAATATGTAGTCAGAAGCGGAAACGCTTATTGATGTTGAACTACAAGTATTACGATGTAAAAATGAAAAAATGAAAACCAATGGCATGAACAGCATGATTCGCTCATCTTTGTAAATTTTACTGGATAGTTTTTCGAGAGATCCTTGCTAGCATGAAAGCCAGTAAGTAAGTAATTGAGCTTTACTATAGTAGAAAATTGTAAGACATACAGTCTTAGCTATCTCAACCGCTCAAAATTAACGCCATACAGAACTGATTTCATTTTTCCCCAGGCTCTAAGGAGAAGATCATAAAACACTTGCTGTTATTTCGGCAGCTCAAAATTGACCCTTTCCTGAAATGATTTCATTTTTTCCTCAGGCCTTAACTGAGGAGGGAGCCAAAATAAATGACCCGAAGTCCAGGCTGATATACGAGGAGTTTCTCGCGAGCACAGCAACTCCTTCTAACCTCTTACCAAGCATGTCCGAGAACGTGAATAAAGACGAGCTAAAAATTTCGTCCAAAACTGACGCAAAAGACCTCGCTGGGTCTTCTGATACCGAGAAAAAGGATCAAAAATCGAACCAATGCAAAAATGATGTACTTGGATCTGTCAACTTAGCACAAAATGCTCAAGATGACAAAAAGCATCAGTATAACAAATTGGCAACATTAGATACCCTCTCAGGCGATGCTTTCATCGACAGTCTAGAAGACGCGGTGACGCAAGATGAGGAGGTTGCCTACGCAACTACCGTGCAGATAAATCAGTGGGTGGGACAACTGGATCACCTTAAAGAGAGTGATGATATAAAAGAAGGAGAACTTTCCGAGTCAAAGCCAGAGCTTCAGGAGCCAGCAGCCAGCAAAGTCCAAGATGTTTCCCTGCAAGAAATCATTCCTGAACAAGAGGCACTCGTAGAAAGCGCCGAAGCCGAAAACACTTTTGGCGCGAAAGCAGTTGAAGCAACAAATTCGAGTCAACTGTCCGATAATGTGGAGTTGACTTCTAATGGTAATACGATGTCTGAGTCTGCTGTTGATATGAACACTGAATCTGAAATTTATCCTCATTATCAATTGACAGGTGAAACTTCTGAGGTTGCAGAAACTCCGCAGACCATCGGGGCAATTGATAGTAAAATTAACCAAGAAATGAAAGAAAATAAAGAAGATTCTCAATGCAGTATCGTGACTACAAGCGATACAAATGCTCAAAAAAGTGTTATTTCAGAAGATAACACAGAGTCCCTGGTGAACACGAGTGACAGAAACATCAACCAAGAGCCTTCAAACAAAGATGGCTCAACTGAAGCCTCCGAAGAAGACAACACGACTGAAGTGGTTGAATCTAATGTGAATCAGACACCCGTTGCGGAAAATGACGAAACTGTCCTGATAATATCGAATAAATTTTCAACTTCAGACTTACCTGTGTGCGAAGCAATAAATGAAAACGTCCAGCCTCTCGTTCAGGACTTGAAAGCTGATGGTTCACTGACACGCGATCTATCAGGGAGACCTGACAGCGAGGACTCTCTTGCACAAACTGAAGTAATAAATTTCGAAGAGATACCTCATATCAACAGTACATCTGGAGGCATTTCTATAGAGAACCACGCAAGCAATGACTTGAGTAAAGACACACATGTATTTCATTCAAATATCATCAACGATAAAAAATCCAGTGAGGTTAATTTACGTGTTGAAAGAGATATCCCAATTGTATACAATGAGGGTCGCTCAGAGGATGTATCCAACGTGATAAAGTCTAACGAAAACACACCATCTGCAAATAACAATATTCCCACACCTACTACCACGAAAGAAACGCAAAAAAGTGAAGCAGTTTCACCTCGGAACGAAGACTCTGCAAAGCAAGATGAACTGGACACGACGCCCCAATTACACCTCGAAGATACCGAGCTTGAATTCGAGACAAGCGAGGAAAACTCGGGTGCTATTTTTATAGCAATCGTGGAGCCGGAGGATCAGAGCGAAATTGAAAGTATTTACTCAGATATCGAGATGATGAATGCGAAAGCTGCGCAAAACGCTACGGTGAGATGTGACGACTTTTGCGATGCTCTTCCGTACACTTCTCTGAAAGATGCTGCGAAAGCTGTCAACGAAATAATTTCAGGAAAAATTGAAAGTTTGGAAGAATTTGAATATGAGGTAGATGCACTAAACTCACAGGACAACAAAAGCAACCGTGGAGTAAATACTCATGAAGACAGGCATACTCCGCACACGTTGAAGAACAAAACAACAGAACCTGGATCTGGTAAACTGTTAGAAAAAGAGGGAACACAATCTGAATCGCTACGTCTAAGAACAGAAAATGAAACTGATTTGGGGCTTAAGAGTCACGAAGACAATTTAGAAACACGTAATATCGAAAGTACAAACAACGCAGATACTCTTTTAAATAGTCGGCACGACGCCAGAAGTGAAGAAGTGAGTAAGCACGAAATAGGCAGCAATAAAACATTTCACAGTGCCAGTGAGTACCGAACAGAAGATGAAAAAAACTCATGCAACGCTAGTGATTATTCTCGGGGCCAAGGAAATGATTCTAAAATTCATGCAACCACCGTAGCTGATGAGAGTTCAAATGATCTCTTAGATATTTTCACCAAGAAGATAACTGACGCCTATAAAGCGGACGGCGAATTTTTATCTGACGATTCCCGAGTTGATCTCCTGCGTTCTGGGAAGAAACAGACGCAACCGCAAGTAATAGCAGATTCGCGCATTTCGATTCCGGCAGCTGACAGCTCTTCTGAATTAGAATTAACTCATCGTGCTGACCTTAGTTTGGGCGAGTCTGCAGCCCAACTGAACGATTCTTTTGACAGCGAAACAGGAATCACACAACACTCAGATCGTGAAGATGCAAGTGATTCTGCAGTTTCTGAAGACGGAAGTTATTCGCGTGAAGCCTTATTAGTTTTGGCAGAACAGAACAAGAAAGATGAATTTTTTGGGGATGAAATGTTGGCTGAAGATTACCAAGAAAATATTTATGAAACTATCCCATTCGGCGATGCTGATGACAGTACTGTAACTGAGGAAGAAACGACTAATGAACTCTACTCTCTTTCGAAAACGAACGTAATTTACAATGGCCAAAATGTTCGCGCTTTTACAGACGAAGACAGAACAAATTTTGCAGACGCGGAGTTGGAAACAGTGCACTCCGGGCCAAAAGCTTCTGAGAAACCAATTCTTCAAAGTTCCTTGAAGAAAGTCCGGGGTAATGCTAATTCCCCAATGATCAGTTTTGAGGAAAAAATGGGCTGGAACATGACACAGAAAACAGTTAGATTCGATGATGATGTGAACAAGAGATTTTACTATCCCTCATCCGACAGCGCAGAATCGGTCATTTCGCACAGTGAGAGTGAAGATGACCAAGTAGACGAGTATTGGGGGTGGGCAATCACATCTAAGCGTAGTCATGACGGCGGCGATGAGCAGACTCTGGAAAACGTTCCTGAAACCAATTTTGCTGCAAACGAAACCAATTCTGCTGAAAACGAAATCAATTCAGCTGAGACCGAAACAAATTCTACTGAAAACGAAACCAATTCTGTTGAAAACGAATCCAATTCTGCTGAAAACGAAACCAATCTTGCTGAAAGCAAAGCCAGTTCTCTTGAAATCGAATCCAATTCTGATGAAAATGAAACCAAATCTGCAGAAAACGCACTGGAAACAAGCAGCCAGCCGGAAAATAGTCTTTCTGAGCTCATTGCGCTCTCCAAAACAACAACACAACTGCTCTTGGACCTGCCTTCCTTCAACGACGACTTCTCGTCAATGAGAACTTCAACGAGCGATTCCTCGACTCTTGCTACTGCCGACGCAGCTGTGAGCAACGCACCGGAGGGTGTTGAGACGGAGCCTGTTACGAGCGAGAAGAGCAGTAAAGCAGTTCGGTCTGGCGGGAAGAAAATACCCGTTTTGAAAAAGTTCAATGAAAAGGAAACTGGGCGTGCAAGTTCTTCGTCTGATTCGGATAAATGTGAGCAGCTTTGTCATGTTTTTTTCATACAAGCTCATCTTAGTATTTACAATTTGATTGTGAATGTTAAATTATGAAAGCTCAACCTCTTTCCAGATAAAAAAGTGCTGGGTTAAGGTAACATTTTATTATCAGAGTACATTATTAAGGGTTTTTAGTACCTATATTCAGGGTGCTACAGATCGTGTAAAATTTTGCAACCTATTTATTTTCCTCTTTGTACTAATCTTTAAATTTTCCATACCGCTGTCTAGCTCAGTTCATGAATACAACGAATAATAATACTCACTTCTTCATTCAGAGATGTCATTTCTGAAAATCACGAGTATCTTATCAAATATTATGCATATAGTTGACATATTATATTACAATATAAATATTAGACATGTAGACACAAGGATTACTCAATGGTTAGTGACTGTCACCATGTTTCTCATACAATGTTCCATCAACATCTATTAATATTTCAGCGATTTTTTCTACCAGGTTTATGTATGGTAGACCTTGCTGGGGACGACAGGAACTTCTACAAGAGATTCATTAGAGTCGAGGAAGGGCAGTTATTGGTTCTACGAGCTCCCAAGACGCCTCCGTCAAGCCCGGAAAGAAAACCGTCAAAGTTTGACGACAGTCGCATCCGCTCTTCGGACCCTGACGTCATTTTGAGCAAGGTGGACTTGAGGTGTGCCACGGTGCAGCCCGCACTGAGACAGAGCAGTAGTGGACTTTACAACGTCTCTTTGAAACCTCCTCACCACAGCAAGGTCAACTTGCAGGTGAGACACGGAAAGTCAAATGCAGGTGAGACATGGAAAATCAATTGCAGGTGAGATACGGAAAGTCAATTGCAGGTGAGACATGGAAAGTCAATTGCAGGTGAGACGTGGAAAGTCAAATGCAGGTGAGACATGGAAAATCAATTGCAGGTGAGACATGGAAAATCAATTGCAGGTGAGACATGGAAAGTCAATTGCAGGTGAGATATGGAAAGTCAATTGCAGGTGAGACATGGAAAGTCAATTGCAGGTGAGACGTGGAAAGTCAATTGCAGGTGAAATATGGAAAGTCAAATGCAGGTGAGACATGGAAAATCAATTGCAGGTGAGACATGGAAAGTCAATTGCAGGTGAGATATGGAAAGTCAATTGCAGGTGAGACATGGAAAGTCAATTGCAGGTGAGACGTGGAAAGTCAATTGCAGGTGAAATATGGAAAGTCAATTGCAGGTGAGACATGGAAAGTCAATTGCAGGTGAGACGTGGAAAGTCAATTGCAGGTGAGATATGGAAAGTCAATTGCAGGTGAAATATGGAAAGTCAATTGCAGGTGAGACGTGGAAAGTCAATTGCAGGTGAGACGTGGAAAGTCAATTGCAGGTGAGACGTGGAAAGTCAATTGCAGGTGAGACGTGGAAAGTCAATTGCAGGTGAGACATGGAAAGTCAATTGCAGGTGAGATATGGAAAGTCAATTGCAGGTGAGATATGGAAAGTCAATTGCAGGTGAAATATGGAAAGTCAATTGCAGGTGAGACGTGGAAAGTCAATTGCAGGTGAGACGTGGAAAGTCAATTGCAGGTGAAATATGGAAAGTCAATTGCAGGTGAGACGTGGAAAGTCAATTGCAGGTGAGACGTGGAAAGTCAATTGCAGGTGAGACGTGGAAAGTCAATTGCAGGTGAGACGTGGAAAGTCAATTGCAGGTGAAATATGGAAAGTCAATTGCAGGTGAGACGTGGAAAGTCAATTGCAGGTGAGACGTGGAAAGTCAATTGCAGGTGAGACGTGGAAAGTCAATTGCAGGTGAGACATGGAAAGTCAATTGCAGGTGAGATACGAAAAGTCAAATGCAGGTGAGGCATGGAAAGTCAATAGGGTTTTCTCTCCGTCACATTTCATATTTTATGTGGCGTGTTTATAACATAGTAAAGAGATATCGAAAAGAGCAGATAACATCAAAGATGAGGTTTCGCAGTTCTCTTGCTGGCAAAATCCTACTGATTACGAAGAGATTGTTCTTGTTACTGTCAGCTGTCTGAAAGTGAATGAATGCACGTAAAATTCTGGGAGTACGGGGTAAAAAAGAATAACAATTTCAATATGCCTTTTTGAAAGAGTGTCGACGTTGTATTCAGAATATGTTGACCTTTTACTGACAAGTCTTATATTTAAAAGCTTAAAGAATGTGGCAGAATTATGCTTAAAGATTTGTTGCATTATTGAAATCATTGTTGTATCTTTTCGAGTTGAATGTAAAACCGCAGATCAACGTTGACTCAGCGTCACAAATGAAGAAGATTAAGTTAGCAGCCCAATATCTTCCTCAAAACATACTTTTGCTTGCACTTAGTTCAATGTCAAGCCACTCAAATATACCGGAAAAGGTTCTGAGTGCACAAATACTCTGATCATGTTAGCGAGATTGGCTCAGGGATTCCAGCTTGCATGATCGAAAATCAAAATTTTAAAGCCATTTTAAGGTCTTGAATACTTTAACGATCTCATATTGAGATCTGCCCAACATCGATACTGGAAAAATTGTCAGATAACATCGACGGCAAATATTCAGCGCTCCTAGCACATTGCCGCCTATTGAGGGGAGTTAGCTTTAAAATCTGCACGTCTGGTGAAAATGATATGGCGAATTGCTTTACTTTAGTGTACTTGCTCATACATTGAACGGTGTGCAAGTTTCAGACTATTTTATGACTCATTGCACGTTACCATAAAAAAAATCCCAAGCTTTCTAAGTGAGTAGACTAATTCCAGATACTAGAAACGTTTTCTACGACTCGTGAATTTGGTATTCAAAAATAGGGGTTTTTAATTATGGAAAAAGAGAGAACTAGCGAATTTAGTGATCAAAAAATAGAAGTTTCTCATCATGAAAATAAGAAGTATACGCGATCTGGGTACTCAAAAATAAAATTTCTTATCATAGAATTAGAAACCCCTAACAAATTTAGCACCTATTAATAAGCATTTATTACTGACAAAAAAACAAATTTTCATTATGAAAATACAAAGCCCAATGTTATTGTACGAGCATGCTATGAGCTCCGGAAAACATCCCTGTGTACCATGTGACGCCGAGTTTGTTTGCTGCTGCAGACGTTTTGTTTTTTTAGACACTCATCGCAAAGCCGGAACAGAGTTCAGTGCTCTCCGTTCATTACGGACGCTCTAAGAACGCTGATCATTGCACGAGCCGCAGTTCGGCGTGCCTCAAAGCAAATATTTACAAGGAAAATTGCTTGTTACCTGCCCTGGAAACTTTCGATAGATTCCGCTGCATCGCGCCCGGGAAAAACATCGACTCTGACGCTAGTGTTGGTGGAACAATACAGACTTGTGTTCAGAAGTGCATGGTAGAAATGAGGCGTGAACTTAGAGCATGAAGTCAATTGCTTCTGGAGCTCTGAAATAAATTTTAGTGATAGCGTATCTATTTAGGAAGACCCGAATTATTATTGCTGGTATTTTTGCTCTCAGATTATTATATTTTATGTAATAATTGTTTTTATTTGGATATTCTTATTGATTTTGGTAGTTGGATAGGTTTTAAATTCTTATTTTTTGTATTGAAGCTACTTATCTGTATTCGTGTGATTCGTTACATGATTCAAGCCAGTATAGCAAGAGTAACATTTCAACTTTCATCATTAGTTATATCATAGTTCTAAATTGAACCAGCGCAGCGGAGTATTTAAAATGAAATTAGTATAGTTTAAAAAATTCTATTTTCAAGCAAATATCAGATCTAATAGCGTAGGTCTACAACCAAAAACTCAAGAAAATTTTTGTCGTCACATTGGCCCTGCTAATTTTGGTCTCGCTTGTTGCTGACCCTTGCCAAAAAATTGATAACTATTAACAATGAGTAGGGCAGGAAATTCTTTGATATTTTCCAATGTTATAATTTCAAATACCGTACGGCACCCCATAATTTTCCTGCCTGATATCTTAAGATTTGGTTACAAGATTACGAGTCCTTTAGCCATGCTGCAGCTAGGCGCGAAGGGCCTGCTCTCTGCAGTACTTGTCACGGTAGAGGAAACAAGGTAGGTTCAAAACAGTCTTTTTTTCGTTGACGGTTTGGTTTTGCTGACGTCATGGCAACGAACCAATAGCAGCGCTCATATTGCATCTGGTAGCACTGCTACCGCCAAATCTGGCTCCACTATTGGCCTAACGACGCGGCGTTTTGGTAACGTCATAAAGTTTGTTTGAAAAAAGCCTTTTTATTTGTTAGCCGAACAAGAGGACGTGCATTTTCTCCCATAGGAATGACCCTACTTTGTTTCCTCTACCGCGGTACTTGTCTGGCTGCGGCCTCAGGTGCTTATTGAAGAAAGGACTGCTAGAAATCAGTGACACTTTGAAATAAAAAGACAACCTCCAGATGCTCATTCGTGAAAATCTCGCTTATTTCCCTCAGACTTGTTTCTGAAAGTTATCCTTTCACCATTCGTGTTTTAAAAATCCGTTTTTTTTAGATCCGTCGATTAACTAGTTGGCTGGCTAATTTTTACTTGTTATTCTGACCGCTGTCTACTGCGTTCATATTCAATTGGTTCTTAAGTAGTGCTGACACACTATTTTTCAATTAGTACGTGTTATATGGCTTCTTTACCAACTTTGCGACTTTCCTCAAGGTTTGAATTAAATTTCAGCGGACCTGAAAAGTCCCTTGCTGCCAGTCCAAATTATTTCAAATTATTATTTATTTTGCAGTGCGTTAACAATTTCAGCAGCCCAGCGAATAGGCATTGCCGAGGCTGCTGAAATCAGAGATACTTCGGCGAAAAAATAGTCTGAATTTAAGGGACAATATACAGGAACACTTAGAAGGCTGCTAAAATCTATGCAGCTTTTTGAAATGTAGTCATAATTCATTCATGATTATAGTTTTTGTGCATAAACTGTTCAAGTACGTATTCATTAATGTTTTAATTTATTTATTGCTCTGCTCGTAAGATTTTGGATTAAATTTAAATTCAAGAACTCATGCAACTTTCTCATCATTCCAAAGCTATTCAAGAAGTGAAGACGATTCCTTCCGCGATGTTTTAAACAGATTTGATGAAAATAATTGAGTTCCAAACTTGTATCACGAATTGATAGGGCACCATTTTCACTTTAAATTCTGACATACAACTGAAACGAGTTTCCATTCACAGAACTATACGAACGATTTTTCGAAATCGGTGCAAAGGAATATTGAAAATGTGAATAAGTTGCGCAAAAAAAGATTGCGCCAGTAAGATGAACAGCCAAAGTGCATGTAGGTTTTTCATTAAACGAAAGAAAAAAAATAACCAGAGGGACATCTTATTAAAATTTTTTTTTTTGGCGAGAAGTTAAAAAAATGTGTTGATGTGTGGAGTTATAATACAACAGCGTAGGCCGTAGGCCTACGCTGTTGTTATATAGTTCAGGTGAAAATTTTATATGTTATATATGCAATATATTGTTCAGAGTTATCGGGATCATCCGTTCATCTCTAATCTTAATACTTGAAACCTTTTATCAGCAGCAAAAACTTAATGAAGGAGCAAAATACTTGAAGCAAATTCACGTTATAAAATTTTTATAAAATTTATCGAAAAAATGAAAACCAACTACCGCAAGATAAGTCACAGATCAGCATGTACCATAAATGGTATAATAAAAGTTTTCATTACTTGTAAGGCCTTTGTTTCTTATTGGTGTAAAAAGTCATTTCATGCTCAGCTCACGATCCAAAATGTTGGTTTAGAGATTATTTTTATCGTACCAAGAACTTTTTTACAAATAATGGAATTTTATCACTAACCATATAAAAACTGAAGCACAAAAAAGCCATTGACAGAGTTGGTGTCAAATATTAAACTCATACGTCTTGATACCAGAAGTGATGTCCAAATCATTATGATTTAGAACGAGAGATTTGAGACGATCTTGGTTTATAATATAAAAAATATCCTTTTTTCAACACTACTTCTATGTCCACCAGTACACATATGATACTTATTCTACTTTAAAGGGAATAAATATATGTGTACACTCCCGTACTATAGTATCAAAGTATTCATCATTAACGGTTTCCTTCATTCGTCTCTGTACACTGCTACTGGTAAAAATATCTGTTGATTTTTCCTTGAAGCTTCTTTCTTCTCATAAGTAACACAAATTTCTTTACGCGCTGTAAATGTTCTTTTCAGTTCCAGACAAGGGACGAGCAAATGAAGTATACGTTTTTGCTGTCCGACGAAGTCGTGAAAATAACGCCATCGGACGAGTTGCCAGTTCTTCTCTACCCTTCGAAAGCTGAAAAATTAAAACTTTCCAGCCTGCGAAGTCCAAATAGTAGCGAAAAATCGGTCACCAATTCAATTTCGGAAACTTCAAGTGAAAACAAAACAGCATCCGAAGAAAACAAGGATTCCCAGCCTAGTCGAGAAGTTAACTTTAATTTGAACGAAAAAGCTGAACCAAAAGTTCCATTAAGCTTCAAAACCGACAGAATAGAGAAGAAATCAGAATTTAACTTTAATTTGAACGAAAAAGTTGAACCAAAAACTCCAGTAAGTCTCAAAACCGACAGAAAAGATAAGAAATCAGAATTTTTAAAGAACATAGTCTCAGGTACGGAAATTCAAAAAGCCATTACTCACACTGAAATACCACGCAATTCTTCGACCCGAATAAAGATTCCAGATGCGTTCAGTAACTTAGACTCACAGATATTATTTAGACACGCAGACAAAAAGGCCGCTGCTGAAAAGACTACCTCCCTGGAAAACAGAGCGGAAGCTCATTCGAGTGGAATGACACAAGTACAGGTGGAACAAGAGCCTGCTCAGATGAACCCGTCACCCAACTTGCAGTCAACACAAGAAAGTCGACTTGCAAGCAGTCGCGAAACTCCAGCGGTCGCGCAAACTGATGAGCAAACTTCGGGAAATAGGCGCCTGCGATCTTCCACTGATGGCGCAGGAAGCAAAGTCAGAAAGCAGCGCAGAGTGAGCGCTCCTCTAATGATAGATCGGTTCAAAGAAGAATATATCTCGAGTAACATCGCTGAAAAAACGCGTTCGTCATTTCGCTCTAAATCCTCTACAACGAAATTGCCTTTCGATGGCCACGTGAATGCCATGAAAAAAGTCTTCGAGAAGCTCTCCGATGATGTCCAGGTCTCTAGGGAGTTAGACATGTGCAATGAAACGTCTCCACTTCATCGTAAATATTCTCTTGGTTCAAGGTCTAAGCGATTTGAAATGAGAGGGAAGAGGGTCTACAGTACCGGTCTTTCTATTGCTGCCGACAACAAAGGGATGCCAGCTTCACAAGGAAGTGAAACGAACAATTCTCGACCGCGAGTAGTAAGGCAAACCTCCCTCACGATTGGCACTGAGACTTCGGCTTCTGATCGCACCCAGGTTAGTGAGGAAAAGAACTGTAGTATCTCTTTGTAATAGTAGTACAACTAAGCTTTCCCTCCAGAGGCGTTGCGATTTAAATAACTAGATGCAACGGATAAGTGAAGATGGAATTTTCTTTGAAAATCCGGCCGCAGTATATATATATATGTGCTCGCCGTGGCACAGTGGTTAAGGGATCGGCCGTGTATGTTGGAGACGAGGGTTCGTATCCCGGCGCTGGCGCGGCGATTTTCCCCGTTGAGTATAAGGGAAAGCTCAAGCACAATACCCCACTCAACCCAGGTGTCGGAAATGTTTACAGGCTTTACGGGGGAACCGTCATGGTGTCCTATGTATAGTGTTAGTTATAAGACATTTGAAAAACCAATGCTCATGATCATATGTATCAGGCTTGATTGGAAATAAAGCATCCCAAAGATGCCAATGTTTGTTGTTGTTGTTTGTTATATATAAATTTTTTTTGGAGGGTTTGAGTCAATATTTTTAGCGACATAATAGAAGTCCCGATTCCACTCTGAAAAAGTTACGGAACAATGTACTTAGATGTAAAAATCAAACGATCGTCATTGCATTGTACCTTTTCATGTCGATGCAGAGCAGTAACAAAGTTGCTGTTACCATACGGACGCCAATACTTTGCTTCAGCACATACGGTAACTTGTTTTCCATGTACTTTTGAATTCACAAATGTGCATTTGAGGTTTTCCTATCAGATGCAAGGTTAATTTATTCAACGAGAGATTAAAACGTTATTAAATATGATTTCGTATGCAGTTTGCATGGCAATAAATGTTGATATGTAACATGTTGATGTAAATTGCGAGAGTTGTATATTTCGTGACTATTACTTCTTTTTGAAGTTAATAAAACAGCCTCTTTCATCACTACGCAAATTAGCCCAATATTTCTGTTTGTGTGACGAAAAATCTATTTCATAAATGGTACATAGATAATCCACTTTGTAAAGGTGGCTTGTTGGTATAAGTATAAATAGTTCCTGCATGCAATGTTATTCCAGGGAAATTAATTAGCACCAGTAATCATTTATTTTGGCGATGCACAGGCACTGAAGTAATGTTTGCAAGCATATTAAAGTCCTTAAAATGTAAATAGAGACCCTTTCTTAGCAAAAAGGTTCAGTTCGACTTTTCAAACAGCTCAAGCTTTTCTTTCTTGTGAGCTCTTTTCTTCCGGCTGAAATATCCCTTTAGAAGGAACATTTGGTTCACTGGAGCACTTTTTTACCTTTAACGATCGTGGCCAATTTACCTTTAACGATCGTGGCCAATCAGAACGTAAAAATATTCAGGTTCTTTGCTGTACGGAATATCTTAATTTTGGTTCACTGCTGCTCCTTTTTTAGCTTCAATTACTTTCATATTCATCTTTTTTCAAGAACCTTTCAGTTATAGTCGCTATGTCTCGTGCACGCATGACTTCTTTGTTCCATGTTAAGTGTCGTTGGACTTTGACCTCTCCTTTGTGACAGAAGCTTTGGCTGTTCTGCGTCGATGAGCAAGTGGACTATACTACGCTCGATATAGAGGTTTAACTTTCCTTTGTCCTTCCTGATCCTCAAACTCTTCTTGCATATCAACAAACTGAAATAGGTATTTAAAAATTGACGGTGTTAATGGCGTCATATCGACTTTCATATTGACAAACTGTAATAGGTATTTAAAAATTGACGGCGTTAACGGCGTCCTCATTGTTTTGACCGATAAGAATTCTTAAAATTGGTAAAATGAAATTGAGTAAGATGATCATAACTCACAGAAGTGTTGCTGCCTATTTTTTTTTCTTGGCCAAAGACGCATGTGTTCATACTAATGTGTGTAAATTAATCACTCTATTCTCATGATGGGAGCGACCGATGATTTGCAAATGTTGATGTCTGCTTATTAAAACAATTTTTGTTGCTAAAATGAGTCTTGAACATTACATTATTTTCGTTAAAAATTAAGAATAGCATACAATTTTTACCTAGTTCACATAAGAAATTTCTCATCTGAATAAAAGGTATTTATGGCTCGGCTTCCCCCTGCACTCGCATGAAAACAAAGGACATGGACAAGTCACTTGGTTGTTGTCTCCAAATTTTCCAAGACTTTCAAAATGAATCAAATATCAAATATGAGAACACGAAAGGAGCAGTTAGGGACGACTGAGGTTTACATTATTGGGAACCGTAATTAAAAAGAAACACAAATGAATTTGTGCTTACATCATCTAAATTTACTGAAGAGTGGCGGATCGCTCTTCGTTGTGAACAAGTTTTCCTAATGACAATTTTCGCAGAAATCTTTATTACAGAAATCATGTTATAAGCTTCTATTCAGCCTCTTGATAACTACAATAGTATAAAAATCAGGAGCTTCTTGTCAAACTGACAAAATGTTTGAGGATATCAATAAATAACGAAATAACGTTTGAGCTCTTTTTTTATATCAGGCGCAAATTTACTTATGTATTTGCACAGAGAGCCCATAAGCTCTTTAATCGTTATTATATCTACCAGTAACGTCAATCACAATCGTATTTTAGAAATTATTCGTTATATATTTATTCATTACATGTAAATGCATACAAAAAATCTCCAGTTTGCATTCTCTATTAAGGGAATCAACCACCCTCAGAGCTATCTCGGATACTAACCATCATACAGGTCTTATGAGCAAATTCTCAAACTTCAATGCGATGATGAGATATAATAACTTTTGCATCATTTTCTTCACTTCATTAACACGAGGTAAGTTTTCTGCGATAATATTACCAAATTCTCTTTCAATATTCTATCTTCGTGGTTGCCACTCTTTGTCCAATCATGATGAAAGCATTGGGACCTCAGCACGCAGTAACCATCTCATAAACCGACCATGACGGTCACTCAATTTGAAGAAAGGCGTTAAACTGGCAATTTGTGATATAATAAACCCCAGAGGAAAACCGAACCCACGATCAGAAAGGTTTTATGAACGCTGTTGGAATGAGTAAACCATGTTGTTAAAAAGTCGTGTTAAGGTGATGACTTCAGTTACCGTGAGACCGTGAAGCAAATTAAGGGAAAGGCTGTCACATTGTCTTTTTTCCCGTCGTGATTTTCGGACTGAGCTTTCTACAAATAAAATTTGAACAAAAGAGAACTCAACTCCTGCAAATTTACCAGAACCTGCACTTGGCAAGTCTGTAAATTTGCCACCTCCAGCATCTGGCAACTCTGTAAATTTGCCTGATACAGCACCTGGAAACTCTGTAAATTTGCCAGATCCAGCGCCTGGCAACTCTGTAAATTTACCTGATCCAGCACCTGGCAACTCTGTAAATCTGCCACATCCAGCATCTGGCAACTCTGTAAATTTGCCTGATACAGCATCTGGCAACTCTGTAAATTTACCTGATCCAGCATCTGGTAACTTTTAGATGTATCAAATCCAGCATCTAGCAATTCTGTAGGGTCACCATGTGCTGGATAATTTTTCAAGGCGATAATTTTACACTCAAAAATTTAAATCTAGCAACAAAAAAGTAAATGGGGCTTTTTGCCACATAGGTTAGTGCACAGCATACCTGCACAACTATAATTCCTAATTTGGCTTAAAAATATTATGAAAAGTAATCTCACCCGGCATAAGCTATTTTCAAGTACTATTGACCACGTTTGAATACATTTCTTTCTAACATAGATTGTGTTCTGCACCTCGTGATATCACGTTCTTATCATCATAACTTCATAAATTTTAGCATAGGATTCTTGTTAGAAATATGTGATAGACGCCAAAAAAGTTCTGAAGGTATTGCGAGTGAATAGTTATCATGTTGTGGGTAAAGGCAGTATTTTCTCAGCAGTAAATGTTATGGCCCTTAAGTGTTTCTCGTTCAAAGCCAAAACATTAGTACAGTTTTAATTCAGAAAGGTCAGTAGTTAAGCACGAACTCAAGAGCTGTTAGTTTTAAGTTATGTTGTCCCCGTATTCGTGTAGAATATGAAATTAATTAAAATGCTAAAATGTGCAGGTATTTTGAGAAAAGGAAATTGTAGTTTCATTAAATTATCTCCCAATTTAATGCACTAAAATTTTTAGTGGGTGTAAATCAAATGAAATAATCTCCCTACCATTCTTCCTAAGCATTTAATCCCGTAGAAAATATCATTGCTGCGACGGCGTTTTAAAACTTATCCATAATCGTAATTCCTCTGGATCAATTTTCTATTCGATTTTAATTTTCGATCTATTATCTATCATGGACAAAAAAAAAAGTAATCTCGTTGAACCCCTCCACTGGAAAGCTAATCCATAAATAACCAAAATAGTCTAGCCCCGCTGGATCTAATTTCTATTCTATTTTAATTTTCGATCTATTTTCTATCAATAGCTAAAAGAAGTAATCTGTTTGAACCCCGCCATTGGAAAGCTGATCCATAAATAACGAAAAAAGTTCATGTTTTAACTCTATTGAAATTAAACTGTTTTTCTTTTCTTTCTTTCTAGCTCCGCTGGATCTATTTTCAGAGCAACGTTAAAACTGCGCTCTAATGTTGCTCAATTTATGATCCAGGAGCCCCGCAGAGGTGTCGGGGAGTCGTCTATGAGTCAGAGCCAATTAAGAAGACAAATGATGATGGCCAAGATGGAACTCGCCGCCCTGGAAACTGAGCGATCGCAGCTCGTAGACCGCGGCAACGCCATCTGTCGACAGCTCATTGAACTCGGCCCTGGCAATGACCTGGAGTGAGAGACGCCTTCTTGTTCGCCCTCGCATGCTGTGTGTTCTACTTGTCATCTGATTATGTGTGACTCGTGTTTTTCTCCAAAGAATTTTTCTACTCATGCATGAACAAGTTTAATCGCGAATGCACATTTGATGGAGTAAAAGTTTTTTTTAACATCGGGAACAAATTTAGTTGCAAATGCTCACTTGGTAGAGTAAATGTTTTTTCAACAACGGAATTACAAACATTAAGTTGTGTACCGTGTACCGTACATTACGGACTAGTTTTTCAATTGACTGATAAATGCATGTGTTTTTTGACAAGAACCCAAGTTGATTTTCGTGGATGACTATTTAATAGTTTTTCATTTGTCTCCCACGTGAGAATAAGGTTTTCTGTAAATACGATTAGACAGAAAATAACTTTGCACGTTCAGTTGATTATTATGTACTCGATATAGAAAATTAAAAGTTCTCACATTTTACTTCAAGTTTTTCGTTCGGCTTAAGAGTTGTGTGAGGGATTTCAATTAAATTAGAAACAAAAAAAAATACAAACATGTTCGCCAGTGTCGTGACCCTCTTTATTTTATCTCGCTGAGGCCACGGTCTTCATTTTTCTCTGCCGTTATTCTTTGTTGCGATGCATGATATTTTTCATGTTATATTATTAGTCGCGACATCAAGATTATTCGTCACTATTCATATATTTTCTACTTGGTAATGTCAAGGTAGCTGCCACCAATTCAGATCTTTATTTGAATGAATATTTAATTCAATCTTCGGTAAACGTTACGAGCGGCTTAAGGCCATAAATTAATCGTGCATTTTAGCCGTGTTTCCTGGCTTCAAACATTATTACTTTCCTTCTGAATCATCATGTCCTCTCCTCCTATTTATCTGAGGGTTATTAAAGACACAGGAAATATCAAAGAAATTCACTATTGAACACAGGAAAATATAGAGACATTAATCATCGAAAATACGCATTAATTGAATGAATGTGACTTACGCACTCGCCATCCTAATATACTCAGAAGCTTGAGTGGGAACTGGGATTTGACATGAAATCAGAGGGAAACTTATCTTGAGATTTGGAGATCAGGGCTCGCAGTTTGAATGTCGCCTGGCTGGCGCGCTGGAGCAAGGTCGCCATGTTTGTTTGAGGGCAGAGAGACCAGGTTGATGGCTGGGACTATGCCGACAATCAGCAATCTAGGTTGACAATCTCTAATTTACGTTATTGGCACTGCAGTTGAGTATTCTTGAAGTTAATCACTTTCGAGCGAATGAGGGCACAGATATTCTAGGATGGCTTTGAGTAGTGAATTTAAGAGGCAAGCCTCGGCCCAACTGGACCAAGGTAGAGGAACAAACTCGTATGCGGCTGCTTGTGATCGTGTTCTAGCCTCAACTGCCGCTCTCTCCTTCAGGCAACCACGTCTGGCGTCACCTTGAGGTGCCAACTTTGAATAACAACCTAACAAGGTTACCGATAAGAACGTGATACATCCCTACTATCGAATAGAAAACATACATCATTAACCTTACCCTCATTACTATATAAAAATCCCCACAAAACAATGTTAAACATATGAATTAAAGCAAATGAAGACATCCATTGAGGTTCTTAGCATCTTCCGTTAGCGTCTTCGTTCGTAACGCGTATCGACGACGTCTGGGCGTTGTTCCTGAAGAGTCGGTTGTTCTAGGACGTAACGTTGCAATGTTTTCTCGCAGAAATCAGGCTTATTATTTGGTCTTTTAGAATTATTGAGGATTACGTTGTAGGCCAAGCAACGCTCCTCTAGATTCTTGGCGAAGTTCCGTACTCAGTTATGCGGAGAAACATAACATCCCCCGTGGCCGAACAAATTACAAGCTCCTGCTTGTGCTCGAAAGGCTTATCTTCGACGTTGCTCATCACGTGCAGCCGACGCCTTAATGCGTGGATCATGGGAAGAGTCAAGATGCTTACAACTGGAGTTTGCTCTTCTGGCGAGCGCTGATTCAGAGTCGTCAAATAAAGGAGTCATTATAGTCGTCCTATGGGCAGAACCGTGTCCTATAGATGACACCGACTTCTCCCTCCGTTGCGTGGATCACTGCAGTAATCCTTGAGAGTGAAAACCCTCGGAAGTGTAGCGAACACTTCCAAATACACCCAAGTCGTATAATCCTGGGCTGCATGACTTGCTCCACCACTTTGCAGAAGTCTTATAGAGATCTCCGAAAAATATTCCGTGTGTCGTCGGTCGAAGTGGACTACTATCTCGTGGAGTTCATCATCTTTTTTTGGGGTTGCGTAGGATTCGCTGCCTTTATGCTGAGATCTTTGAGTTGATACGTTGATTTTCATCTGGGCCTCCGTATTATTTTCATCGTCGTTGATTACATCTGAAGCCGTCGTCGTCGAATCCATCCAAAGTCCGAAGTCGTGATTGAAATCCCAATGTTGAGCTGTCCTTTAAATTTTAAATGCCAGTCGTTTTCTATTCACAGTGCCTCAGTAGAAAATTAGCCGCGGTCGTCGACCCAGTCCGCTGATAAGAAGTTTTCTTCGCGTACTCGTTTTCTACGAGTCGGTGTGCGAGCTCTGGTCTGCCGCTGCGTGTCGCGCTTCAAGCGTCGAGGCAGATGGTGGAGTATGGAGCGGGGTGCAGCGTGCGTTCGTGTGTGCGCGGCCAACCCGTAGTAGTGATGCCGTCCGAGCAGGGCGACCGTGATGCGTCTGTGGTGGAGTCTCTCACCACTCTTGGTGACTGGCGAGTGATGGTGCGCCGGCGCAAGCGTTCAACCGCGCTCAGCTGACGTCATCCACCATTCCTGAAAGGTCAATCCCATTAAGTGTTTGTTCTGATGTTCTTCTTTAATTTTTCCCAAGTCTCCCTCTTACATCACATCAATCAAGCCTTCCATCTCAAACTCCCAAGTATTTACAAAAAGACTTAAGCATCCTACGTTTGAATTTTACGTCATTATAAGCAAATTACGAATAGAACATAAGGTTCAAAAAAATTATTTAAGTATAGATCGCAAAGTTTAAAATTAATTACATCCTACGAGTACACACACATTTACGGAATTATCGAAATACATGAAAGCGAAATAAAGTTGAACTATTTTCCCCACACAGAAATATTAATTACAAAATTTATACATATTATTTAAATTTGACCAACTCGACGCAATGAAATTCATAGTTATTTTCAGGACCAGTAGAACGTTTGAGCAAACATATTAATATGAGATCGTCGAGATTGAACAAACCCGTTTGAAATAAATCATCACCCTTATGAAGTTTTAGATTTCTGAATTACCAATTCACTGTATTATTCAGATGGATTATGGATTATCGTGACTTCACAGCTGTTTCCATGTTATTAATCCATATCGCTCATAGCTAGAATCATTATGTGACGTACCTCGCAGGTAACTAATTATTTTAAGAGTAATAGTAAATCTAATTCTTTAGATTATTCGCCAAAATGAAATTGTTCCGAAGAATCGTGATTAAATTTTGAAACCTTAACTAACTAGTAACTCTAATAGTAGACAAACGCCTCTGGTTTACATTCATTCTAGTTGAAACTGTGCCATTTGGTATTTAAATTGAATCTATTGTATTTAAATATCAAATTTAAAATTGTTAAAGAATGCTAACTCCGGAAATTGGAATAAAATCATCTATAAGCTGGTTTTGATCATTAGTATTTAAATTTTGAATAAAATTTCACATGATATTGACATAATTATGCCGTGGTATCCGCATGAATTTATTTGATGAACGTCGAATAAGAAATTTTACACGCATTAATGATGAAATAATTAAATTTTTACGTTCTCACATGTAATTAAATTTATTTTTCATTAGAAAAACGTAAATATTACATGCCTAAACTAAGAAAATCGTGATTCACAACATTTATCGTTCTCATTATTGAAGTTTAGAATCATGGAAAGCTGTTGAGTGTGGCTTTGTGACCATTCCTGCGGGCGAACGAGCGATCTGTTTACATTTGGCCTTCCATCGGCTCGGGGTACGCGAGGCTGTGGCTTGGGTGCCAAGAATGTTCGATTCAATATTCGTCTCCAACGTAGCATGTTGTTACATTTCAGTTTTTACATTACAGTTTTTAACGTTGGGTAGTGCAGAAAATGTTACATACATGGTAGTTAAAATTACTTGATGAAGGGATACGTTGCACACCCGTACCTATTATGAGTCTATCGACAACATTGAAATATGAAACATTAATACAACATTACTTTATCGTTCCAAATGACATTCTGCAAATAAGTATTCATTAGGAAGAGAGAGACGAGATGATTCAGATAAAGAAATTATTTTTAGTCGGCCAAATATCAATTTTTAAATTTGAATGTTTGAATGCACGTATATATTTTTTTTCGGAGGTATAAGTTCGGTAGGCATGAGGTTTTACAGTAAAATTCACATTTAAAGCAAAACTCAAATCCCACCGCTCAGCCCCCATTTGTCGTGACCCTTTATATTTTATCTCGCTGAGGCCACGGTCTTCATTTTTCTCTGCCGTTATTCTTTGTTGCGATGCATGATATTTTTCATGTTATATTATTAGTCGTGACATCAAGATTATTCGTCACTATTCATATATTTTCTACTTGGTAATGTCAAGGTAGCTGCCACCAATTCAGATCTTTATCTGAATGAATATTTAATTCAATCTTCGGTAAACGTTACGAGCGGCTTAAGGCCATAAATTAATCGTGCATTTTAGCCGTGTTTCCTGGCTTCAAACATTATTACTTTCCTTCTGAATCATCATGTCCTCTCCTCCTATTTATCTGAGGGTTATTAAAGACACAGGAAATATCAAAGAAATTCACTATTGAACACAGGAAAATATAGAGACATTAATCATCGAAAATACGCATTAATTGAATGAATGTGACTTACGCACTCGCCATCCTAATATACTCAGAAGCTTGAGTGGGAACTGGGATTTGACATGGAATCAGAGGGAAACTTATCTTGAGATTTGGAGATCAGGGCTCGCAGTTTGAATGTCGCCTGGCTGGCGCGCTGGAGCAAGGTCGCCATGTTTGTTTGAGGGCAGAGAGACCAGGTTGATGGCTGGGACTATGCCGACAATCAGCAATCTAGGTTGACAATCTCTAATTTACGTTATTGGCACTGCAGTTGAGTATTCTTGAAGTTAATCACTTTCGAGCGAATGAGGGCACAGATATTCTAGGATGGCTTTGAGTAGTGAATTTAAGAGGCAAGCCTCGGCCCAACTGGACCAAGGTAGAGGAACAAACTCGTATGCGGCTGCTTGTGATCGTGTTCTAGCCTCAACTGCCGCTCTCTCCTTCAGGCAACCACGTCTGGCGTCACCTTGAGGTGCCAACTTTGAATAACAACCTAACAAGGTTACCGATAAGAACGTGATACATCCCTACTATCGAATAGAAAACATACATCATTAACCTTACCCTCATTACTATATAAAAATCACCACAAAACAATGTTAAACATATGAATTAAAGCAAATGAAGACATCCATTGAGGTTCTTAGCATCTTCCGTTAGCGTCTTCGTTCGTAACGCGTATCGACGACGTCTGGGCGTTGTTCCTGAAGAGTCGGTTGTTCTAGGACGTAACGTTGCAATGTTTTCTCGCAGAAATCAGGCTTATTATTTGGTCTTTTAGAATTATTGAGGATTACGTTGTAGGCCAAGCAACGCTCCTCTAGATTCTTGGCGAAGTTCCGTACTCAGTTATGCGGAGAAACATAACACCAGTACATTATTCAGGGAAGTAATCTATATTAGAACAGTTAATTTAGGATTTATCAAAAGGTGTATTAAAGTGCAAGAAGTGTCATAAATTACCTATTCGCGAAATCGAAAAAAATGGTTGAATTAAACCCAACCCAAAATTCAAAAATGGAACACAGTATCGAGAATCGAAAACATTTTTTAATCCGTTTTTCCAGAAAGCTGAGAACCGGAGGAAAAAAGTAATAAATGTACACAATTCATTGTTGCTTGTTTCTGTAGATCATATTTTTAATGGGAAGTCAATTTTCTTAAATAAAAGCAGCTGTACAATTTACTCTCGAACTTGAGCAAACTCAGCCTAATTCGTTACAACTGAATTCAAAGCTCATTTAAAGTTCTCATCAAAATATTATTAACGATAATCGCAACATTCAACTTTCTAGTGAGAAAATACTTCCCCAAAAACCGGAATTGCATAGTGTACCATAAACTAAAAATTCATCTAACTGCAGAATGAGTTTTACTTGCAGCCTGACCGCCCCTCTCAGGACTGGCGTATGTTGTCTTTGAGAGCCGTTTGAAAACAAGGAGAACATTGCATTGATGCAATTTAATGGAACATCCTCTCATGCAATACAGTTGATGTTTTTTGATGAGTTTCAATCTGATAAATTGTTGCATGTGAAGTTGTAAAGTTAATTCAAGGAATGTGATAGATAGATAGGAAAGAACATCACTTGAACCCTTCCATGTTCCTCCGTAACCATAATCCCGTGCCAGCACGTACCTCTTTACTACTTAAGAGAATCCATTAGTAGAACTTTGCCATATATAAAAAAACATCGCGTAATTAGCAGGTATATTTTTTAGTCTATTGCTTCCATTCTTCTGAGATGAATAAAAGTTTTCTTTAGACGTGTACTTATTAATTATACTCAAATCGAAACGTTCTTCAACAAATTTTAAATGTTTATGCAATTTCAATGGAAAAAAAATTAAATTTCACACGGTACTTTGCTTTCTGCGGTGTACTTTAAAGCAGGAATAAATGAATATTGAGTGCACGTACGCTCTGCTCGTATTTACTGTATTTTTTTTGGAGAGAATGCTGCATGTTGCATGAATTTTGCATTCGAATGTGATTTGTCTATATTCTTTCGTACTTTCAGTAGAAAATTTAGGCACTACCTAGCATCTCAAATTACGCCTTTGATATTTTTTCACATCGAATTTATTCTGCAACTGTCAATCTGATGCTCAAAAGGCATCCAGCTTTGTGGATTTTTACTGGGAGTGTACTTCATGATGAGAGGATGTATCCAATAAATCCAATATACACATTCAACCTGAGAATATGCTTCAGATTAAAAGGACATGCCGAATATATCCACTACATTTATTTATCCAACCACACTTCATTTTTACAAGTATTTTTTCAGGTGCCATGACCGGAGAAATCATTTTTCAATAATACAAAACACTTTCAAAACTCTGATTTCTGCTAAAATTTCGTTGGAACAAAATGTTAAATCACCCAAAAATAAAAGTAGGAATGTGCCCAAGTCTTGCTCGGAACTTCAGTGAGCAGCATGAAGGTAACTATATCCTGTACGTACTACTCTTCTAGATTAAACAACTCGGCATCAGTCTCTCTTGGAAGCTTTAATTTCGAGCCTTCGGCACGGAAAACCTGAATTTGTAAGTGACAAAGTGTGTATCCTTATTTTTGTTAGGTCAACTGGGAATTAAAGCAACGGTGCTTGTGCTGTAAGCTAGAAAATATCGAGTGGATTTGAAAAGATAGCGTGGGGAGGCTGTAAGATCGAAAAATTTGCAACTATCACATGATCTACGAACTCGCATGAATGTATACCTTAGAGTCCTAATGGCAGGGTAGACCAAAAATGGAGCAGTGTAACGAAAATAAAGCAGCATTATTAGATTATAAAACAGTTCATTTAAGTAAAGCAGCATTATTAGATGATAAAGCTGTGTATTTAAATAAAGCAGCATTATTAAATGATAAAGCGGTGTATTTACGAAAAAACTTTGCATTGCACAGAAAAAGAGGGATGGAGCACAGGAAAACATTAGCCTTAACTCAAAACATGAACTATCTGAAGGAAAAATTGCGCATTTATATGCAAATGAAAAATCGGAAATTCAAAATCTGACATCAAGGTGAAAACTGGCCTGCGCCGGCGAGGCACGTAACCGCACACTGATTACAGAGCTCCAAATCCTGGACTCCAAACTAATGAAGGCTGTCGATTTGATTGCAACGGGCAAGTTGAGCTTGTTGGAATACTAAATGCTTGTGACGAAAAATTTTCTTACTAATTTTGACGGGAAAATTTTCTCTCTAATTTTGACGGGAAAATTTTATCTCTAATTTTGACTGGAAAATTTTAACACTAAATTTTTCCTTGCTAATGAGGAAGCTTGTGTTCGTTCAGAGAGACTTTAGCATTCTGATCTCACGGTAGTTGGTTCTCGATTTCATCAATTCGAATTTATTTAAACTCTTAAGATCTATTTTGAAAAGCTGAATTAGTAGTTAATGAGATCACCTTATTTCTACGTGATGAATTTATGATTCAAATTAATATTCCATTATAACTTTTCCTTTAAAGCATTTATAATTTTTTTTGCCCAATATAGAAATTAGGCTTAGATGGCTAAATTTATTGATGCATTGACAGAGGTGTAAAACAAGGATTGTCACTAACTTTAGAGAAAAATATCTTCCGGGATGTGAAACTAACATGAACAGACGATGTGCTCAAACAAGAACATACGTTCCTACGCTTCTGCAACATTAGCATGACACACATAAAAGTGTGTCATGAATTTGTCATTTCTTGAGAACGCATCAGGATTTTATTCCTCGTACAGCCTCAGTAAGTAAATTAAAAAAAATGCTAGTGACTCCATTAGTTGCCTGCACTCCACAGTGAACCAACAATAGGTTCTTTAGAATTGTAATTTCTTAGGTTATGCTTAAAATAATGTGGTCAGCCCATGATGAAAGCATTTATGTATATGTCTCCCATTGCATCAGTGTAATATTCACGAAAATTTTATGTATGATGACACAAATGATACTAAAAAACCTGTTTACATTTCATTGAAACTTTCAGAGCACAGAGATCAGTTAACAAAGTGTGCACTACTCGGAAAAAACATATATAACATAAATATGATTTCACTCCAACCTTTTTACATTACCCGGGGCAACGATAAAATCGAGACCATGTTCGAAAAAACACGGATTGAGATCTCCTTGTTGGAATTAACGCATGAAAGTTGTGTTCATAACAGGGAAGTTTTGTGAGCATGTTGGACTGACAAGCTTTGCCGAGCACCAGAGCTGCATCGTTAATGAGTTCAGGACGAAAAATTAACGAAATCAAATTACTGTCGGTTTCAAAGTAAAAACGAGTTCAACTCGACGTATTTTCCCAACACTCTTCAGTCAAAATATTTAGTTTAAGTCGACAGGCTAACATGAAACTTTGATCTTTAAGCTGCGTCTAAATTTCTGTAAGTATTATTATATTTTTCATTGCTATGAAACAGCTATTTTTGGAAAAATTCGCAGAACGAGTTGAATGAAATCGTTGTGAATAAGCAACATCCCTTTTTGAAGACATTTTTACTTTTTCTGTAAAATTTTTCCCTCATTCTGGGCGGCGAATCCCAGGCGTATGTCTCGATCAAATAATTCGCCTATTTTGAGGTAACACAAGGATTGAGGAAGTGAAGTTACCGTCCTGAAAGCGTGCCAGATTTGAAAAGAAACACAACGTTTAATTATTTTTAGTATGAGAACTAAACGTATCAGGACAATGCAACAAACATACTGCAAATTTTTATAAGAATCGTTTTTCCGAAAATGTACGTGAACCTCCGTCATTGAGTCTGGTGTTAGTGCTACAACATCTCTTCGTTTAGTTAGACGCATAAATTCTTCAAGTAGTAGAATAATTTTCTGTATCGATGAAGCTTTTACTAAAAGCGCCCTTGCTGAAGAACAAGAAGAATGGTAAGAAACCTGTAAATTACTGCCATACGTCATCAGTGCAGAAAGTTAAGGGTCAAAAGGGGGAATAGAAACGTCAATTGAAGAAGCAGATAGCCTGTGTTATTCTCATGGCAACAAGCCATGTTCTCATGGCGACAAGTCATGTTCTCATGGCGACAAGCCATGTTCTCATGGCGGCAAGTCATGTTCTCATGGCAACAAGCCATGTTCTCATGGCAACAAGTCATGTTCTCATGGCAACAAGTCATGTTCTAATGGCGACAAGCCATGTTCTCATGGCAAAAAGCCATGTTCTCATGGCAACAAGCCATGTTCTCATGGCAACAAGTTATGTTCTCATGGCGACAAGCCATGTTCTCATAGCGACAAGTCATGTTCTCATGGCGGCAAGCCATGTTCTCATGGCGGCAAGCCATGTTCTCATGGCCACAAGTCATGTTCTCATGGCGAAAAGCCATATTCACATGGCAGCAAATCATGTTCTCAAGGTGACAAGCCATGTTCTCAAGGCGCAACAAGCTGCGTTTTCATGGCAACAATATGTTTTTCAGTGAAAATCATTTTGAAATTCAATTGAATAAATCGCCTTGCAGCCACAATTTTCCAAGTTTTAATTAACAACCAAGGGACACAATTTAATAAAATAATTTGTTCGCATCTCTAAAGTCACTGGCACCTTCAGCTGATCATTAAAGGCTTTGTAAGAATGCAGAGTTTGCAGGCAGTTTCGTGGGTACAAAAAGTTTTTTTTATAAACAAAATTTGAACACACAAACCCCTAAGCAACTTTTCAAGGCTGCCGAACGTTAAATATTGTACATGACAAAATTTTTAATTAACAATCTAATGCTTTAATTTTTAATTCGTCTCCTAAATTTGAATACCGTGCTCAGAAAGCGGCCATTCTGACGTCCCTGACCTCTACAGCCATTTTGTGTGAAATGCTCGTAACTTGGCACCAAGATACTGGATAGTGTGTCATTCAAATCAGGCTTCGTGGAAAATAATGATGACAGACAAAACGAGTATGCATGATGAACGTTGCTGCATAGTGCTGGATGTAAATATTTTTAGTGTTTGTATTTATGTGATACGAGACGCTTTACTACTTGAATCACGTTTAGACCCTGAACTAAAATGGCCGTGCATTTCAATGGAGCATTAATTTTTAATAGTTTGAAAAGTGAATTCTTAGTGTTTTAAAGTTGAATAGGTAATAAAATTTGAATAAAATAAATTGTGATTTTGAAATAACAATAGCACCAAGAACAAATTTCATTCGCCATAGTGAAATGAAATTTTCAGAACTCTTATTCATTTAAATACACCTTATGAAGACACTGATAAAACTTCATATTCTGATCGAAACCTTTTTCTCTTTTAGCCAGCTTTGTGAAATTGAGTTATAAAAAAAACGAATAATAACTTCCATGTCATATTGTCCTGCCGTTTCAAATCACTTTCGCAATTCACGCTTCATAAATATATGTAATATATTATTTGTTTTCAAGCTTTAGCACTGTTTTCATAAATCAGCCTTCATGACAACCTCAGAATGCACATAATTTTAGTGCGCATTATTTCTTTGTTTGCTTTTTTATTCACTAGTTAACCTAACACTGAAGCTCACATCTTTGAAAGAAGAGCATGTTTTTCATGTCCACAACACACTCACCTGAACTTTTAATCCCACGACAAGCGGGAAAATCCCACCAAAACTGCTTTATTAGAGGATTTCAGCATATGAAGCAGCGAGCATTGGACAATACGGGGCTAATATTGAGTTATTGGGGGCACACTTGCTTAGATTAGAGAGGCCGATGTCCGTCGTTCCATGGCAGCGGATGCTGACGTCAACGAGCGGCAACGGGTGCAGCGGAATGGAAGCTTATAATTTGACCTAGCAATCTGGTGACGTTAGCGTCCTGATACGCTGATGAAGAACCTCAGGTGAGCAACGATGCTAATTCGACGGCTTAAATACTTGGTGGATTTTAGGTTGGCTCCCACACGACATGTGTTCAATAACTCCAGGTATGGATTGTCGATGGTATGAGTAGTATTGTTTGTGTTATGTGATTTGATCATGTTGGATTTTTCGTGTAATTCAAGCTTTGTAATGTTGAATGACATTATTTTTTCAATTGCGCTTATGAAAACAGCACGTCTTGCTTGCACTTGATATGCTGTGTTTGATTAAATCAGGATTTTTTTTCCTTCACTGCAGTCGTAAGTGAGCCTCGTGTGAAAATAAAGGTTATGCGAACCTCTTGCACGTACATACAAACCACTTGTACTTTTATTGTAGTGCAAAAGTTGGTGTAGTAAATCAATACAAGGTTCTCTGAATTTAAATCACGCTCATGTTAATAGAATTTTTTGAAACCATTTTCGTTTAAAATATTTTTATAAAACTTTATAAATGTTTTGAAAACTTTAATTAAAATATTTGGGTTGGTTTCCATTACGTGTTTACACAGCAAATGAAGTTCAGAGTTTTATTCACTCCGAGTCATTTCTTCTACAGGGAAAGTATTTCTTATGAAGAAACGTTGTTCGATGTTGAATTTCTTCTCTTTATCAATTATAGCAGTTTTCACCCGTCGATGAATTTCATAACTATTTTATCATTTTAGCCACGCTTTCTAACCCACATATTTTTTGCAGTACCTCTCGTTTGCCGTCTCCTAACACGCATGTCCTATTTGCACTTATTTCGAAGCACTCTATCCGTTGCATGTTTTTCCCTGCTTTTGTGTAGCAAACTTTTCAAGGCTGCATTTACCGACTATTTTACCAAAAGAATTGCAGGCTGATCCATCATCCTACACAAAGCGTTGTCGCCGACACACCTCATTTTGCACAGCTCATCTTCCTAAGTAGTTGTGAGTGATATACGCGCCTGGTGCAGCACTCACATTCGTACTTGTAAGATGCTCAGTTAACGTCTGCATGACGCCTCTGTTACTCGTGAGCTTATCTGCACGCATGAGCATGGAAGTGAGACGTATTCATGGGGATCTTTATATGTGGACTGGCAGCAATACATGGGAGATAATTCTTTTTTGCCTGTTGAGGAGTTTTATTTTTCTATGATTTCAGATATATTCAATGGAGATAATTCATTTTAGTTTATTGGTGAATTTTATGCTTTTATGTTTTTAGAAATGCCGTGCTCATTTTTGCAGCAACTTTTTTCATTCAATGACCTTTTTCTATCAGAAAACAGAAAATTGTGCTGTCTTGGAGTAGGTAATAGGAGTTACTTTTGCGAGCAAACATATAACTCTACTCTGTTTGTGCAGTGGTACAGACAAATTACCTTCTTGAAACTCTCAGTAGGTTTCGGTCAGGGACAGATTTGGCGTAATATAAACCATTGAACATCGTTTATTCAACTATAATTTTGTAAAACAAATCAGGCTGCAAGCCAATATATGAAAAAGTTACACTCTACAAGCTGATAATTATAACCGCACACTGGTAGTGAGCACCAAAATTGCTAGCAGCAAACATGATAAATTTTAGGATCTAGAATTAGATATGTTGTAAATATGTTGATATGTTATTGAAATTTTTATTGAGGGTTATATATGAATACAGTAGCTTAAACACGTAATTCTTTTAATAAAACTCCAACTAAATATGTATAAACTTCGACGATTTTGTTTGTTCTGCTGTCGAAACTATAAGATGACCGGAATGTCCAAATAAAATGTAAATCAGATATAAATTATCAGATTATATAAGAATCAGATTGTAAATCAGACTCGTATATAAATTTTGGAACCAGGATCTTGGCACAAATGTACCTTTCCACTACGAACAACTTCAACTTTAAAACTAAGTCCTATAATAATTATTGAACAAACTCACTTTCTCTGGGTAGTCCAAAGTGCACGACACTCCAGCTTAACGGTAACTTGTATTTTTTCTATTAAAATTTTCAATTCTACTCTCACAGTGCAGTTCGTTGTGTTTTAAGCTTTGATGTTTGATTAGAGTTTTTTTCAAGAGGTTTCTTCATACATTTTTCAAAACGTATCATCTTGACCGCAAAGAATCGTTTATAATAATTCTACAAACAAAAATAATCTCATTCACACAAGAACAGAAAATAACAGTTTTACCAAATCGAACTTGCATTTTCCCTCTGATGCATTTTTTAATTTCCCACCTGATGCATTTTTTTATTTTCCTTCTCACGCATTTCTTTTGAGCGCCCCTGTGTTATCCATAGAGAGCAGCTGCTCCTGCGCCACTTGCAGCAGCTACAGCAGCAGCTGCGTCGCCTCACCACCAGCTGCAGGCAGCTCAGGAGGCAGCAAAAGGCGCTGAGCTCCAGGATGGAGAAGCGATACTTCTGAACTGCTGAACTCCGCCTTTGTGCTACAAGTTATGTATGTAACTCGTTTATCAAAACACAACTCTTAATACAACTAATTAATAAAATAAATAAAAAGTTTAATAAAATACAACTTGTTTAAATAAGTTTGCCCAGTTGTAAAACGACGGAATTAATTATTGTCTTTTTCTTCTCGAGCTCTTTCAAGCTTTACGCAGGATGTAAATAAGTTCGCCCGGTCGTTGAAAGACGGAACTAATTTACTGCATATTTCTTCTTGTGTTTACAGACTGAAAGTTACTTTGATACTATGAATGTTGTTATAAATGAATTGTAACATCTAAGTCATACAGTATTCAGGATGATATTTTTTTATTTAAATATGTTGACATATGCTGAGAACCGGAAGTCAAAGTATTGTTTCTAGGTTAATACTTCTGGATAAGCAAGGTATATAAGTGATGAAAAGTTCCCGGGGTTTGTATTTTGAAGCATCCTTTACAGCAACATGTGCTGAAAACCCATAATATTTTTCCGTATGCTTTGTAATTCTCCCTCATATATATGCAACAAATAATTTATTCAAACTTCATTTCATTTCATCCTACATGTATTATATACGTCTACAGAATAACTGAGTTATTGTAATTAGACTTAAGTATCAAATGACAAATTCATTTTGAGTAACGACAATTATTCTCCAGCTGCTAAATTACGATGTCCACTGGCTGGAATGTGCACATCTAATACCAGTTAATTGCTAATACTCCGAAGGTTTTACCAATCCCTTACAGTAACATTTTAATTTGATTCAAATGATTGATTTAATATGATTTAAAGTCACAACATTTAATTTGATTTGAAGTCCCGTGAAAAATGCATCACGTGTCTTTTTAATTCAATTTATCGCTGTTCATTAAAAAGATTCAACAAGATGAGGCAATTATGTTGCTACACGCGACTCTAATTGTCGATCAGAGCTCGTTAAAAAAATTTCGAAAGTAGTGTTTAAAAGAAAATGTTAGTTCCCCATTTGGTATAAATTTGAGAACATAATAATACGCTGGTACTCAAAAGCAAGAAATATATTTATTATTAAAATGCATAGCAATTAATGCTGAAAGATGTATTTATTAAGTTATTTGTCTCGTCATTTCAATAGCGCATGCTAGGGAAGAGCTCCTCTTACACGAGCAGTCATTGCATCCAAAGTGTATTTTACAGCAAAGGAAGTAGATAAAAATCGACAGAAAGGTTTAGCTATAAATGTCCTGTGCTCAACATAACTGGAGAATTCAATTGTGAAGAAAAAAGTGTTTTCTGAGCTAAATGTTCTTATGGCGACGAGTACCGTTTCAGTTTTTATAGGAACAAAGAAAAATATTTTTTAATTGGGAAATTGGGAAGAATTAATCTCCAATATTCAATAAATTTCTATTCATGCAAATGAGTCTTATTTAACGATTTCAGTCCACATACATGCCTCAAAAAGTCTTGGAATATATAAGATTTTATGAATAATTAAAATGAATATTTAAAATAGGTATCATTGAATAATAGTATTTATATCTATTTAATGAGTTAAATGATATAATAAATACCATTATAAATGAATATTTATAATAGGTTGAATACTGATAATAGAAACCATTTCTGTACTACTCTCTCGCTAATTATCACAATACTTTAATGTAAGACCAAGAGATTTAAAAACCGTAAATTTCTGGCGTAACACGAAACCTGAAATTTCCCCAAATATCGATACATTCAAGCACAAAAGATAAAGCGTCAATGACGCAAGTCAGGTAAATCCTTCCAAGTTCATCTACCAGCAACTTTCGAACGCCGTCGTAATAAGAAAGAGAGTACCCAGGGCAGCATCGTCGTAGCTGTTCCTTTGTCCAGAACTTCTACAACTTTCGAAAAGCGTCTTCTGATCAGTCTCCAGCCTATTCTCTTTCCGTCCCTGAGATGAATGATCTGGATTTTCCTTCAATGTCACTGGCGCAAACTTCAACTGACGGAATTTTTCGGTTGCCTAACACGTATACATTTTAGTAAATTCGATCACAGGGTTTGTTGATTCAAAATCAAAGACCTGAAGGCCTGTAATTTACATTAATCGTTTCCTGAAGTAAAAGGTCTCTGCTTTCCGATTATTTGTTATCGCTCTTCGTCTGTAAGCCTCCACGCGAACAGCAGCTCGGAGACAACCAAGATTCTGGACGAAAAGAAGCCTGGAATTTATCATGTAAATGGAATGCATCTTAGATATCGAAATCAGCATTTTGCCACCCGCCATTACTTTCCTATGCAAAAATTTCGCTTTTTGGAGCGTGCACTGACCTTGCCTATCATATTACGTCTGATGCTTTACATTAAACCTATTGAAGTCAAATAATTGTTTTACGTAACCCGAGCGTTTATTCATGCTGTGCAAAAAGACTGGGCTACCTCGAATATGTGACTCCGATCTTGTAAGTAGGTCCTAAGTAGACAATATAAACACAGCGCAATTGTGAATGAAAATACGCCTAGTATAACATAATTAAAAGTAATTGTTCGGTAGTTTGCATTTGTGGGAGAGATTCACAAGAACAAAGCTTATGCAAGTGTTGCATAGCAATCAGTTTTCTATAACCAACTCAACATTATTTTTTTTCCTGTGTTTCACTTGCTATTTAAACTTCAAATGATAAATACCTTATATTATCCAAGTGAGCTAATTCTGTTTTCTGAAGTTACACCGACATTTATTGCAAGAAGCAACTTGGCGTATCATAAACCTGCTCCATGATATACTACCTCAGACGCAGGCTGGAACATCGGCATAATAAAGCTGTAAGTTTGAGCAGCTTGGCTTTGTAGTATGTAGTTCAGTCGCGACATCAACCTGGCTCCTGTGTTCGGAAGGTAGTTTAAAAAATCAATGTTACTATTGGAAAGAATTGTGACAATATATTTTGGTCAACATCGTATTCTTAGGGTTTGGTATTTCTCCGAACTCCTGTTATTGAGTCGAACACGTAAGTGCACAGAAAAATTTCAACCCTCTATTAGGAGGTCGAGTGACCCTCGGTAAGTTTGTTATCTGTGAGACCGACTCGTAATGATGCATTGAGGATGACGCGTGCATGAACGGCCATATTTTATGTGGAATAAAATAATTTCTTTCCATTTGACCTAAAAATAATGAGAGAAGCAGGCATTACCCGAAGCGAAGAGCTCAAAAGCATGTTGAAATAATGTTTTGAAAGCTGAACAGAGAAAATTTCAGTTTACCAGTTTTTCCGAACTAAACTTAGCGATTGAAATTGTGTTTGCAAACAGGATTTTGAAAACTTATTAAGCTGATTACAAATGTGAGCCTACAGCAAGTTGTAAGAATTAAAATTGCCAAATTGATTTGTTCGGATTTCTGTTCTCGACACTCTACCTTTAATAAAAAACATCCGTGTCCTACAGAGCTGCTTAAAAGAAAAAACAGGAAATTCCCAAACAGTTGATACGTAAAACAAAATCAATCAGAGAATATTTCCAAATACTTGATACGTATAACTCACCCACATTCAGGCAGTAGCAAATCACTAACGTATAAGTCATCGGGGAAATAAGAAGCTCATAAGTTTCCTCGTATAAAAGATACGAGTCAGCCGACGTTGCCATGAAGGAGCCCTGAAACTTAAGTAAAGAGAGAGCTAGGAAGGCAGTAAATCTTCTGCTCGGTCCGGCTTTGTCTGGACGGAGGAATGCAAAGTAGCAGATGTGGACGTTAAATCCCTGACGTATATGTTCATGCTAGAATGTTGGTGGAGAGCACTGATTTATATATTAAAGCGTGAATGATAATGTGCTATGATGTATATATTGATGGAAGAATATTGGCGAAGAGCATTGATTTATATGTTGAAGCATGAATGTTAGTGTGCTCTGATGTATATGTTGATGCAAGAATGTAGGGGATGAGCCCTGATTTATATGTTAAAGCGTGAATATGACTGTGCTCTGATGTATATGTTGATGCCAGAATGTTGGTGAACAGCACTGATTTATATGTTGAGACATGAACATTAGTGTTTTCTGATCTATACAATGATGCAAGAATGTTGATGATGAGCCCTAAAGAATATGTTGATGCGTGAACGTTAGTGTGCTCAGAAATTTTTGTTGATGCAGGAATGTTAGTGATGAGACCTGGTGTTTATGTAGAATGAAAATGTTGTGGTGCACTCTGTTTTTCATGTTGAGAGATGACTTTGTTTGTACGCTGATGCTTATGTTGATGTAACAATACTGGTGGTGAAACCCCGATGTTTTTGCTGAAGCATGAATACTAATGTTTCCCGATGTTTATGTTGATGCAGGAATGTTCGTGATGAGCCCAGATGATTATGTTGCAGGAATGTTGGGGACAAGCCATGTACATGTTGTTGAAGAAATTTAGTTACATGTTGTTGTAGGAATGTTGTTACATGTTGCAAAAATATAGTTACATGTTATTGCGGGAATGTTGTTACATGTTGCAGAAATATAGTTACATGTTATTGCAGGAATGTTGTTACATGCTGTTGCAGGAATGTTGCTACATGTTGTTGCAGGAATGTTGCTACATGTTGTTGCAGGAATGTTGCTACATGTTGTTGCAGGAATGCTTGTAATGAGTTCCTTGCAACATCTCTGTATCGGAGGATAGCCCTGGCATTTCGCTTCCTTCCACGTCTGAGGACAGAGCCAGTAGAGGGTCGTGTCTTTCATCTTTTTCTAAGGAGAATATTTGGAGCATAAGCATCAGTTTTTCCGCATAATTCGGCGCTCAAAGTTCGATTGCTCATGCGCATCAGAACTGGAGTTAAGTGATCGTGGAGTAAGGCCTAAAATTCTGTGATTCCCACTAGCTAAGTTTACTCAAGATAAAATACCACTCATGTTGCAGCATGAAAAAAAATAGAGCACCAACCGTTAGGGGGACAAAGAATGTAATATACATGTATTACAACAACTCATAATCTTTACCTTGCTTTTTAAATTAGTTCAATATAAAGGTTAGTTTCAAAAAAGTATATGTCATCAAATTTAAATTTTTACAACAACACTTGACCAAGTATTCATTCGACTTTTCCTGTGAATTGTAAAAAATTTTTATTTTCTAAATGACACAGAGTACTTTCATCATTTACTGCTTGCTTTTAACGTAGGAAGCAACTGTTTTTCCCCTCTATTTATTGCAAAGGTTGGACGAAGATGAAAGCATTACAGAATGTGATCCGCACGTATGACACTCCGTGATACATTTGCGTTTTACTCCGAGATGATCTTAGAATGACAGAATATCATCCTAACTTAAGCAATTAATTGTACAGAGAAAATGCTTTAAAATTATGCCCTAGCGTTTGAATAGACCTACAGTAAATCAGCACCTTCACAGAAAATAACTCACAAAGCTTTCGTTCTGCATGCTGTCAGATAGATAAGGAAAAACTTCACGTTGTTATCAGCTGTGCTGATAAGTTGGACACTATCTTTCAATGTGGAGTCGTAATGAAGTACAACACAACACTCTCACACCGAGACCAGGATTCGAACCAGGGTTAGTGCGGCCACAACGCAATGTACAAACCATTAAAAGTTCACGGCTGTCAGAAGTATCTATCCTACAAGTAGAAGTTGATTAAATTTCGAAGCATTTGAGTATTTGGGGCCTTTATGTAGCTTTGTATTCAAGGAAAATTCATCTCTATACGCTCATACAATTTACTAACAAATGAAGGCAAGACCTAGAAGCTCTCAGATAAATTTCAGCTGAAATTCATCATCAGCGTGAGACCTACATATTTGAAAGACATCAATATTTTGAAAATATTAGGAAAAAATTATTTTTCCAAGATTGTTGTTCATTTGGTTTCATGTAGCAGAGTTCTCCTGGCGGTGACTGAGTTAAAAAATATGAAGTTAAGGCAAAATTTTTCATGTACGTCAGCTCACGTACTATCTCCAGACGCTGGGACTTAATATATATACCTATTTTTAGTAATGTAACCAATTGATTGAGTTCGTTAGAGCTAATCTCAGCAGAAAGATTACAACAAGGCATGGGACAATTTAGTATGATGTTTATTTTGGGTAAAAACTGCAGATTGGGTTTTGGATAGCGCAGCAACCGAACTCAGCTATTGCATGTCGCAGAGTACCCAGAGCCACAAAAACCTTGAGGTCCCCTTAGTAGTGATACAAACGTGCTAACGTAGCTTGTTGCGACAGTTCAGTGGTGTGTAGTGCCAAGCGAGCATGTAGTGGTGACTACGCCGGCTTCGTTGCAGGTCAGAATCTCATAGGTGAGCGTTGGTTGCAAAGTGGGTAGTGAGATAATGCCGCTGCACTCATCAGATTTCAGGAATACAGGAGCAAATTACAGGCATTTCTCTCATTATCATATAATTATCTTGTACAGGTTTCCCAATTCTTTTCAAGGTTAGTTATTAGTTGTAGCCTAGATTTCATAAAGTTCCCCTTTTGGCTTATACTTTTTAGATATTCGTCGTGATAATAACTCAAGAATCAGGTTGAAAGCTTAGCAAAATAAGAAATCTATCACCTAGTAGAGCTTTAAAATTTTATCATTATTATGGAGTCTAAACGTCCCATACTGGTTATGAAATTTTGTTTTAAAATAGAAATCGTTTTGACAGCATAAATCATATCAATCCAACAATGTTGACTGAATAAAAACATTGAACTGTGAAAAAGTGCAAACTCCTGAAAAGAGTTTCAGCTTTCAGCTAAACGTTAATTTTTATTCTTCAATGCTCATACTGTTGCATGAGATGAATACAGCTCGCCTGGTTCTGCAAATCAGCAATGTGAATAGTTTGCTCAGAACATCATCGCGCTTTGACTTTCCTTTTTCGTTTGCCTCGCCAATATGGAGCAAATTGGTATTGGCAGCCCTCGTCTCTGGGTCTATTTCCCTCAGTTGTGTGGGCGCAGATATTTACGGCATATTTGGTCTGCTTGTTTTTTTTTCTTTTTGCTTACCGTTATTCGCCTCTGGAAATGTTATCTACACACACTTTTGGGAAAGACGATACGTGAAGTTTATTACATATTTTTGCGTGGTATTTTATACGAATGTGGAGTGAGTTTGTTTATTCTTCATCGTACAACCATCATTATTCAACTTTAAATTGATTTACCGCTTTAGAATTATTTCCACATATTTTTTCACCGTAGTTATTGTATTTTGGAAACAAATGGCTGAGGTAACAAAACTCACAATTTCGAGAGTTACTGAACAGTTAAAATGCTTTTGTTTTAAACGAATTACAAGGACCATCAGTTTAAATGTTTAAATGTTTAAATCAGTTTAAATGTTAAAGGACCATCACAAGTTTAACACAAGCCAAAAATTTATGAGCTCTATTTTTGTTATTAATACAGATTGATGATTATTTGCGCTATAGCTATGCAACTTCGCTACCCAACACTCATAAATGTATCTAATTTGAGGATTGTGTTCAATGTGTCATTATTTTCGATTTCAAGACACTTTATTCCCTAGCATGGTAGCCATGTTACTTCCTCTGTCACTCACATTAATGTTACTTTCATGATATTGTATTCAGTACGTTATCTATTTTCAACATTAACATATTCATAGCGGTATGACCCGCCGGTGGGTCGTGCTTCAGTTTTTGCAGCTGCAAAACGGATCATGATGGGTCGTTTGAAAATTTTTTAACCATCTTTTTAAATTAATGGCAATTATTCTACCCAGTTAATGTTTGCTATTTATAAAATTTTCAACATCTTTTGACTTTAAATTCTGAGTTGGATATTGAACTTCAGTTCAACCATCGCTGTCAATGTGGTAAAACAAACTTAAGTCACGGGTTCTGTAGCTATGCTACGGCCACACGCATTAATTTGCCTGCGCAATCTATTAACTAAAATAGACACAATGAGCGAGACTTTTTCAGTAATTATTCTAAGTTTCAGTTCCAATATATTCTAAAAATGCGGTATTTAAATTGGCATCAAAATTTCCAGTATTATTGTCCAGGTTATTTCGTCGTCATTCGATGTAAATCATTCTTCGCTTCTGTTTACAAATTTTATCTCATCCTAAATTTTATCTCATCCTAATTTTATCTCATCCTATTTCAAATTCCCAGGTAACGTCATATTTTGTATGATCCGTTTCATCATTGTCTTAGAATTCTTTTAAACGCCTCTCCCAAACTTTTTCCAGCTTTATCAGTTCCTGTGGGGTGACTTGGTGCGCGAATGATCTCGTCCATTATTCCAGTCCTGTTTGGGAAGTTTAGTCGTAAAGTGAAGATTTTCTGATTCTATTTCATTTAAGCAAACTTAGAAATTTATTGGAAAAGTTTTTGAAGTGAATGAGAGGTTTGTATCAACTTTCAAAAAAGGTTTCATTTACTACATATAAGAGGAGCTCAAGCGTACTGAAAAAAATGTTGATAAATATTTTGAAATTTATATTGCAATTACAAATGCTTAAACCATCAACATTCAAACAAAATTGGACTGACAGTATGTAGTGGAATGAAGGTTCAATGAATGTTGCCACAATACAAATTTTTGTTGCAATTCCAACACAACGATCTGAGCGGAGAAAAACATAGGCTCAGAAAAAATTGGAGACGATGACTGATTGTCTTCGAACATACAACGCCCTTGTTGTGTTTATTTATTTATCTATTAATTTATTTATTTGACGTCCGCTTTTTAAGAAAGAGCTTCTTTGATTCGATATGATGGATGCTTGATGACCGTATCTGTGATACGCGTTTCACAAGTGCACAAACACAAGAGTATTTTAATCGCGAGCACTATTAGGATGGATATATTAGTTTTTCATCCACATTTGGAGGATTTGTATCGAGAAAATGTCGAATCCCATAATTTCTGACGAGCCGTGTGCACTAATATGGTAATTTATCCTAAGCAATGCATCTCCTTGCTGAGCCCTGCAATGATGCAAACAAATGCACGTCGAAGCAATGGTTTAACGATATGAAAGTTCCGCCCCGATATCTTAGTTGTATATTCATAGCACCTCAGACCGTTAAAAGATATTCAATTTTATGAACGAAGTTTTCATGGGATAGTCCAGGACCAAGTACTCATGCTATGCGGTAGCTTGAATGTAAAACTGTTACATGTTGAAAAATACCTAATTTTTTTAGTGAGAGCGAAAGTAATAAAAATTTTGAGTAAAATACCACGTTTTCGACGGCGAACAGAATGAATTTTACGCATGAAGGAAATCAGCTCAATAACATCGCGAATGTCAAAATAAGACACTTTGCAACGATGACAAGTGGATCCTTTTACGATGCCTCTTCATTCTTTTTAAGAACTGCCCTTTAGATACAGTAAATGCTATATGCAGTAAATTTACAGTACAGCATACAGTGAATACAGGACATTTTATCATTCAAAATGAATTTATAATGTTATTGACAGTATTTTATTTCAATTCTCTGGTAAGCGGAAATGAAGATTTGTTTTTTCATAAAAAATTTTTTAAACAGTGGAGAAATCTTTTGAACGTCTTTGCCTAAGGAAGCGAATAAATTCTAAACCCTGGAATTGCCCAATGTAAAAAGACATGACATTCATCGTCTGCAATGTGAAATATCCTAATGAGAAGATCGAATGTTGTTCAAAGACACAAACTAAGCTCAAATGAGCAACATGAAAGAATCAGTAGAGTATCAAATAATTCGTTCACGATATAAGCTAAGTAAATAAAGCACAGCACGAAAACACCTGTCGTTTAACGAAACAAATGATAGAAATGAAATCCTAGGAATTCCGAAAGTTTCATATGATTTGAATGTTTAAAATAATTTTCATTTTTTCATCAAGCTCATCTTCTCAACCAAATGTTCAGTCACTTGACAAATTCAATAAATATTTTTAGCTTTCAAATATCGTGAAGTTGACAACTCTCCAGAAAACGTCGAATTTCCAAGTCATTCTGTACAAGAAATTTCACTTAAGTTCTACTTGACTGAAAATTCTCCGTAATTGGAGGTTACTCCGTCGCTGATACCCAATTATGAAGTTCTTCTGTGCCGCCTTGAGGGAGAAAACGTTCTGAAGGAGGGAAGTGACTAGTATAGGTGACACTATTTCTAAATAATGAGAGGCTTCTTCGCTGCTGAAGAGTTTCTATTTGAAAAGTAGTGCCATGATCAGACCAAAAAATGGCACACTCATCATATATGTATTTCCTTCGAAACAAACTGCAACAATTATACTGTTTTTTTTATTTTCGGAATACTGTTTCATAACTGCATGCCAAACAATCACCCCGGAAAACTGTCCCAGTAAGACGACCTGCATCAATATTAGTTTCTCCAAATACCGGTTTAGTTTCCAATCTTTATCAGTTTTAATGTCTTGCGGTATATTTTTACCTCGGTGACACAGCAGCTTCAATGTTAAAAATTTCGGTGTCTTCGAGAGCGTTTTTGATAATTTTTGATGCAATTATTGGTGGTTGTTGAAACTCTTTTCTATTTCTTGAGTTATGAAAATGCTTCATAAACTATGTTATCAAGCGCCACGGTTCAACATTCGATTCGCTCTTTGGAAAATTCACTCATCTTCCCATACAAATGTTTAGTCATTTGTCGAATTCAATAAACATTTGTAGCGTTCAAAAAGCGGGAAGTTGAAAACTTTTCTAAAAACGTCGAATTTTCAAATCATAATTCAACATTCGATTCGCTCTATGTGACAGCGATCACCAAAACTTGCTTCTGTTTCTCCTCTACTTAACTAACTAATGCGAACCCCACTGAACGCGCGAGAGAGCTGCGTTCTCAGCCATTGAGGTGGAGCCATCAAAAACTGCTCACCTCGTTTGTCTTCCGCACGACAGCCCAATTTACGGCAGGAAACTGCATCTGTGAGACACGTTTACGGACATTACAGTTGTGGAGTCGATAGCTGCTGCTACTGCACGTCAGCTTCAAATGACTTCGGAAGCCTTAGGATTATCCGGCCACTTATGAGTGTTGTGGATTAGAACGACTTACCATTGCGCGTCAGCATCAACTTGAACTCAAAGTCTTTCCATTTTAGCAGTAAATACAATAGCAGAGTAACTTGAGCTTAATGTTTTCCATTTCAGTTCTAAAATGTTTCTATTTTAGACGTAAATATTCTAGTTAAAAGTTTTTTATTCATTCTGTGGGAGGCTAACTGATGAAAATGTCTTAAGCACTTTTGTATTTTATAAAGATTTTCTGAGCATTATGCATTAGATTGTTTTAGCGAAGATTGATCACGAACTTTGAAATCCTGCCTCGTGATTCAAACGATCATTTCTGCCGGTGAATCAAATTTATCTAAATCATGTGCGAGAATTATTTCTAAGCTTGTGTTAAGTGATTTCAGATTTATTATTCTTTCATCACTTTCGACAATAGTCAAAAAATTACAATCATGATTCAAATATCGATACAACACTCATCAAACGAAAGCCAATTCTTAATTTAACGCTGTTTGTGCAATGATTAATTCCGAATGTCACATAAAGTCGTCAACATTGATTTTCACTCTTCAAAGTCCACAATGACTAAATTGTAATCTCGGTGAGAAAATGTCACTCTGTCTATACAAAATTTCGTACGTTAGCTTCACAAGCAGTCGGAAACGCGTGTTTGAGAAGGATTCACCGTTTATTTCCACAATGCTTATTGCTGTCGAACTGGACGGTGGTCGGATTGTGAGAACGTGAGAAATACTCGACACAAAAGACTGGCTTCAGTGACAAATGGCATGCTGGGACGAGTTTCTCTACATTTGCAATAGTCTCCGGATTTGATGGCTTACACGCTACATCCTAGCGCGATTATAGAACACTATATAGTGTACATGACCCGAAAAAATGACTGAACTCGATATTTTCTTTAGAGTTTAGACAAATCCTCTAGATGTGGATGCCAAACAAATATATTCATTCATTCATTCATGTGGATGCGATTAAAATATTCTTGTACTTGTGCACTGGTGACATTCGTATCACAGATACGGTCATTAAGCATCCTTATGAGCGTCACAGAGAGACGGAAGAAGCGGAGACCAAACAAACGTATAAATAAATAAAAACACCTAGGATATTATTAGTAGGAGATGTCCATTCACTTTGTTTGCAGATCTTAAAAATTCTAAATGATGTGTACCCACAGAGAAGTATAAGGAGCAGTGCATTAATCACTGCACAACTAACATAAGTTCATTTTTATGAATTGCTTTTAGAGTTTTTCGAGGCTGGACGAAATCTCTCAAAAAAATTCTCAGGTGTTGAATGAGGCTTATTAAAGATCAGATTACACTAGTTAGGTCAGTTTAAAAAACGATAACTCTGTGTCTTAAATATATCAAGTTTTAGCTCTATTTTTTAGATATTTTCAGTCCTTAGAAAGTGCGCGATTCCTAGATGATCCAAACTTGTAGATATATGGTGTGATATTTTTTTTTTCTCGAGATAAGTCATTTGGTGAAGCTCTAACTGCTTGTGCCATTGCAGAATTGTTCAGTGGAAAAAAATATTTTCCGGTGCTTTAGAACATTGTTTCTGCTAAATCACTCTACTATGACCAAGTATTTTGAAGGAAACGTGACCTTCAAAATTGATATATTTTCTTCTGAAGCACGAATAATTTATTTTAGGGAATGATCACTTAAATCCCAGAAAACTGACTTACATGCGGATTAACGGAGGATCGAGAAGCATGATGCGAAATATCTAAGTAAAATATTTTTCGTAAACCGACTCGTGTTGGAGGTTCAAAATCATCATCAAATTGACGCTTTCCAGGAAAGAGTGTCGTCTAACAAAACAACAAGTAAACTAGAAGAAAATAAAGCGTGACCACCATCAATGAAAGCTAAATTTACTACTCCGATCTGAGAGCTAAGTTTCGTGCAAACGCTCTTTGTACTAGAGACCAAGACATTGATTAGAAAAAGTGAGGGAGAGAATGCTATTTTTTTCGAGTAGAGACTTTGTGTCCATCGATGCTTCACTCGGTCTTTTGTTACTTTAATTTTACTGTTTATTGGTACATTCTAAAATTGATGACATGATATACGGGAAGAAAGACGTGATCGTTCGGATCAAGCTCTCTTAAAAAACAAAAAGAACTCTGTATGTTCATATTTTCCCCAATTAACTCTGAGTTTCAAATCTAAGACTGCACCTCACTTTTTGAGTTTGTTTGCATTTCACGATGTAAATTATATCACGACATTATGCTGCACATGGGAACATACTACCTTATTTTGATAAATGAAGTAAAATAAGCCTCATATTGGCAATACAGAGACTAGCATGGTTTTCAAAATATTGTGACATCTTCAGTGTCCAAAGAGAATATTTTTATTCGGACGGTATCCACTACTTAAAATAAAATTTAAATTTTAGAAATTGAGCGAAATGAGATCATATAAACTTCGCGTGGTATTGAAAAATGTGATATTATTTCATCTTCATCGTTCGGGGACTTGATTTTTTTAGCAGACAAAGTGAGGACAGTAATAGTTTTACAACTCATGTAGAAATAGAACGAATAGAAAAAACGTATAAAACTTTGTATTTCTAACATTCTTCATTGGTAATAATGAGATTCTCATACATTTTCCGTGTTTTCTTAGTCTATCATTTTTTTTCCGAACGGCAGGATAATAACTACGAGAAATTTCACGATTTTCATGATAAAATTGCTTTGCCAGGACACAATATGAAATCATTCATTTATGTACTTGGGCACAAAATTTAAATAATAAAAATAAAAATTCAGGAGATATATCGAAACATACGAGAGTAGAAATGCGATTGACGAAAAGCCCGGACGAATAATTAGAGCTGCAATAGTTGCAATAATTATTAAATAACTCCTGAAATGTGGAATTAAAGACACTTTCGAGTTGCCGAATTAGAACCTACTTGAAGAAAATATTTCAAGCTCTACGTATAAAATATTTATTAATTTATTATTTCCGAAGAAAATTACATTAAAGCAGTATCTAGATCATTGATACTACAGGAATACTAATTAGAACCTACTTAAAGAAAATATTTCAAGCTTTACCTATAAAAGATTTATAAACCTATCATTATTTTCGAAAATAATTAACACAAATAACAATATCTAAATCATTGATAGTGCAGGAATACCCATGAGTAATGGGTAAATACCCCTTAGCGACATATTTTCAAGTGTTGCGTAACTAAGCTACTCATTTATGTAACAAAAGAATGATCGAAATTAAGAGGCTTTATGCAGAACACAATTTTATGCTGATGTTCATTCAGATAACTCAAATTAAACTTCTTTTCATCATTACGCAATATTGAAAATATCATCGGAAGCACTTAATGTGCTTTTCAAAGCTGTTGCACGACCGATTGACCTACATACAATTCAACATATATAAATATTTTCTAAGAACTTTATCACTAAATTATTCGTGCATATTGACATCTTTAGGTAATTCAAACCATAATATGGAGCTTTGACTGGCACTTTCCTGCAAAAATTTACGACTCGTCGTATTTTTCTTGGGAATTCAAATCGTAATATTTAACGTTGGTCTACACCTTCCTACAAAATTTATAGCTGATCGAATCTTTCTTAGGAATTCAAACTGTAATATGAAGCGTCGATCTACGCCTCTGTGCAAAATTTATAACTGATCGTATCTTTCTTAGGAATTCAAATGTAATATTGAGCGTTGGTCTACACCTTCATGCAAAATTTATAACTGATCGTATCTTTCTTAGGAATTCAAATGTAATATTGAGCGTTGGTCTACACCTTCATGCAAAATTTATAACTGATCGTATCTTTCTTAGGAATTCAAACTGTTATATGAAGCGTCGATTTACGCCTTTCTGCAAAATTTATAACTGATCGTGTCATTCCTTATAAAACTGCTCATTCGTCCGCCTACTCTCCATACCCAAACAACCCTTATTCTGTGTTCCGAATGTTCCGAAACCTATAACTTCCTAATCAAAACGTTTCAAAATATTTCTGCTGCTATCTTTGTTGCTAAAGAACATCAAAAAGCATTTATACTATGGTCATTAATTACTCAGTGTTATCTCGAACGGCACGAACAGATTTCTGAGGAACGTCTTCATTCCGAAGTTTTCGGTCCAGGTCACTGCGCCACTTCGGCCGCTGCCGCGAATAGCATCCGATATCAAAGCTTGAATTTCTCCAAACATCTCCCTCCAAAAACAGCATACAGAGGTCTGTACCTGGGACCGGACGCAATACTTTCATCTCCCAGAAAAACCTTCCGTCGCAGCGAATCGTACTGCAATACAAATACCTTGTTTCCAAAAATTGCCAGCGACACTGTTGGTTTTCTTTGAAGCTACCGAAAACACGCACCACAACATGGAAAAAGTTCATAGTGACACCCAAGACCACAAGACGAAATGGAAGAAATGGAGTATTTCTAAAACTACGATGACGAAAATAACTTGTTTGCTTGACTGTGGGAATTTATACACAATGGAGCGTAACAGAGACAAAACAGCCTCTGTCAATCTCTTCAAAATTGAACGTTTCTTGTTTAGATATTTTTGCTTGTTCAACACATCTCTGAAAACGAAATTGAAGCATGGCATGCTGCGTATGGCACTTAAAATTTTTAGTATTTTCCAACATGATGGATATACGAGATAATTAGAGAAATATTACACCTGTGGAATGTATAATCAAATAATTAGATAACAACCGGAATCAGTGTTTATCCGCTTTTCGAACGTCTAATCCGATTACTTCACAGTTGGTTGAGGCTTATACTTATAATGCCTTCTACTATAAAAAAAATTTCGATGATACAATCAACAAAACGAATCAACGGCAAGTGCGTTCAAGCCTACGGCTTGAAAAAGTCAAACATCGAAGTATTCAATAAGACCACAACACTCAATAACATTTTACATTTACGTTACCAGTCTTTCCTAAATCATTTAACCTTTTCGTTAGGTTATGTCCTGCTAACGAACGTGTTGTTCTTCTGCAAAGGAAGCGGCTGTGTTGTTCTCACTCTTCGTAGTCAGCCTCCAGCAATGATCTGAGAAGAAGAAAAATTTTTTCATCATCCTTTGAAAATATACTCTTGCATAAGTACGTACGAGTATAAATAAGAGAAATTTTACGGTAGTTCAGTAATAATTAGTAATTCAATAATGAACTTTTCAGTTTTCACGTAGTGTCAAGCAAGTGCTGGAAGCAGCCTGAGATCAGTAAGAAGATCAATGTAACTGCTGAAACTTTGTTTCCACTGCAGTATTTATGCGACGCCATCCTTAACTAAAAAGACCTCTTTAAAACAAGAAAACAACTTATATTCCTCATTGATTTTGTGTCCTAATCATAATCTTTTGGAATTTTATAACCTTGTAATTACGGCTATTGTCAACTTTTTGCCATGGTAGTTTTTCGCGCTGAAATTTTATCTATTTTTAGAAGTGAGGGAAATGCAGGTCTCAGAGACATAAACTTCGATTGAGCTAACGGAACTTACTGAATATTTAATCCTGGATGTGAGTGTTCATATCATGGGTAAAATTTACCTATAAGAATGTTGATACTATTCACTAGTTTCGTCTATTATTGAAGAGCCCGAAAACATTGAAAATTAGTTTCTACTCTTGGAACCAACTTTGTTTTTTATTTGTCATAGAGTTATGATGAAAGGAGACAAACGAATAGAGACATTTATTTTTTTATCGCTTAAACTGCACGAATATCTAGACTCACTAGAAACGAGTAATTATTAGAGGCTTGGTACAACTAACAATAGTAAAAAAGAAAAGGTTCCGCCACAGCGTTCAAAAATGTTATCTTACAGCGAGTGTAAACGTGTAATGATTTTAGCAAGTTTTCCCGTTCAATGTAGTTAGAAAAATGAAATGAGTTATATACTGAGAAATTACAAGCCATTAGAAATGCAAAAGTAAAGTAAAATCATGTATAAGCCAAGTTGATTCAGATCATCATGATTTCGAAACTTTACTATATCACATTTAATAGGACTTTCATCCCACCAGCACTGCCCAGCATCCTTGTTACGAAGCCATGATAAATGGTTTCTAGCTTTATATATTAGTGATTTGGAGTAGCCTTGATAGTTCTCTGATATTAACGTGATTCATAAATGGCGAAAGAAGTAATACAAGGGAGAAAAGTAAAACCGTAAAATGTTTCAAAGTTGGGAATCTTACGAAGAAAAAGTTACTTAAATACATACTTGCGAAAACCAAGAAAAGGTTCACAAAAACTCGTTGAAATTAGATGAATACGCGCACTCAGTATGTTGGGGGGTTCATGACAATAATTTTTTATAATTTAGTTATAAACTATTATTTTATTATAATTTATAACTGTTTTGAAAATACAGGCACACCGTTGGCTTAATTCAAATAAATAAAAGAATGAAATGAATAAAATAGGAGTGAATGGATTAAACGAAACTACGCATAAATAACCGTTGTTAGCTGAATCGCATAAAATTTCATAATTTGTCATCCACTTTCCCACAGAACATACATATAAATATGAGTAAAAAAAACACACCTGAAGGTAAGTCTCCCTTTATATACAATAATTTTCCAGTATCTTTAGTTCTTTCACTGTACCCGCATCACTAACATTGAACCTAAAGACAGTGGACACATTATTTCTCAATCATTCTTTCCATGTCGCTTTCCTAACTTCTATTACAGTGCTGCAATATGTACAGTGCTCGTTATCTCACGCTATCGTTCCTTTAGTTACTTCGTTCATCAACCACTAATGATCATCCTTAATCAATCATTACACTCACTTCATTCCTACTTTCCCATTATTTGTTTAAATCGCCAAAGAGTCAACATTTTCTAGCTTACCTAGAAAACAATTAAGCAAATTTTCCGAGCGAAACTAATGGTTTCCTCATACTAAGGGACAGATTCAGAGAGATGGAATGTGAGATGTACAAACAGGGCGATAGATGTCACGGTAGAAGAAACAAGGTAGGGACAAACCAGTCCTTTTTTTGTCGATCGTGTGGCAATGCTAACGTCATAGCAACGAACCAATAGCAGCGCTCATATTGCATCTGACAACACTGCTAGCCCCAAATCTCGCAATTAGAAATGACTCTACCTTGTTTTCTCTACCGAGATAGACGTCAGCAACAGCACGAGTGCGCAACCGCAAACGAACGATCGATGAGAAACTCATCTAGAACAAATTTCTCGCAGAGCAATTTTTGACTTCGTGCGATGCCGCTAACAAGATTAATTGCTGACGGTCTCTCGTTACCGCGGTGTCGCGCTGACAAAAGGATTCTAAAAATACTTGCTATGATTAATGTCTATGTCACTCATCAGCTGTTCGTTGTACTGTATTTGTTTTGGCCTATTTCTGTTCCGTTGATTCAGAAGTGACGGTCCAAGAATACGGAATATCAGTTTTTTACTCCACTGGAACATGAGTTAAACTTGGTATTGTTTTATTTAAAATTCGAAATAATCTAGTAAAATTCGCTCATTTGCTAGTAGAGTTTCTCTGTTCCAATCAATGATATAATCAAATGTAGCTTCTTTTTGTCTCCTTCATCTGTATTGTATCTTCTTCGATTCACACGCAAATAAAAATATAACATACATCCATTTCACGTGAAATAAATGACCACCAAAGTTACTGAAAAATCAAAATAAACTCAAATTCAAATAAAGAGTTCAAAAACTATCAGCCCGAATGATGACATCATCATACGTCATGAGCCAAAAGCATAGTTTTCTCACCATTGCTTCATCGTACAAGATTTCATTGTTAGATCATTTTTATTTACGATCTAAAATTTTTATTTGCGCATTAAAGACGACAATTTTAAGATGTTTGCAGTGCTTTCATACTCGCCGGATGTACAGAAACTGGGACAAATTACATTATCTTTCACCTTGTTTATCATTCCTAGTAAGGCACAAGCCCATTCATTTGTATAAGCGCTCTTCTCATTTCAAATGAATGTAAAATCAATGTTTTTATTTTCCTTCCCTATCTTTAATTAATACAGCTACAATTACATATGTAGTCGTCACATGTTTAAAGGTTATGACGAGCTCCTCTTTCGTGGTTTCTATGTAATCTTTATCGTTAAAAGGTTTTCCGAACGGTTCAACTTTTCGACCTAAATTGTAAACATCGCGAATTTTTTTTTCATTTTTAAATCTGTCGAATGCTGTGAAAATGAAAACATTGCGACACTGTATTGATGACTGCTCTTTTTTCTGACAATAATCAGGTGCTTCATTAATTTTCTCAGCGCTTACGCTCTAGAATTTATCTCCCCACTTGCTGGTACTAAACCTGTTACACACACACTTCCCCCTCTGCCCAATTACTCGCAACAAGCCTATTACACCCACTACCAGCGCAGAACTCACAGGTAGTGAGACTTCTACACACACACACACAAGTAAGCCTTCTACACACATACTTCACTTGATCACCTACCACCCACTTACTGGAAACAATCCTATCACTCACAGCGACTTCATCAGCGCAGGACTCACAGGTAACAATCATTTCACACACACTTTACCACCACCCAATTACTGATAGCAAACCTATCACACACACACAAACACACACACTTTACCACCACCCAATTACTGATAGCAAACCTATCACACACACACACTTCACCACCACAAAATTACTGATAGCAAACCTATCACACACACACACACTTCACCACCACCCAATTACTGATAGCAAACCTATCACACACACACACACTTCCCCACCTCCCAATTACTGATAGCAAACCTATCACACACACACACTTCACCACCACATAATTACTGATAGCAAACCTATCACACACACACTCTTCACCACCACCCAATAACTGATAGCAAACCTATCACACACACACACACTTCATCACCACCCAATTACTGATAGCAAACCTATCACACACACACACACTTCACCACCACCCAATTACTGATAGCAAACCTATCACACACACACACACACTTCACCACCACCCAATTACTGATAGCAAACCTATCACACACACACACACACACTTCACCACCACCCAATTACTGATAGCAAACCTATCACACACACACTTCACCACCACCCAATTACTGATAGCAAACCTATCACACACACACACTTCACCACCACCCAATTACTGATAGCAAACCTATCACACACACACTTCACCACCACCCAATTACTGATAGCAAACCTATCACACACACACACACTTCACCACCACCCAATTACTGATAGCAAACCTATCACACACACACTTCACCACCACCCAATTACTGATAGCAAACCTATCACACACACACACACTTCACCACCACCCAATTACTGATGGCAAACCTATCACACACACACTTCACCACCACCCAATTACTGATAGCAAACCTATCACACACACACACTTCACCACCACCCAATTACTGATAGCAAACCTATCACACACACACTTCACCACCACCCAATTACTGATAGCAAACCTATCACACACACACACTTCACCACCACCCAATTACTGATAGCAAACCTATCACACACACACTTCACCACCACCCAATTACTGATAGCAAACCTATCACACACACACACTTCACCACCACCCAATTACTGATGGCAAACCTATCACACACACACACACACACTTCACCACCACCCAATTACTGATGGCAAACCTATCACACACACACACACTTCACCACCACTCACGCATTAGTAGCAATCCTAACTCACACAGAGACATGACCAGCGTCGATCTCACTGATAGCAAACCTATCACAGAAACGTGAGGAGCGCACAGCTCACTGATAGCAAGACTTTTACACACTCACTTTACCACCTACCACTTACAGGTAGCAAGCCTATTACGCACACAAACAAAACTTTTACGCACTCACTTTACCACCTACCACTTACAGGTAGCAAGCCTATTACGCACACAAACAAAACTTCTACACACTCACTTTACCACCTACCACTTACAGGTAGCAAGCCTATTACACACACACAAACAAGTCTTTTATACACACACTTTACCACCTACCACTTACAGGCTGCAAGCCTGTTACACACACACAAGCAAGTGTTTTACACACACACTTAACCATCTCTCATTCACTGGTAGAAATCCTATTCTATCACACATACAGGACCATGGCAGGACTCACTGGAGGTTGGTGCAGACGTGCATGAGACCAGCGTTGAGGCAGCGGAGGGCACCGCAGCAGCGCAGCATCACCACCTCGTTGGTGTCTCGCGCCACGTAGCTGCACGGAGCGTTCTCCTTCATGCATTTTCCTTCCGTCGGCGACTGCTCAGTAGTAAAAAAAAACATTCGTCAAACTTTTTTATTTGTATTTTAAAAAATGATTTTGATATCAGAAACAATTCGTCAAATTAAGTATTTTATACATCAGAAAGTAATTTTATTTTGCTATGCTGATGCTTTGTGGTCGTGGACGTTTCCTACGTAGCAAAGGATATTTTAATTTTTTTCTAAAGTCGCGCTTGATTTGGAGTCTCGGTCGGCGACTGTTCAGTAATCAAAAACAATTTATCAAACTAAGTAACTTCTATAATGGGAAGTGATTCTTCATTTTATGTTGTTGCTTTTTTATGGCGGAAATTTCGTGCCTAGTAAAAGATACTTAGCTTTTGTTTCGAAAGTCGAGTTTGATTTGAAGTTCACTTAGTATTTCATGTATCAAGAGTACGAGAAAAAATTTACACATGCTAACGTAGAATGTTTGTACACAAGTAAAATGTTTGTTTTTTGGCTCATATTGAAACGCTTGAGCTTCTAAAATCTAGGTTATCACTCATGCATTTAAAAAATCAAAATAGAAGATGATGATGAACGATTGACGAGCAATAGATTATTGAATATTGAAAGAATACATTGCTTGTAGCTTGAGAACTTTCTAAATGTGGAAATAAGTGTCATTTCCATCATGAAGCTGTCAAGTTTTAGGAAACAATTCAAAACTAAATATAAGAGACCAAGAGACCATGGTCTTTTACTCAACAATTTCAATGTTCATAAGTATCATCTTCAGAACTATGTAAAATATTTTTCATGAACAATAAATTAAAATAGGAATCAACACTATTTTGTGGCAAAATTCTTCTAGATTATGTGAATGAATGTATCTTCGTTTGCATATAATTCTGCGAATAAATTAATTTGTGCTTTACATAGTTTTTTACTGATTTCATGCTCTACATGGGATAATTATTCGTTGTTCTGTCTCGTAATTTGTCAGGCTACTTAACTTCTCTTCAGATCACTGTCCAGCGCTGGCAAAAAATTCCCTCAATCCCCAAAAATGGTGTTTCATTTTCCTGTCCCACAGAAAAAATGGCCATCACCACCGTAGGAACTCAAGGGCCACAGTTGTACGACACAAGAACGTATTCTCAAGTACTTGATTGTTTATTATTGTACAACTCGACCATAGTAAATAAACGTAAGAGCATGGTAAATTAAAATAAGCTTCATGAATGCTATCGCTTCCATAGTATTTCAAGCAATTATTTACAGAATCGCGTCTCAACACAAAAACACAACCATTATTTGAATCAGCAAAATTGATAATTTCGAGTTTTGTAGTTTCTCTCTACGCAATTTTTTACACTTATTACCACTCATAAGTTCATTCACAAGTTTCTGATTGAAATTTAGACAAATTTCCACTGATGACAGGATCTCTTTTCAATAAATATCATTACAACTTTTTTCGTTTGTTTCTTTTCCACATGTATTTCGTGATGTAATTCAAATACTTGTTTTCGAGTTGTGACTAACAAAAAATTTACCTTTATTTACCATTCTATTATTTTCTGGAAAACATTTCAAGAGATCCTATGAAATGCGCCTCATCGTCGAGGGATTCAAAAAACAACGCACCACACCAAGCTCACAAAACCACAGGATAGAACGAAGATGAAACCACAGAATAAAACCACACCAAGCTCACAAAACCACAGGATAGAACGAAGATGAAACCACAGAATAAAACCACACCAAGCTCACAAAACCACAGGATAGAACGAAGATGAAACCACAGAATAAAACCACACCAAGCTCACAAAACCACAGGATAGAACGAAGATGAAACCACAGAATAAAACCACACCAAGCTCAACAAACCACTGGATAAAACGAATAGCTATGGCAGCGGCCACCGGCTCAGCACCACTCAGAGTTATTGGCACTCGCCACGCACGTCAGAACGACACGAATGACAACCACCACAAAAAGTTGAAAAACTGCTAGCAAACCATAAAGACCACTTTGCTTTTGATTTTGATGATTTTAAAGTGCAGAAAGAAACACGTTTACCAAGCCCGTGATATTAGCGATTTTTAAATCAGCGAGGTATCTGGAAACTGTATAAATAATGTTTCTATCTTCTAGTAAGGGTTTTTATAGCCCGAGCGATCCAGTTCTGGCATGCTCGCTTGAGCCACACTGGATTTAGTGAGCCTGGCGGAGTCAGGAGCCCGTAATTCTTTCCTTCCTGTCGCCTCGTTATGAAGAACCTTCGCAAAGCCAAAAGTTGCACGAAAATACTTCACGGAAACTAACTCAAAAAATATGTATTTCACTCGCTTTTCAACTACTTAGAAATAAATTTGGAAATAATCTATTGCTGTATCACTTGTGGTTAATAAATTGTTTAATTGTAAACTGTTTGAAAATTGTTTGAACAAGCGATTGAAGTACTTGGAAGCTCACATGAGCATGGAAGAAAAGCCAACTAACTGAAAAAAAATATTTCGCATGATTTTCCACTACGTAAAAATAAACATGCGATTGAAGTATTTGGAAGCTTGCATGAGAATGAAATTATGATGCATCCTGCTATTGTAATCATTGCAAAGGCTAGTGATTTTTAGGAAGGAGGGTATTTATGAAAATTGAGTTTGCGACTACGGGTCGATCAGCAGCATTAGGAAAATTCCCACCGTGCACACCGATGTCACACGTCGCAGTCAAAGTGTTAAGCTCGTCTGCAAGACGCTTTTTTGTGCTTAATTGCTATAAAAATGTCACTAAAAGCACAACACCAAAGTGCTCGGAGCGCCCCCGCGGTCTACGTATGGAATAATAAAGTTCTATAAAAAAGTTTTTTTAGTTACCAAAGTATTGATTTCCGCCAAAACTAAGAAGCAAATGAGGTCAACGAACTTAACTTCCAAGAGATGGGTGCTGTTGACAAAGCCAATCTAACTTTCACTTTTCGAAGGAAGGCAAAAAAAATTAATGTTACCCTGACAACAATTTCTCATCAAAAACAGAGAAAAAATTTTAGAGGCTGGAGAAGGCTTTCCGAACGGTACAGGGCACAATTTCTGTTTAATTTCCAGTTAAGAGAGATGAGAAGCGAATCCTTTACTCTTGTTAGGCGCTTTTCTCCTAAATTTATTCCGAACATGTATCTCGGGTAGAAAGTCTAAGAACACGCAAAATTATCCATCATTGAAAAATATTTAAGGAGCAGGGAAGCATTCTAATTTAAAAAAGTTGGCAAAACAGGTGGCAGAAAAGGTAAGATATCTCAAACATGAAGAAATAAAAACTGAACATATATGTATGCTATTTCATTTCATAGAACGCCTCCTTTGCATGTTCTACCCATGTTTAGGCCCCTTGGATTTGCGAGTTCTTCATGAAACATTTTTAGGAACCAGAACTCAGCGCGTGAGTGCAGTGGTAAACTGAGGAACAAAATAAACACCTCTGCAACTTCAATTTTACTCTGCAACTTCAATTTTACTCTGCAACTTCAATTTTACTCTGCAACTTCAATTTTACTCTGCAACTTCAATTTTACTCTGCAACTTCAATTTTACTCTGCAACTTCAATTTTACTCTGCAACTTCAATTTTACTCTGCAACTTCAATTTTACTCTGCAACTTCAATTTTACTCTGCAATTTCAATTTTACTCTGCAACTTCAATTTTACTCTGCAACTTCAATTTTACTCTGCAACTTCAATTTTACTCTGCAACTTCAATTTTACTCTGCAATTTCAATTTTACTCTGCAATTTCAATTTTACTCTGCAACTTCAATTTTACTCTGCAATTTCAATTTTACTCTGCAATTTCAATTTTACTCTGCAATTTCAATTTTACTCTGCAACTTCAATTTTACTCTGCAACTTCAATTTTACTCTGCAACTTCAATTTTACTCTGCAATTTCAATTTTACTCTGCAATTTCAATTTTACTCTGCAATTTCAATTTTACTCTGCAATTTCAATTTTACTCTGCAATTTCGATTTTACTCTGCAACTTCAATTTTACTCTGCAATTTCAATTTTCCTCTGCAATTTCAATTTTACTCTGCAATTTCAATTTTACTCTGCAACTTCAATTTTACTCTGCAATTTCAATTTTCCTCTGCAATTTCAATTTTACTCTGCAATTTCAATTTTACTCTGCAATTTCAATTTTCCTCTGCAATTTCAATTTTACTCTGCAATTTCAATTTTACTCTGCAACTTCAATTTTACTCTGCAATTTCAATTTTACTCTGCAATTTCAATTTTACTCTGCAACTTCAATTTTACTCTGCAATTTCAATTTTACTCTGCAATTTCAATTTTACTCTGCAATTTCAATTTTACTCTGCAACTTCAATTTTACTCTGCAACTTCAATTTTACTCTGCAACTTCAATTTTACTCTGCAATTTCAATTTTACTCTGCAATTTCAATTTTACTCTGCAATTTCAATTTTACTCTGCAATTTCAATTTTACTCTGCAATTTCGATTTTACTCTGCAATTTCAGTTTTACACTGCAATTTCAATTTTCCTCTGCAATTTCAATTTTACTCTGCAATTTCAATTTTACTCTGCAATTTCGATTTTACTCTGCAATTTTAGTTTTACACTGCAATTTCAATTTTCCTCTGCAATTTCAATTTTACTCTGCAATTTCAATTTTACTCTGCAATTTCAATTTTACTCTGCAATTTCAAGACGAGGGCTAACGGCATTGCATATACAAATTATAAATAGACATTGACTTTCAACTGGGAGATAGCTTACGCAGCTCTCTCTCTCTCTCTCTCTATAAAATATTTTAAAACCTCGAAAACACTGACATTAATTTCACATCTGCAGTTCACATTCGTGCCCCAAGCCGGTGTCAGAATGCGTTACGTACGAGCATTTTCACCAAACTTGCAGATCATAAAATACACGTCTGCTTTTCAGTGTGTTTGTGAAAATACACTTCAGTTTGTCAGTGTGTTTGTGAAAATACACTTCAGCTTGTCAACGTGTTTGTGAAAATACACTTCAGCTTGTCAACGTGTTTGTGAAAATACACTTCAGCTTGTCAACGTGTTTGTGAAAATACACTTCAGCTTGTCAACGTGTTTGTGAAAATACACTTCAGCTTGTCGACGTGTTTGTGAAAATACACTTCAGCTTGTCAACGTGTTTGTGAAAATACACTTCAGCTTGTCAACGTGTGTTTGTGAAAATACACTTCAGCTTGTCAACGTGTTTGTGAAAATACACTTCAGCTTGTCAACGTGTGTTTGTGAAAATACACTTTAGCTTGTCAACGTGTTTGTGAAAATACACTTCAGCTTGTCAACGTGTTTGTGAAAATACACTTCAGCTTGTCAACGTGTTTGTGAAAATACACTTCAGCTTGTCAACGTGTGTTTGTGAAAATACACTTCAGCTTGTCAACGTGTTTGTGAAAATACACTTCAGCTTGTCAACGTGTGTTTGTGAAAATACACTTCAGCTTGTCAGTGTGTGTGCCTGCAGTTTTTCGTTTGCTCACTCCAGAATATTGTAGCAGGAAACGAGCTTCGTCACGAAAGCCACTTTATCTGATGATGTTACGCTTTTTAAATTTCCATCACTTGAATTGAAGCGTAAATCTTGAACCGCGTTGGATAGAAAAATAAGAAGAAGACTTTGAAACTTGCTGTCGTGGCATGTGTGAACTGCGTTTCTCAGCAATATTTGAAGTTCGTAGAGCATTTTATGTTTGCAACAGCATCAAAAATAGGATCCTTATATGTCTTGATCTTCACACAGCATTTTCAGAAGAAATCAACGGGTGAAATTACTGAATAATCTGCGGACAATTATTGAAAAAGTGTACTCGAGCATTTGGTATTGTTCAGGGTAAAAAATTGTGGATAATGTGAATGAGAAAGTTCTGATATTCGTAATACAAATTAACTCTTTAAGTACAAGATGATTCTTTTTTTATGATAACGCTGATCATTAAATGAGAGTCATGAACTTTTTAACTCTCGGGATTTTAGGCTTCGATAAATTGATTCCCAAAATTATTTTTCGTAATTTATTACCAAAATTGTTCTACGAAATTCATCACCAAAATGAATTTTCTAATAGATGCTGGGTCAAACGAATATGGGCATTATACAAACTTATTGCAGTCGCCAGGAAAACAAAGAAAATCTTTACATTTCGTTAGAAGTCATTGTAACCAAACGATAACAAAGAGCGGAGTCGGTCTTTGTACTTTCGTGTTTTTTTTTCTGACCAAGATTTTGCACTGTAAATTGATTGAATAACTCATTCGCATGCTAAGTAATCTTTATGAGCATCGTATTTCTTCGGCGCTCAATTACCAGTGGTTTTTGTACATAATTTTGCTACTGGGATCCATCTTCATGAGAGGGATTCCCTGATGAAGTGTTGACAGGAAGGCAACAATGAATTTTAACCACCAAAAATTGTTAAAATTTCATGAAGGTAGCGATGAATTTCAACCCTAAATCTAGACTCGATACATGTCCACGAAACCTGACCAAAGCTTTCGTAAGGCTGAGTGAACGCATTGGATTGATCAAAAACCTCGTTCGTTTTTTAAGCACCATCTTTTTGACATTCTAAAGACCCTTTTCATTTTCTAAATCCTGTATTCGATACTGCGAGCACACTTATGTAAGTGTGTAATAAGCTTCCAAGTAGAAAAGATCTAAAATTATTGTTTGCATTCATACTCTTGAAATGGTGGACCAAGCAGAGCACTATCGACATCAAATGCTTTTTTACTACAAAAAGGAAATAAAGTATCAGAAACTTCTCCATCCTCATGGTATTTATTTCTATAAGTTTCTATTACATTCTCTCCTTTTCTGAAGTAAAAAAGCATTCGAAGCAGGGAGTGCTCTGCTTGGCCCACCATTTCAAGAGTATGAATACAAACAAAAATTTTAGATCTTCCCTTCTAGGAACCTTAAGACGCACTGACGTAAACATGCTTACATGATCGAATATAGGACTTAAAAAATAAGAATATGGAAACGGTCACTAGAAGATCAGAAAGAATACCTCAAAAAACGAGCGAATTTACTGCCCAACCCAAAGTATATACACAAATGTTCAAAATATTATCACGAACGTCAACTTTGAATTGTTTTAGAATGATTCATACACTGAAAACGGAAAATACGGTCCTTTCGAATGCAATCAACCTTTTTCCTCGTCCCTATTTACTTCATCCTCGTTATGCTTTTTGCAGGGGATGCTCAAAATTGTCTTTCTGAAGCAACGAATGCAGGGAAAAACGAAAGATAAGAGCAGACTTTTCTTTTCTTTTTGCTGGTTGCAAATTTACCCAGTGTACAGGACAGTTTGTTTCGTTTCAGAGAACAGAGAATTCGTTGCAATTACAGGCAATTTGATGCTATGGTTTGACTTGAATCTAAAGAAAAAGAAAGGACAAAATAAAGCTGTGATTCTAGTTAAATTTACAGGTCAAGAAAGCTCAATTTGAAGCTGGGGTTTGATTTGAATCTAAAGATTTAGAATACACAATTTGATGCTGCGGTTTTAGATCTCCTTTCAGAATTCACAGAAGTAGAAATAATCTCTCGCATCATATCTATTAAATGGGATCTTAATTTAGCTGAGTATTATTTATAAACAAATCAAAGTGATATCCTCACAGATAATGTGTGAAACTATTCAGCATTTCATTTCCTAAAAATCTCTGTACATTACGTATTCATTAAGAACTATAAAATCATCCTCCCCCCATCTTGATCAAAACTGCAAACCAAATTTTTAAAACAAAAATCTGGGCTCCGATTTTAAAACAATTGAAGTCTCCATAGCAGTACAGGTAGACAGCTTAGGTTCATCTTATTTGACTGGAAAGAATGGACTGGAGCTGAGACCTCTTTGAATACGAACTTTTATTTTAAAACACACTTGCTCGGAGAATAGCTACGTCGACTTAGGGAAATCACGCTGCTCGCTTTATCGCTACGACAGAGTGAAATACATGAAGGTTTGACGTGGGAATTACTGACCCGCTTGTTGAAAAAGTAGTCAGGGTAACCGAGGGAGCTGTCGTAGCTCCATCGAAGGTCTGGATCCTCTTCACGAATCTGACGGAAGAATGGAATACTAATTAATGATTTTCGCTCTCTTTGCTTCATTATCTAAATAATTTTGTGCCAGTCATCGCTGAATTACCACGTGAATATTTTGCCACTTTTTGATATATTGCCTCTAGAATTTTGTGTCGCTTTTTATTACATTGCCTCGAGCGCCTTGAAATGCAATGAAAGGCGCCTTTGACACCTTGAAATTTCATATCAAGGCCTAATTATAAAAAATAAACGTAAGAAATGAAGGTAGCTCAGAAGTTAAAATCATTTTCTCAGCTGACGTAAGATCTACGTAGTTTCAGTGGGGTCAGCGGAAATGAAATTGATCTACAAGAGTACTCACCTCGTGAGTACTCTTGAAGGATTTACAGAGAGGCAAGAAATCCAAAACAGGCAGAATTTTCCTAAGAAGTAATTTCATAAGTCTTCCGGAAACAAATCACAAAATGCACATCATTTTAGCGCGCGATAAAGGGAAACAATTTTGAAATATTTTTTATTATTTAAAACCGAACAGTAGAGAAACAAAGCCGTTAAGACCTCTGAGGAAAACATTTCACGAAACTCAAATTCGCAAATAGATATAAAGATATGAATGAAAAACGAGCTTAGATAAACAGTAATGAGAGAGAAAGCTTTGTTGAAGAATCTATTCCTGTAGAGCACAGATAGGTGCATTTTTGAGCCCTTATTTAAACTGGCTCCGAGCTAGCACGTAACTGGCTGAACTGAACCCTTGAGCCTAAATTTACTGGGTTATGATTTTTGAGCCCAAATTCAAACTAGCTTTATGCCAATACGTATCCGGCTGAATTAGATCTGAGGCTCGGGTAGTTAGGTTAAAATGCGTAAAGTAGATAAGCCACGCGGCATTTTCATATGAAGAACAAGAATGCGTAAAGTAGATAAACCAAGATTTCCATATGAAGAACAAGAAGTCAATTTAACGCAGCTTGGCTATTGCTTTGCCAACTTCGTCAAAATAGCAGCAAAGTGTTTTGACGCAACAGAATGAAGTAACAACAGTACTTCTCTTACTGCACTACAGGATGCAGGTTCAAATTTTTAAATTCTGCACATTTGTCTTTTGTTATACACGAGAAATTCATTAGGAACGGACAAATGAAAACGTATTTCAGGGTAATCCGGTAAACAAAAGTCAACTCCTTCGATAAAATATTTCGAACTTCGGGGAAAAGCGTTACGCAAAATCCCTGGAAGGTAATCTATATCCAGGTTTTGACGCGTCGGTTGGCGTGAGGGAGAGCCTTTATCGGCTACAACACATTTGACGCAAAGCCCCGGCGGCTTATATCAATCAGGCTGCGTCTAATCAGGGGGCGGATGCCTCTTGATTGTGTTTAACGTGGCGACCCCAGCAGAATTCTGTTCATTATCCCGCCGGGCTGAACATCGCTCACCTTAGGCCTTCAAGATACGGACTGCGGGTACAGCCGTGTGCGCGCGTTGATATGACATGAGGGGGATTGTTGGTATTGAAGTGTGTTATTCTCATTGAAACGAGATGAGGAGGATTGTTGGTATTGAAGTGTACGATTCTCATTGAAGCAAGATGAATAGGATTGTTAATACAGCAGTTTACTCATGGAAATGAAATGAATAAGATTGTTAGTATTGCAGTGTACTCTCGTGGAAATTAGACGATGAGAGTTATAGAACATCAATGTAGACACTCCTAAATAAATATTATTTAAAAACCAATTAAAGAAGCGTTTCCTTATTCGAGCATTATTTCGCTTATACGAGCGTTTTCTAGTCTATATATAAATTTTATTCATTGGATTTCAAGAATATGTATATTATTTTTTAATTTTCAGTGGTTTCATTCTGTGAGAGTTGTCGAAATTTTTCTTCAATAACTCATATAATTTGGGCATTCGATTTGACTGGCCACAGCTACAGTTCTTGAATTCTGTGCTAGGCACGTGTGTAGCTTTCGATGAGTTGTGTTGTGTTCCTTAGGTTAAATTGTACGCTGCAAAATCCATGAAAAAATTGCACGTATACCTGCAGGCAGGAAAGAGCAGTTACTTCTTTACTTCAAAACATACGTGCATTCTTTTGAAAATACATGCAGTAAAGTACACTTTGTTATAAATTTCATTCTTTCTTAACAATGACCTTTGCACCCAAATTGCACGCTGGACTCTCCTGATATGGTAACAAGAAAACAATAACCGTTCGCTAGCTTCCTTGAACGCTACCTGCTCTAAACACTACATCCAACAACATACGTGCAAGACTTTTTCGCTGATTTTTATACATAAATCCTACTTTCTATTTGTGATTGTCAGCATTTTATTTGGATGTCCAGTGTTTCATTTTTTGAGCATGATTTTTTGCAGAGAAAGCACGTGTGTTTTCCTGAATTTCTTCGAGCAGCATGAAAAAAAACAAAACACGTTCGCTGCTGCGGCACTAAAGCTTCCCCAAATTGCTGCCATTTCTAGTCAAGAAACTCTCATGAACTCTGCAACATTCTTGTTCTGCTGGTGAAAATTCAGTGCCTTCCAAACACTATCTTTGTTGCAATGAAATTTAGCATTTTCGAGGACAGTGTTCAAGGTATGACACCAAATTTGCTCATAAATGGGATGAGATGCTTTTAGTTATTGGAACGGCTTATAAGATACCCATATATCAGAAAAATTGCTTTAAGGAATAGCACCGCGTTCTGCAATTATGATATGCATGAAATAGAAAAAAATTGCTTTGAAGTATTGGACAGTATTATGCGATTACGATCCCCATAAATTTGAAAAAATGTTTTGAGGCATTGCTCCGTCCTATGGGATTATGACATCCATAAATTTGAAAAAAAATTGATCAGCTTGACTTCAACTTGACTTGAACAATAGCAAATTGATAGTTTTTATCTCTTTCCTTTTTCGTAAATGTTATCTCGCTTCTGCAACCAGGCCATCATCCAGGGACTGAGTTCGTGACAAACATCTCCTGACGTTGATTTCGATTTTTCGGTAATATGGCCGACATGAAGTTAGTTGGGTGTTAGGGAGCTGTTAACTCGGTTAAGTGACGGCTAGGGACCTGCTGCTCCATGAATCGGATGGCAAAACTGACGGAGCAAAAGCGCTTCCTGTTTGCGATGGGAGCCTGAATGCAGTATGTTGTTTATGGAATAGGTATACCTGTATGTTATCAGTAACTGTATGATACAATTACCAGTTTATTATCAGTAACTATATGATACCTACACCTGTATGTTATCAGTACCAGTATGTTATCGGTCTCATAATGTTATCGGAATCAATATGTTATCAGTATCAGTATGTTATCAGTACCAGTATGTAATCAGTACCAGTATGTTAACAGTACCAGTGCGTTATCAGTACCAGTATGTTATCAGTACCAGTATGTTATCAGTACCAGTATGTTTTCAGTATCAGTGCGTTATCAGTACCAGTATGTAATCAGTATCAGTCGGTTATCAGTACCAGTATGTTATCAGTACCAGTATGTTATCAGTACCAGTATGTTATCAGTACCAGTATGTTATCAGTACCAGTATGTTATCAGTATCAGTGCGTTATCAGTACCAGTATGTAATCAGTATCAGTATGTTATCAGTACCAGTATGTTATCAGTACCAGTGTGTTATCAGTACCAGTATGTAATCAGTACCAGTATGTTATCAGTACTAGTTCGTTATGTGACGAGGGAAAGAAAAGGGATAAATCAGATTTTTGTTTGTTGGCTGCCTCCTTCGTGGAGGGAATAGGCCTTGGTATGTACTGTATGTAGATCGACGAGAAATGTAGTCACAAACACTATTTACAGTAATTTTACACAGCTATCACAATTATTTCATTCTTATCCGGGCCAAAAAATTCGTTTCGGATAAGGCTTCTATACTCTGTAACTTGGGCTGATAGATTTTTCCTTATAATTATTGGAAAAAATATATTTTAATGCTTTTACATTCGCACACTAAGCTCAGACAGTCCTTTATTCACGGTAATTTATAATGAAAATCTGAAACACAACGGTGTTGTTTTCAAATCTCTAAGATCAAAGCATTTCTGAACCACAGCGCCTTGTAATTAAAACCTAATTTGTCCCTCGCTCTTCTGGATCTTCGCATTTTTCAGATATTGACTTTCAAGCTCAGGAGATGTTTGCAGTGAACCCGCCTGCTTGCATACTGAGCAGCACAGCGCACCTTGCCCCCTCTCTGGGAGGCTCAAACCAGCCAATGCATTAAGAATTAGAAATCCTCTTAAACAAAAATAATGACTAAATGAAATTTTTCTTCGGGTTTGCTGGCGGACTTTCCGATAGTCCAGACACAATTGAAAACTGTTCGACATTTTGCTGCTTCTACTTAATTTAAACTGAGTCTTTTAACTTTCGTAGTTTTGTTCAAATTTTATACATACCTGTACTTCTATACAGCTTTACTGAATTTTATTAATTAGGAGAAACGTGAAATAGTAAAATGGGAGTTTTTTAACATAAATTTACCTATTTTCATTTTAGTAAAACCAGCTTTTTACTCCTCAAGGAGCGCTTTAGCAAGGATTGCATAATGTGTTGAAAACAGCAAAGCAACATTGAAACATTACACAGCACTTGCTTGTGCCTGAGATCCCGCTGCTGCACAACATAGCAGGCTGTTTGCCTGATTCTTAATTCATCAATTCACTTTAACCAATTGATTTTTCTCGAAAATTTTATACCTAACAGGAATTTAGAATCATTAAATTGCTTGCCTAAGCTTTAATAACGATTTTTTTAATTAGAGTAAGTTGCCCTCATGACAAATATTTCCGCCTTGATTACATCCTAGGACAACATTTGAAACTCTAAAATGAAATAAAAATCAATCTTCAATACAAGAAGTGGATATTTTTGCTTTCGCAAGAAAATTCTTCCGCTGGAAATACTTTTCGTGAATCTCTGCTCAGAAATCTACGTTCGCTGAGCTGCCATGCCTACCGAATGAAATATCAAATATCGAAAATTTAGGAACTTCTAATGAAAAAATTATATCGAAGTCTCGTTCATCCGGTCTATATAAATAACAGATCACTTCTTTTACCGGTTAGACTAAAATTACTTCGTCCCGAAAGAAATTTATCATTCGAGACTACCTTTTAAACTCCTGCTTACATCAAGGAATTGGGATGGAGAGCTGTCTGATTTTATGCTTTGGTTCAAAATGAAAACTGTGATTACTGCATCTATGCTGAGACTCGCAATTGTGATGTTTTATTTCAACTGAAGGTTCTTTGGATCTTTTAAAGATAAGCCCCGCCACTAATGAAACACATAAGTTCACTCACTTGTAACTTTCGAAATAATGCACGTATTAACTTCAAATTACTCTCAAACGAAAGATTAAAACATTTTTTTGTTTGAGAGTAATTTGAAGTCAATGGGTGCATCATTCCGAAAGTTACAAGTGGGTGAACTTATGTGTTGCATTAGTGGCGGGCGCATCTGGAAAAGATCCGGTTCTTTGACAAAAAGTATTGGAGAAAGAGCGGTAATGTACAATACGGAATGATTTGGAGGTCGGCTTACTGATTATTCTCCCAAACTTATCATTACTTTTTGATTTTGTGCTGCTATCACTCAACAAGTGAATTTTATCAATGCAATCCATTGCATTGATTATCAATGCATTGAGCCAGTATTTTAAAAACCTTACACCACATAATGCTTCTTGAAATTCAGTTAAAGGTATCAGCTCTTTGGCAGAAAGAAACCTTTCTAAGAGTTGATTAAACGAAAAATGCCATAGGCACCCAGTCAAAATTGTATTTCGCCTTTTTCTTTATTATTTGTTTTGTTTACTGATAAGTTTTTCTTTCTAAAAATTTATAGCAGCAGACTTCCTCTAGCTGATAAAAATAAATTATGAAATTCAGAATTACCGAATTCATTCTGGAAGTAAAACAAACACAAGTCGTTGCTATCTTTGAAACCAAGACACCAGATCTCATTAATTTGATTTAAATTGATCATGAAACAGAATTAACATCTAGAAAACAAAATGCATGCTAAAAATGGTTAATAGAACGTCGAGTAACTCGAAATAAATAGAAAGGAGAAAATTTAATGAAGATAAAGATATGCATTCTAAATATATTTAATTCAAGGTCGATCTGCTCGAAATAAATTGCAAACTAAAAAGTTAATGAAGGTTAAAACTAAAATATATTCTAAAAAAGTTAATAGAACGAGCTACTCGAAATAAGATGGAAGTAAAAAGTTAATGGAAGTAATTAAGGTTCTTGTTTGTAGGAATGCCGGCGAAATCTTTCACGTTCACCCCTGATAATGAAGAGAGCCATTACCATGACGACCATCAAGGTGATCTGCACAATTCCAAAAATGTTCTATCCAAAAATACGAATTGAGAAGCTTCACCACAAGGTTTTTTCCGTAGAAACGCCCACCTAATTCCACGCGAGTTGATAAGTCGTAATTTTATGCAATTTTGATTAGAGTTTTTTCTGCACGCGGCTTAATCCCTGCCTTCTTCCTTTCCTCATTAAGATCTAAAAAAGAATGTAGAAAGAATCAGAGTTGAGTCTTTAGATGAACTGAGCAGCCTTGGATATCGCGGGGGAAAATTGTTTTGAGATGAAAATATCTTCATGAAAATCCCCTCCAGATAGATAAAATGGAAATAAACCATTATAACATGAGTTATCAGTCATTGTATTGTAGCACATTTTATAATACTAAGTGATATTGGAATCATCTAACTTCTACTTTTTCAACGTTTTTACAAAAAACGTGAGAGATATTTTCAATTTGAATCCAATTACTTCTCTACATGAAAATTGCTTTCGGTAGGATGAATGTGCTATTTTCTAAGCAAATTAACTTTCGATGTACATAAAAGACTGAATATGTACGAGTAGATGCATATGACTGCAACGAAGAGCAAGCAAATGAAAAATAGAAATCAGTCAACTAAATGACGATGTGCTAAGTGAGTTGCGTTCATATTCGTAACTAAACACTCACATACATCTCACACCAGTATTGTTAGAGATATAATCGCAGTCAGTGTATACACCTAAAAACAATTGGTTTTTAATGCGGTATGAAAATATATCTATTGCTTTGCCCTGAGCTGTGGAAAAAAGTACGTAATCGGTTCTGTTTTCGACTATTTTTGACTTCTGAAAATTTTTCTCATAACAAAAAGGCAGAAATCCAACTCACGCTTTTCAAAAATCGCCAATGTAACGTTCATTTCTTCTGAAATTAAATACCAGTGCTTCCCAACAGGGGTAGTTTTTCTACATGTAGCAGCTTTCCTGAAACGCTGACGCTGTTTAAAGGCTAAATTGACAGCCTTAAAACTCAAACGGCAAAGTTCACGTGACCGCAACACTTCATGTCTAAGAAAACACTCTCCTCTCATCGGTCGACAGCCCACTAAAAATAAACGAGAGTTGGAATTATTCGATTATCAGGGCTGGTCAAAACGCAAAGAGCGCGGCAGTTTAAAATTTGCACCTGTACGAAGAATTTTCAAATAATCGTACGTGGGTGCCTGTGCATTTACGTAACCCGTTACTCAGCTGTGGAATTTCTTTCTATTTCATTCATGAAAATTTCTTGACATCAGCTACAGAAATGAAAAATCAATAGAAGCATACTCGGGTATATGTAGGTGGCACCCTGGATGAAGCGTCAGACACCGTGATCATTTGCATCAGTGTTACAATCTTTTTAGACTCGTACTAACGTTCGTATGTCCCAACATATGTGCATAGTGGTAAAAACGCAACTTAGTTCGTAAAACGATATCTGGATTCCATAGTTTCAAAAATTTAATCGTAAGACCTTGATCCCGTAGTTTAAAAAATTTAACTCCATGATCTTGCTTCCATGATTCCAAAAATGTAACCGCAGGACCTTGATGCTGAAATTTCAAAAAAATTCTTACAGTCTCGTCCCAAAAGAGCAGAAAACGTACCCGCTTGTAGAGGTTGTGGCCCCGGCCGTAGACGCGGTTGAGCCAAAGAGGTGACCACTTGTATATTGGCTCGTCATCCTTGAACGCTGCGGTCGCGCTGAGCACTCCCGCCACCAGACACACCAGCACCCACACCGCTGAGCCGCACGCCATCTGGTTATTGGAAAGGATTCAAAATGCCATATTTCAGTCAATTTCGTGTTTTCGCTAGACTTCTATGAACAAAAATACATTATCTCAATAACCACCCACACCGATGAGCTAAGGTGGACCAGTAAAAAGGATTCAAAATTCAGTACTTGAGTCAATTTTTAGTGTTTGCTAAACTTTCAAGCTGAAGCAATACATTATTTCAAAAGAAATACGGAAAACCTTGCTCAGGATATTTTTTTCGTGTAAAATTTGAACGATGACTAAAAAAACACCATTTTAAATGATCCAATTTTCGGTCACAATCTCACGAGAGGCATCAATCTGTAAATTATTCCAGGGAAAACTAATCTTTCTTTTTACATACGTAAAGCTATCGAGCCGATGTTAAGCAGGAGTCTATTTTACTTATTACTACAAAAATTACCCATAAATTTTTAGTTGGATGTCAAATCATTTTGCTCTGAAAATTTCATATAAACTGACCAAGGTTGCATCGCTTGGAAGCTCTAGCATTTGACGCTGCTGCATAGTCTTTTTCCAACACCTCATTCCAGCAATCAGCAAGGCTACACATTTACTGTTCATACTTTAATTTACCTACTAGATGTTCATACCAAGACCAATAAATATTTGCTTCCTGTAAACTGAGGTAATGAGCCTGCAGTTGCACTTTTTCACCAGTACATCCTAGAACGGAATTTGGCCATTTTCTTTCATTTCCATAGTAAATTTAATACTAGAATGAGATGCATTGATATATTCGTGAAAACTGGTAGCTTAATTTTTATTCGTTTAAAGACAAAACCCACAGCCATCCTCAATTTACTTTATCCGAACCCAGCTGTAAAATACATCGGAAGCTGCATCCTAATTTTATTTATCCGAACCTAACTGTAAAATACATTGGGAGCTGCACCGAAGCCGTTACGGTCATATGAACCCTAGACGAGACTGTGGAGTGAAGCAACTTCAGGTAGAGCATGCCTCGACAGCAGAGTTGCCGACTTTGCTCCTCTCAGTTGCTCGAACTTCTAATGAGCTCTAAGCACAGGCGCCCTCCACCATTCTTGTAACATTGTAGCTTATGGAGGACTTCAGGAATAGTGGGACAATAGCGAAGAACTACACTATGAATAGTGTTTACAGGAAAAAAAACTTGTAACGAGCTTTAAGCATAGGTGTCCTTGAGCCTTCTGTTACGCTGTAGTCTATGGAAGACTTTAAGAATGGTGTGACAATGGCGAAGAAATACTCTATGAATTGGGTTAAAAGGTTGGAAAAGCTTTAGATTTGGATTGTGCATAGGCTTTACGTTTTTTGAACAAACTAATCTTCTGAAATGTTCAAGGAATAGCGAGGTATGCTCTAAACTAAGTGGAAATATCTAAAAAATACTCTAGACAAATAGGGCAGTAGACAAAAACTATTATACAAATAGTGAGTAAAATTGAAGAAATATTTTACAAGTAGCATAAAAATAGTGATGAATATCTCTTTATCCCTATAAATAATGAAAATATACAAAACGAATGATGTAACGGTAATACTTCAAATTTTAAAACGTTTGCAATTAGAATGTTCATCCCTACTGTGTTCTTTTATTTATCAAACCTGAGATATCCTAGATGTAGATCACTTCGTGGAACCATACAGAAGAAGCAAAATGTTTTCCCCTTTCGCAATTTATAGGGCAGAAAGTAATGCAACCCGTACTAGGGTAAATAGGTTGAAGTGACTCACAGCACTTTTACCCTCAGATAAATGATTCTAAAATGATTGCCCTTAGCGTATTCTACAAAATGAAGCACATCACAACGGCTGGTAGACCACAGGCTGGCACAACAAATCAGTCATTAAAGTAATCTCTCAAATAGAGAAATATCATAAAATCAAGTAGATAGTCTGTCCAGCGCAAAAAAATGACTTCATAGAGTGAATTGTCGAACCTGTGAATACTTTATTCTGCATCACTTATTAATCCCTTATCGTGATGTCAATCCCTTATCAATCCTTGCTTATCCTGCATCCCTTATCGTGATGTCAATCCCTTATCCTGCATCCCTTATCGTTTTGTCAATCCCTTATCCTGCATCCCTTATCGTGATGTCAATCCCTTATCCCGCATCCCTTATCGTTATGTCAATCCCTTATCCTGCATCCCTTATCGTTGTGTCAATCCCTTATCCTGCATCACGAGTAGATGTTAAACGCCCAAGTTCAGCGTGTATTTTAGTGATTGAAATAAATTATAGGATGCTTTATTCAAGGCCTTAATTTACCAAAACAAATATTCTCGTGTGTACAAATTTTGAATTTACCATCACTCACTTTAAATTGATCAAGAATAAGGCTTCGCTTAGCTAAAGAATTGACTTTTTATGTAACTTCATATTAATAACTTATTTGAACACAATATTCCAATATTTTGATGTAACTCGGTCGAATGAAATTTGTCGGCCTCATTAAAGTCATCTTCTTTCAGGATAATTTATCAATTGAATTTCAAAGTAGCTCGTTTATAGAACTTTAGAGTCACAGGAATTATGTAAAAAAGTCTTTAATTTCGTAGAAATAATTTTACTCCTCAGAACCGGTTCTCAAAGTATATCTGTTGCGAGAGCGACCTCAAAAATTAAGTTGAATTGAAAATAAACTAAACTCCACGGAGCTCAAATCCAATATTTCATTTACTTCAGAGGGTGTGATTTGAAATTGCATAAATATCTACGGACTTTAAAACTAGTATTTCATTTACTTTCCTATACAATGTTGCACACGACTTCCACGGATCGTTTAAAATCCACGGACATTGAAACCAGTATTTCATTTACTTTTTTTAAACCGAAATACTTTATACAATAAACTGAAGTAAATTTACACTTCTTCATTATGACAAAACCTGTTCTCAATGCAGCATCCTTTTCATAGAAAAACGACTTGTCACACACTTTCTTTCAATATTCGTTAGAAAAACTGTGGAGAAGCATTCAAAAAGACTTCGATTCCATCTATTTTCTCAATGTTAACGGAGTGAAATTATGAGAAATAACAGCACCATATGATTAAATTAACAGTATCAATGGCTAAAAAAATCACTATCAATGGCTAAAAATAACAGTATCTATGGCTATAGTGTTATCCTATTGCTCTGATATAAATCTATTCCTAAATTTATTTTCGAGCATCCAAGTATCGCTTGCATCAATACATGATATGACAATTTAACTTAATATCACTTCCATCCTATCGTGCTTAACACTATTCGATCAGTCTAGAGTATGTTCCTGATGAGAGTCTTAGAATAATTAAAATTGCAAACGTGCTATAATGTTTCCATGGTAATTAAATCTCAGTCTGTAAATTGTAGTAGTTGTAGGTAATGGTTCTACATATATATAACTTAATGGAAATCAACTGGTGAAATTCAATATATTTTCTTTAGACAAACAGAATGAACGCATATCTCCGGACTTATTAACGAATAACATATATACACTTGCTGCATATCATGAAGCGTAATTACAAAATTCACAGACTAAAACCGCTTTTAAATCAATCATTTCAAGTTGAAGGAAATTGTCTCCAACTTGATTATTAATACTGTAGGTTTATTCATCTTACCTTCCAAAAAGAGTGAAATTAGTTTTCCTTCTGCACTTGGAATCCGTAGAGCAAGCCAGAGCCTGTGTTCGCGAACGACTACGGGAGCGACGTGCACCTCACCCAGCGAACTGTGCAACAGGTATGGCAGGACCCCGGCCTCGCTGCCTTATATAGCCCACCGCGCCCACTGCTGCTCTCCTCACAATCGTCTAATAATCTATCTAAATTCATCCCTCCCGTATTTCTTTTTTATTTTCCTGCAAAAATTCGCGGGATCGTTCAAAGTCTTGTGTGGGCAGATACAAAATTAGAGACTAAACGATGATAATATATGCGCGGTGTGTATTCTTGAATGAAGGTTATCCTAGAGCTGATAATCAATATCAATTAATGAGTCATTCAAACTCTTCTTAATTTCTTCGTTTACTTGTGAGGACGTCATCACTAGAAAGCTCTATTTCGATTAAATAATTTTACTGAAGAAAATATTTGGATATTATTATTCATTTTGCCTTTTCATGAACGTAAATTTTACGCTTCTTAGGTAATGAAGCAATAGGAAAAATACTTCATTGGGAGGAATATTATCGAGGGTATTTCAAAGCGGGGAATTTTCAGAAGAATGTAGGGGAAATTAGCTTTGATAAAATAGAAATTTTCTGAAATCTACTCAACGTAACGAGTGTCCAGAAAATGTAACAAATGAAACTGATGGCGCCCACGAAACGCTGTGATTTTTTCATTCATGTTGCGTAACCTATCAGAAAGCACACTTTCCTGCCTCAACCCTCAGGGACTCTGTAATTTTTTTAACATAATCTACGAATCCTAAGCAATTCAGACGGTGTCATCACTGCCTTTTGGCAATATTTACGTTATAAAGCACGCGAGATCAGTCGCTTCACGTAAATCCAATTCTATGAAGCTTACAAAATGAGATAAAAAAAATTTAGAATTGTTCAAGCGTCATGCAGTACTGGGATATTCTTTGGCAAGGGGGGATCGTTTAAAATATTATTTGCAGAAGTATAATTCCACACCGTTTTTAAAAATTATTGTGGCACTATGATAAAAATATTTCGCAGCACGCATGTTTTAAATAACACGGTCAATTGATACGCATCTTTTTCTGGAAAATCCACTGAACCTGAACCTCACAATATAAAGATCCTACTTTCTGATTTTGAAATTGATCAATGAAATTTTTTACAAGAAGTATGAGGTAGGTAATAAAGAGTCGTTATAGCAATTAGGCCTCTTAAAAAGAGCGCTATATTTGATACCTATCGGTTAACAAACCTCCTTTTTTCTACCGGAATGTGGCCTTAGGGCTTAAGCGCAACTCAAATCCTCTCTAACTTAAGTTTTTGTACATTTTTTGGCGTAAATTTTCAGTGATCACGAAGGCACAATAAGTAAGAATGTTTACCAATGTTTTTTTCTTTCAGTGATAGAGTAAAAACTCAACATTGCATAATTTTTGAACTGTAACGGTCCATCCCTAAGCCTGTGCGAGCATGCCATTGGGTAAAAGTCATCGTTGTGTGAGCAGCAAAATATTTATACATATTCTTGATGATATTTTCCATACATAACCAACAGATTGAGGTCGTTTTTAAGATAAAAACACTAAATAAAGTAACTCAACTCAGCCTCAAACTATCTTCATCTCAGCATTGATGTCTGACACCTCCATGCATTCTTCAATCATTACAACAGCTTTGAATTTCAACCCTAGAGTTCTTATACGATGACTTCTCAACATTTCTGCAAATAACAGCTCGTATCATTACCTCTTTATCGCTGCTTGAGCGTTCACGCGTTGTTGTGTTGGGACTCTCCAGGGAGGCTTAAAATAGCTTTCATATATTGCGTACATCGTTGTTTTTTGGCAAAGTGTAACTAGTAAATTTGCATTGAAATTGCGGTCTACATTTAGATGATTTCGGTCACCAATTTCCCACCGAACTTAGAACGAATCTAGAACGACCTGGCACCACATTTAGCGACCTCACGCTAAGTGGGATGTTAAAAAAATTTCTCCAGGCTGCCATGGACGTTTCGAATTCAGTTTTTTAGTGCAATCTAACTAGAATAAGCGGAACATCATTTAAATGACAAAAATTTGTTCGAAAAAAAATTACTCCACAAGGTGTGATACAAATTGCACGGATTGAAAGTTAGACATTATCGGTTCAAAGCCAAGAAGGATATTGAAAGACAGCCGGACTTAGCCCTTTTGCTACGAGAACTTTGTTATTGTAGGGGAGTAATCACGCAACGAAACCAACAGCACTCTGAAATATATTCGAAATTGACAAACGCGGGTCATTAACTGCTTTTGGAGATGCTAGTTTATAGTTCGGTAAAAAAACCTCACATCGTTCACGCCTTCTGGGAAGATTTCAAAGGCTAGAATTTTTTTTCTAATTTTATTGTATGAGTTCAGTTTTTCACCTTTGAGAAAGGAAATGCGTTAGTTGAATAAAAAACAGACTTGAATACCCCTCTCAAATTATGTTTAGCAAAATTCAAGTAAAACAGGGAAATATTTGACTCAAACTGTCTACGTGGTACATTATGTCTCCTAAAACTAAACTAGAACACATTCTAACTGTCACTACCTGTAACTGCTGTGCCTGTACCGGTAACTGGAACTACCCGTAACTGTACAGTCTCAAACATGATCAACTTTTTCGCAAACAGCCCTACAACGGTTCTTGAATTTAGCAAATGAAACACGTATATTTTTTCATGTTGTGCCTCGTAACGTTTTTTCGTTGATTTTTTTTTACATTCAAGAATGATTTTTTCATTAAATGTAGGATGTGAAATATCAGAGTTTTCTTTTAGCATTGGCGAATTTGAAGATGTAAGATGTTTTTTCCTGACAGGTATACATCCGTGAGTGTATATAAGTTTAAAAAATTTTTCCTCAGGAAATTTGATTTAATAATTGCAGAGCAGCACCAAAATAACCAACTGATTAGGGACATCACATTACAAGTGTTTCATACTTGGCTTTCACAAAACTTTTTCACGGACTCGAAAAATTACCCTTTACATATTGAGAAAACGAGTGTGGTGAGCGAAACAATCATGCATGCCTTAGTAATCATTCGGGCATCGCATTCGTTACTTCATGATTACAGATACGGAGAAAGAGAAGTGAACTTTGATTGAAATTCTCATCTCGGTATTCCTGGATTTTCTCTGTCAAGGGAGTGAATTAATTCGGCGTCATAGCGAGCTCATTGCTTTGACATCAGAGAGAAGAAACGAAATTGTGTTCGAGCCCGTGTTATTTTTATGCACAATTGTAATGGAACTGGTTCCATTGCGCTCTGAAATGCATCATCATGACGTTTGTGTCCTTCATTGTGATCAGGAAGGACTTCAAGAATGAAAAGAGATGCGCTGTCTCCCAGTTAGTTAACTATCCTCTAATGCTAGCATTTTTGTACCCGTATTATCGTTATTACGACTACCGTAATTGACACTTCGACTGCGACGTAATGGTTAAACCTGAATCAATTTTCTACTTTCGATTACCGGTGCTCCGTTTGCTTGAAGCGCGCCTTAACCGAAAATATTCAGTTACCAGTCAAAAATGACAGGATTCTAAATTTTGCAAGAACAAATTTCCCAGATGTAAATGACCAACAAACAAATCCATCCTTATAGTACCCGCGACTTAAATATTCATGTTATTGTTCACTGGTGAAATTCGTATCGCAGATACGGTCATTGGACATCCTTGACCGTCACAGAAAGACGTTGAAACTTCTATGGCTTTTGGGTCAATTTCAGTCGTATTAAGTTAGGAAAAGTTATTAGGCCACTAAGTGTTTTTTGGTATTATTTTGGTCACTGAGGGGTTTTCTTCATGCTGCTGACCAAGCAGTAGTCGCAAACTCAGTTGAAGAAAATACTTAGTCAAAACTAAATTAAAACATGATCCAGTTAATGTCTGGTATTTTCAACGTTGCTTTCTACGATTACTTTCAAAGTTTAATTTAATATTAAGCTTCAGACATAACGCATTCACTGATATCAGAATAAGAAAGAAATTGACATTCAGCAGCAAAAAACCAATTAGGATCAAATTTTATTGAGAGCTAAATGTATTTAGGCCATTTTCGGAATAGGATCGTATAGTTCTGTTTAGCATCAAAGAGCTAATTAATCCTTCATTTTATAATTTTCTTTCATGGTTCCAGATTAGATTAGTCGTTAGTTTTTGCCTCCCTACCCAGCAACAAATGCGATCCGTAGAGAGGAAAGAACGATTTAGTATGGAGTTAAGGAAACACGGAATCTACGCAGAAAGGGCATAGAAACAGAAAGTTGTGAAAGGAGATTATGAAACAAGATCAAAGTTGAAGAGGAAAGTAGTAGGAGCAGAAGAATAGGACAGCAGTGAACCGAAAAACGGTGGTCCTTAACATAACAAAAACATTTTATTACAACAATAAGATGGCCTACTTAACTCTCAGCTCGGGCCCTCATATTGTTCCCCTGGGATCGCTAGTTCCCATAGATACAATTGTATTCCCCTGAGGGGTTTTATGGCGCCAATATACTAGCGGTAACTGAGCTTTACGAAGTGCATGCTTACAGCTCCCTGTCCCTATGACCAATACCTAGACTGTATTTAGTTACTTATGTACCCTATTATTATAGTATATTTCTAAAATGTGCGTTACATTTCCACTATGCTGAACTAATGCCATGAGGAATATCTACACTATACGTTAGGTTCACCACGCTCTTAATTGTACTATCCAGAATCGCATCCCACCTGAAGGAATTTCAACTGAAATACACGTGCTGAGTGAGCTATGTGATTTTCTTAACCACTAAAATGAAAAAATACCGTTTCCGTGATACGGTAGAATTCTTCCAAATCTGAAATCAAGGATGTCGTTCACAAAATATTAGCGCTTGGTATGGTTTAGTCTTCCTAATGTATAGATCGTTTTAGGGGTAGATTCAAGCGCTGTGTTGGGTTATTAGTTTTCAGTACGTTTTCCCGACCATAACATAGAAACGGTAATTTTCTAGAAGAATTTACCCATATCTATTTTCAAACTACCAGCTCAGCAGCATGGAATAGATTCCAGAAAGTAAATTCACACAATTTAGCAAATCGACGACTGAAAAATTTTTTGAAAGTTTGAATGAGACGTTTTCCGAACTAATTTTAGACGCATTATTTGAAATTAAAAAATTATGAAAGGTCTTTCAATGCATATGCTTCACTCAACCATTTTCAGCTCTCGGGCAACTAAGCTGGATTTTCAAACATTTCAGAGCATCGTAGTGATATAGCCGGCGGTAAAATATAAGTACAACAGCTTAGATGGAATTTTCAGGGTTGGGCTACTATAAAACTGTTCAGTACTAAAGGACCCTCTATAATTCTCTGAGCAGAAAAAATTCATTTCTAATGTAATCCAAGGTAAAAATTTCAGAAGGAAAATAACGTCGTTTCAAGTATCTAGGTAGAGAATTGAATTTTTACCTCCAGCTGTACTGCATAGAAAGGTTTAGAGAGATCGAAACCCAAGCTCTACTGGTTCGTTCTCAGATATCAGATTTTTTCGTGTTCGTTACCCGAGTACCATCTAGTGTGATGCGTCTTTGAAAGTGCGTGCACTAGTTTGACTGGTGTGAACCAGTTCACTTAAAAACCTGCGATTTTAGTAATATTTACCCGAGTTAAGAAGTTCCGGGTAGAGAATGCTGGATTATTCATTGGTTGGAGGATAATTAGGGGTTCAAGTTTTGCGAGTAAATTCGGACACTAAAACGACTCTTCACCTAAAAATTTTATGAAACCAGGAGCGTATGTACGATTCATTCTCTCTGTTGGATGTTCTGCATGTCGTAACCTAATGAATACTAACGAAGTTCCTATTCAGTTTTTACATTTCATAGAATTAAATCTTAGCGACAGCTGTAGATGTGAAAGGTACGAATATTTATTTCCTGTTGAAAGGAATTTAATTCAACACTTTCCCGACCGCAGAATCGTCTATCAGCGAGAATCTAGAACGGTTAGTAGCGAAAGTGCCCCAAAATTTTATCAAAATTTCTACCAGACGTTATCGCTACTCTTGGACGAGAGAATCTACACGGAGGTCGATTCGTTTTCGAAGAACGTTCAAATGGCAGACAATGACCTGATATGCGCTGGCACAAATTTCTATTCTGTATCACTGCAACTGGACGCGTTGAATGGAATCTGAAAAGTTGGATAACCACCTAGTTTCTCAAGATCAAGGTTTCGCCTTACCAGAGTTAGGAGTCACACCAAAGGCTTATTATAGTGTACCGTGAAATCAAGAAGCTAAATTTCCACAACTTTAGGGACAGTGATAAATCACAAAGTTAACGAGTTTATTCACATGTCAAGCGAAATCGTTGGTACTTCAAATTTCAAGTTGCTTAAAATACCCATTCAGGCCTCAACAATTTAAAATCTTAGTCAAATATACATTAAATTCATGTCAACATTTAGCGATAAAATAAACCTAGCAATTGAACGGTACATCTCTCGTAACTTTAGTGGAAGTTCTGACCTAGTTTTTTTTACTTCAGTTAAACCAATTTCACTCTTTAACAGGCGTTTAGTTGAGAAATGCATCCCAGTCTTCCTCCGGAAGTCCTGCGTTATCTTTCCAGTGTGCGAACTTTTTCTCTGCTGCCCCTAGGCTCGCGATGGCTAGGGATAACCAAGCACAGGACGCCAATGCCGAGCACAACCGCAGCGCACATCACCGTGCACAGGATGTCCATCAACTCGTTCAAGTCTTCCAGGAAATCTGGAAAAAAAATATATTAAAGCATTGCAGCTTCAGATCACAAATCTGTCTTCAGAAGTGTCATATTCCACTTAGGGTGTGAAATGATTAGTGCCCTTTTGAGACTACAGAGTCATCGCTGGCGCAGCAGAAATAAAATTTGATTACTTCGGGCAAGTTTGCCTTTCTATTTTCAGTTCGACACTGATCATTTTCCTCAATACTGAAAAGAATTCGTCTGATACCCTTTGGTAAAATTCAACCGCTCTACTATTATTTTCAAAACGGGGTGTCGAATCAGTTTGAATATAGTACTCCATAGAAGTGGTTTTCAAACCAGGTAAACTAGAATTTATTCCTCATGGATTAGATAAGAAGTTAGTTTTAGCCTCCTTAACCGCTACAAAAAAAAAAAAGTATCAAAGAGGAAGGAGGAAGGCATCCTTCAAGTATGGATATTAGAGAACGCGGAATCTATGCAGAAGGGGCATAGAAACAGGAAATTGGCAAAGAAGTTGATGAAACAAGATAAAAGTTGAGGATGAAAGTAGTAGGTGCTGAAAAAACAGGACAGCAGCGGACCTAAGAAGGTGGTCCTTAATATAAAAAACATTAAAACAAAAAGACGGCATACCCAGCTCTCAGCTCGAGCAATCCCACATATCTTTCCCCCCCCAGGGAGCGCTAATCCCCATAGATACAATAGTTGTATCCCCCTGAGGGGCTTTTTTTCTCATGGGGATGTGAATTTATGTAGACGGGTATCTTGGATATTATTGATCAGTTTTTAGAGAAAAAAGGCTATTCAACAAAGTTTGATGATAAATATGTTATAGAAGTTAAGAAAACAAAGAAAGGTGGAAGAACATTATAGTCTATCTTCAGAAGAATGTACCGTACTTGACCCAACAATGACCGTCCTCAACCAGACAAAGACCCATCTCATTTTAACCATCATTACAATAATCTCTACAAAATCCCTCATTTTACCAAGAGAGTGACATTTCCCATAAACTAGATTTAATGTTAGTTAAAGCCTCGCAAACCGCTGGAAAGAACTGCATTTCGAAGATTGGAAAGAGGAGAGGCACCATTTAGCGTAGAGATGAGGGAAAGCGGAATCTACGAAGAAGGGGCATAAAAACAAAGTTGAGAAAGAAGTTTTAGGAAACAAGATGAGAGTTCGAGAGTAGTATGTGAGGCAAACAGCACAGCTGTGATCGAAAAAAAAAAAAAAAAAAAAAAAAAAAAACGCGGTCTTTGCCACAAGAAAAAAAAAACATTTCAACAACAAGAAAGCTGAAGTAGGTGCTGGAGAACAGCTCAGCAGTGAACAGAAAAATAAGCGGTCTTTGCCTTAATAAAGTTTTATTACAAGAAAAACAAACTAGTCAACTCTCGGCTCAGGCCCTCACATTTTCCCCCAGGGAGTGCCAATTCCCAATGATAATAGGTGGATCCCCCTGAGGGGCTATTTCTCAGGGGAATTGTACACGAGAATGTTTCCAAACACTTCATACCGAAAATTATGTTGAAGACGAGGTTTTTGACGGTGCGCAGGAGAAAACGGAGGAACTGTATAACACAGCGCGAAACTTCCATCGGAGCCATAACTATCAAATCTGCGAGTCTGAGAATTAAAAGCGCCTGCGTATTCCAGGCTGACGTATAGAGCAATCACAGGCTAATGGTTCAAGAAAGCGTTACTTCAAAAACAAGCAAATGAAATGGTCTCGTCAATTTTTGATAAAACGCGTAAATACTGAGGAGATATTCACATGATATTGGTTAGTGAAACTCAAGTTCATAGAGAGATCAGTATGGCTTAGTCTAGAGACAGAATATCAAGAGCACAGTAAAATTCATTGCTTCTGTTGACTTCGACCGTGGAATTTTATGAGAATTGTTAAATGACTTGCATGCTGATTTTGACAGACTCAGCCGTTTCGCATACCTCTACTTTCTGTCAAACAGGTGAGCTATCTTGAAGACATTAGTCCATTATAGTACTATGATGAACGTTCTGACACATAAACCAAAGTTTCGCGATAGGACTTGATATTTACCACTATGTTACAGCCCTATCGGAGAAGGGTCTATCTGAAGTTCAATATTCCACTGAACTATACGTCGAAAGACAGACAAAATTTCACGCGCACTAAGTATATGCTGCGTCCCCTAGCACCCATTAATTTAACATTTAAAACATTCAAGCAGCCCATCGACGAGAAGAATCGCCAGACACGAGTTAATCTGGCATCTCGCACTGATATAATAAAAGATGTGCTTTCTGAGACAGCAGAAGAAGAAGTAAGAGTAACATGTGTACACTCTTCGGTTTTTAGGGAACCTCGTATTTTCAATGGAAGTCATAGTCTTCAAAACAGTAAATTATGTATGATTACTAGCACTAAGCACTAAGCCCAATGGGGTGTCTCAATTTTTCTAAGCTGACGACGTCCTGTGACCAATGAAAATTATGTCTCACAATGTATTGAAAAACTTTTGAATTGACCTCTGTAAATAAAGGCAACTACGTTAAAGTGACGTAGTTGAAGCCTTGTGTAGGAACGGTGCTGTATATTGGTGTGTGGTTCATTATCCAAAAAGTGAATAATTTGTTTTTTGAGCAATGCTGCTTCAATTTTCTTGGCCGTAAGCTCATGCTTTTAAATAAACTGAGTAATTCAGTTATTCTACATTGTTAAAGTAGGTGACATACAAATATAACATTTTTTGTTCTTACCAAAACATATCTTTGCCGTTTGCATGATGTGCACTAGTGCAAATATATTTCTATTGAAAACCTCACTCGATGAAATTTGTTTGGCTAAAAGACGGTAGATTTGCAATTACTTCATTTCCTATAAGCAATAACAAAACATATATGAAAGAACAATTCGCCAATACATTACCAACAAAATTATAACTGAACATGGATATTTTCCAGATAAGACCTGCCGCCAATGCAACACGTGTGTTCATCCCCTTGTAAATTTCGAAATAATGCACCTATCTACTTCAAATTACTTTCAAACGAAAAATTAAAACATTCGTTTGTTTGAAAGTAATTTGAGGTCAATAGGTGCATATTTCGAAAGGTAATGGTGGGTGAACTTATGTGTTGTGAAGGCGCGCGAGTCGAATAGGTATATCCAGAAAATCATTTAGGTTACAAAAAACTTTTCACGTACCGTCGGAAAGAAAGAATGTTTCAATCTTTCGTTTGAGAGTAATTTGAAGCCGATAGGTGCATTATTTCGAAAGTTACATGTGGGTGAGCTTATGTGTCGCATTAGAGGTGGAGCTTATCTGGGAAAGATCCAATATTTTCATGCCGTTAGATAAGCAGCGGCTTGCTATAACGCAATGAAATGCAATGACGCTTCTAAAGTACATGGGCTCGCGTCTAAATCTTGGGCTGGGTCCTAAATAAGATTCGCTTCTCTTGAACTATAGGAATTCATAGCATTAACTCGTGGTTAAATCACACTTTATGCTCTGACTGAATTTCCAAAAAGGGCGCAGATGCAGAAATGATGCATTTTTATTTCAATGAATATACACTATAACAAACACATGATGCATATTCATTGGGTATAGTGAATCTACATCATTTTCACTCCTTGAATAACTATTTAATGAAAGGATTAAGCAATGAATCAACGAAACTCGACACGCTTCCAGGTTACTTCCAGGCTACTTTGTGTCCAGAGCGACACAGTTCAGCGAATTCCAATTGTATTCTCGAAAGTAAGTTGGGAACCTGTGATTTTTAATGATATGGGTTCTTAGGTTCTTCTCCTAGAATGAGAAAGGATTAGCATTTGAATATGATGAACGATATGGTTGGGATTTACTCCCTGATATCATTGTTAAATTTATGTTGGTGGACGAAGATGTCATATCCAAGACTGCGGTGATGTGGTGAGTTAGATTTAAATTAATAGAAAGTTCAATTACGATCACAAACCTTGAATAATGTCTATTTTCCTAGAGTATACAATTTGACACGTAAGAAAAATATTTTTACCATTCATGACAGCTTTCCTCTTTCCTGCGGATCGCATTAGGCATTGCGGGTAGTGTTTTAAAACTGACATACTTTGTTGGTAAGTGAAAGTATTCGTGTAACACGGATGTATAAGCTTATAGATTGAGGACTATAGCACATGTTGCCATTATTTGACCATAGGTGTTTGGTGAATTGCAATTAATGTGGTTTCTAAGTTTAATACAGCTTGACGTAACAGTTATGAAAATTAAATTCTGGTTGGTGGGAAATGCTGTTACTTAATTATCATGATCACTGTCTTCACGAATGCTGAGTGTCGATTAGAAGCAAGCACATAACAACCCTCGCTCTGCTCTCCTTTCTACGGAGATGTTGCTGCTTCTTAAAGTTCGAGCGCGGATATGATTTCCTCCCGGTTGAAATGCGTCGGCGCTGTTCTGGGAACATCTTCGATGTTCAGTTAATGAATTGGAACCGTACTGTATAGTGAACTCGTACAGTTACTCTGAACGCCTTGAATAATTATTAAAGTTGCTGAATAACTAATAATCCTTTGCATTCCTCTCATCAAAACTTTCAATTGAATAACTCTACCGTGTCTGAATGCAAATGAATTGCCGAAGAGTCTTCCACTTGAAATCGAACAATCGCTAAGATCTGAAATCACACCTATGCCTAAGCTTTGACAAACACTACTGCTGAATATAAATCTTGTTGGCTGTGGGAGTAGCTTCTATCAATGTCCCCTCGTTGTGTAGACAACGGGTTCGTCTTAACACCGCAGATGTCTGGAATGTCTCCAACGCAACGGCGCAATGACCGATCCATGCAAGGATAAACGAGCAGCATTCTGCTGAAATTTGCGAGGTTACTCCTGACTTATACGCAAACGTGATCAGATCTATAACGGGCTCTGAATACCTAAACAAACAATGTTAATGCGTAACTTGTCGAGCCTGTACGCTAGCCTTCAAACGTCTGAAGTGTACGTGAAAGTGTAGCGTTATAAAATGGCTAGTGGCGTCCCTCAGGGCTTGAAACGTATCGACCCCGGCCTGCACTTAACGTTCATAGACGTTAGCGGAGCTCGGCCTTGCTTCCCTGAATTCGCATATTGGCTTTCCTTGAAACTTGACAGCGCAGTTATCAGAACGCTGTTTTTTGAAATCCACTTGATAGTATTCATGATCGCCCCACCCCCTCTTTTCTTTCCATGTATCTTGAGCTAGGTTTTAGCTAACCTAGCAGCGTTCTCCAGTTCTTATCTGGAGAATGAAAAACGCTTGAAATGCAGGCAACTTGATAACTACCTCTTTGAGAGGTAGTTCACTTTGACCTTTCATCCGTACAGATATATGAATTGATTGGGATTTCGGTAGAAATCTTTGATCAGGATTGAACGTGCTATTGATGTAGACGTAGGATCTAGTTATCCCTCCATCTTTCCATTGAATACATTTAGAACCTAATCCAACGGATGGAAGCTGATACTCGAGGTGCCGACTAGTTTGGTCAAATTGGGCTGTTCGTCAACTAACTTAGTGAAGCTGAGAAATGCAGCAAAAGAAAAAAACTGAAACTAGCTCGTCTAAATTCCGTTGCTGCTGGTATTTACTACCTCGCAGAAGTTACTTGCATACAAAATTGCTAGGAAGCGCTTCGTATGAGCGCTCACTGAATTCCACGATTTAGAAGCTAGGTTCGTTAAATGCTTAATTTTAAGTTCCTACTAGGAGGGAAATCTATCCTGCCGAGTACCTGATATTTAACACTTCTCTTTGCTTCACAAACGAAGAAATATAAAGTTTAGTCGTGAACGCGGCCGCTGGACACTCCCCCCATCGAACTTCCAATATCAGTGCTCGTAAGGAGTTCGTTGGCGGATGACTACCAAAAACCAAAATTGAAAGACAACATAACTTTATATTAAGCTCTGCCCTTTCGAAAATTTGAATTTCAAACCAGCCCTAATTATTTCAGCTTTCAACAAATCTGACGAAATGAGCACGTACGAAGTGCCAGCTGCCGACGGCGCGTCAGTCTCTGGCGTAAGACCTGCTGCTGAAGCTACGCCACCTCGTGCAGTGGTCCAGTCAGAACAGAGACCGTCGTCGTCGGCCGTTGTCTGGGCCCGAGATGCCGCATCTCCTCCAACAAGATCCCGTTCCCTGGAAGTAACGCGGTCATCCAGATCGGTTCGTTACTTTGAAACGAGAACTTCACCCACGACTGTCAGGACAATAGAGACGATAGCATCGTCAACGAGGGTCCGGTCGTTGGTGGTCAGGAGGACTGCCACTACCCGCAGATGTCTCGTGATCAGAAGAACGCCGAGGAATGTCTCGTTGTTGGCCGCGCGTTTCTCGGGCATAAATTACGAAGGGTTTGTCATGAGGGCGTCGCCGACGACGACCAGAGTTGGGTGTGCGCGCATTGTGAGGAGGAGACGACGAAGGCCATTTCCAGTGAGGGTTAGAGGTCGTGAGACAGTAATGTCCTCGTCTGGAGTTCGGACCAGGGAAGCAGCAACGACGATGAATTTGAGGGAATTCGTCCAAATGGTCGATGAAGTGCGACTTCTTCCAGGCATGCAAATTCCTGCGCTGCCTCAAAATTCGCCCAGTCGGGTCCCTCCTTCTCGTCACCCACAAACTCGTGCTTGAAAGGTAAGAAGACCTAGTCCCTGAATAAGTTTGTGATTGAAAAAATTAAAGTTTTTATTTCGTCTGAAAGAACTCCTAATCTTTAGGAAACTCTGTTCCATTCTCTTTAGAAAACGCCAACCTGAGAAATTCCTCAATATTGTCATTTTTTAGTCGGTTGAAAAAATACTCGATTTACTCACCGGGCACCTTTACGTTATGTAAATGACCGGCATTTGTCGTGAAAGAAAAAAAATATTTTACTGGGGCACGGAAAATGGATGTAGAGCAGCTCCTACCTTGATAGGCAGTCTTCATGCCAGTGTAGCAGCCCTTGCCGAAGCTGGAACGTTGGAAGATTTCAGGTTAGACCTTCGTATCTTGTAATCGAACATCTTCAGGAAATTTCTGAAATTTTATTTCTTCAGGACTGAACAGGGTACAATGTTGGCACCATTTGATTTACGATAACCCTAATTCTGTTATTTCCTGTAACAGCCGGGCTACAGTGGCAAGTACTCAAACGACGAATGAGAATGGCAACGGCAACCGCCACCGTCGCCTGGAGCAGCTTTGTACATAGCTTGGGTTCCGGTACTCCAGTCGCGTTGGGCAGCTGGTAGTGGCAATACTAGAGAGCTTCGTTATTTACTGCAAATTTGTTCAGTTTTTATATTGCAAATTTTTAATACAGTTCTGCTATGGGATTCCTTACTTTCATTAACGCAATTTCCAAAGGTTCTAGGATTTAAGCAACGTTTCACCTTTCCAGCGCGAGGTTAGTCGATAAGAGTTCATTTTGAGAATGTGAAAGTGAATTATCGTTCTAGTGATCTTCTACAGAAGCATTTACCTGTGGAAGGGTAGAAAAAACTGTTTCTTCTACAGCGTCTTCGCTTCAGTAAGTGACTTGACATTATGCCTTTGATCACTTTCAAAGGCTTCACTGAAGAACGAAATCAAAAATTGAAATGACCCGATTAAATTTCTGAGGGAGAATTGGGTGGCAGTCCAATCGCTAGAAACATTAAAAATATTTTAGAACATTCTCGAAATTATGAAAACCATGGCCATGGAACGCCAAGTCAGGCTTCTCGCCAACCTAACAATATTACATTTTGTGACGAAAAACAGATGGCCATAGCACAGATAGTGGCAGCAACAATACGGCGAGACCCATCGCTGTTATCCCTCGCTGCAGACATGTTGGCATTAGTCAAAGAAGGTTGATGTGCGATGTAATTTACACTTGATCTACCGAAGTTGAACAGAAATGAATTATATAAGCTAAACATGTAAATGGTTGCCTGGTCATGAACGTTCAGTACCCGAAAATCGGGTTCGCTCGTGAAGTTGAATCCTTCAGGCTAGGATTGGGCAGGTAAAGGGAATTCCTCTTAACCGCAGAAGTAATTCCTTTACTGGATACCTTGAATTATGCTCTTCCTCTAGAAACGTGAAGAAACTTGACGAGATGGTTCACGACTGCGTAATCGAATAAAACCGTGGGTATTGAATTGGTTAACTTTAGAGTCTCCGGTTTGACAAACTTTTCAGCACACCAGAGGGAAACTCGTCCTTCGTGCAACTCCTTGCTTATTCAATTTTATTTCGTCGTACTATGGAAGTCTTGGGACACATAAGCCATGCCAAGTACAAATTTTACTCGAATTCAATTTGGGTCTTTCATTTGAAAGCAGTAATTTTTTCCCGCAACTCCAGCTGGTTCGAAGATAATGGGTCTCGTGACCCTATAGACACACGATTACTGTGCAGCGTTAGTCTAGTCATAGGGCAGGAAGTTGTCAACTCGCTTCGGTGATTCTACCAGTTAACAAGAAACGAGGCTGCTCTCCCTCATAGGATCGTAAGGATAAAACCTAAAATGACGAGGTACGAGACCGGATTTGCTGTATCAAAAGCAAATTGAAAGGAATTAAGCTGACAGTGCTACGCGAGGTGAGCAGTTAGGTGTGGGTAGATTTCTTTCGGTCTGTAACTCCCTGGTCTGGACACGGGATGAGTAGTCTAAATTATAGCGTACAGAGCAGATTCATTCTCACGTAATGTTTCAAATATGCCGTCTGAAATTTCTTTGTCTGAGAACAACATGGAAGGCGGGATTTGAGAGGCATCATCATGATGTATCGCGGAAACTATTAGTTGTCAAATTTTATTTCAAAGTTTCAGGAAACTGACGTGCTCATAAATGGACTCTGTTATTGTTGCGTTGGCGGTGGAAAATATTGAATGCAGCAGCTTCAGATTGACGAACATGGTTTCAGTTACATTTTAAGCATAATTTTGTAGGTACGAGACTTGTATATAACGGCATATACAACACGATTTTTAAAACTTATGCTAAATTCCGTGCATGGATTAATTTGCTAATTGGGAATCAAACCACGCTAGCAATTTTTTCGAAATCTTTTCACAAGTTATGAACATCGATTTGTAAGAGGATACGAACTGTTATGGAAAGATAGAGGGAAAGATTGACGATAATACGCAGAAGTACTTAGATTGACTATTTCTAAAAACTTGTGCTACGACGGATCTAACGGATACATTCAATTGCAAACATGAATAACTTGACGGCCCATTATTTTTTCAAAGCGCTGGAATGACGAAAACAAGCTGAAACTAATGTAAGTTTGAACCGACACCCCACACCCAATGGCTGCGGCTGCAGGTCTTAATTTGAAAACTGGAGCATCGAAGTACAATCGGGAAATTAAAAGCTGTGATCACAGCAACCCTATCAGTATTTTTGATCTCCTTTTTCCTCAATTGATGCAAAAGTTATTCTACTTATACATCCCAGTCGTTGTGGTATGCAAGTGGTTCACTGGAATCGAATCAATGTACTATCGAAATTAAAATCAGTGGCAGTACAGCAGAGCGATCCTAGAAGTATTTTTAGTTTACATTTCCACAATTGAATGACACAAAAGTGAGTACAGTTATATCCCAGTATCTGGGGTATGCACGTGGTTCACTGGGAATCTAAAAACTGCAGGCTGATAGCGATCTAAAGCTATTATTTCAAGGCAGAATAAAGTTATTCTAGCGCATAATCACTGCACTTGAGATATTGGCCCAAACAACGCAACTTGCGACATGGATTCAGTTTTTTAGACCTCATGGATATCTGAGTTTCGTATGAAAGTTCTTAGAATAATTTCCTGTAGAACTCCCTTAACAACAATGTAGTCATGAGGACCAGATAAAAATAAACCGAAAATATCGACTGCTTCTACCGAAGGCGTAATCTTTCAAATGAAGGACCAAATGCATTCAATCAATGAGAGGTACGACGGCGATGACTTTAAAACCGTAGTGGTACAGCGTTAGACCATAAGCCTTGGTGAATTTTTTTTAAGAAATCAACCACTTGTGAATCTAACTCAAATATTATTCAAATGAATTCCGACACGACTAAGTATGGTGAATATAATTATTAGCACAATCCGAGTGTGATTCCTCGACGTACTGCTGTCAGTAATGTAGCAGAGAGGGGAAGGTTAATTTCGAAAGTTAATGGCTTATGTGATGTAGGGGAATTTAGTAATAAATAACGTTTATTTTTCTAGTTTGAACTTATATTTGTTTTCCCTAGATATATTTCTTTCGAGATTATTTTTTTTCATGACTTGTTAAAAAAGTAGAGGTTCGAAGTCCGAATTTGGTTTTTACGGGAAAACTTTTATTTTTTATTTTCTAGCAGTTCAGTTGATAAGCTGAATACCTGCTTTTAGAACATATTTTAAATGGACTTAGGAAAATGAACGTAAAACATCAATTACGTGTTGAAAAATGAACTTCCAACTAAGATGAAGACATAATGAATTGATATTCACGTCTACATTAAGCTCCGTTAATGAAGTAAATACCCTTCATTACGAACGAAGTGAAAACAGTTCCGTATACAATTCTTAAGCCTGATTTTATATCACTTTCACACCAACAAGTGTAAAAGGAAGCAGATTTGTTCAGTTAGTTACGAAGGAAAGCAAATAGATTAATTCATCTATCAAAAATCGTGCACCACATGCTTCCTATTCCGCCATCATCAATTGAACAGGACGCAATTAAGACATTTTCTGTAATGTCTTCATACTTAACTGAAGCCGTCTTTTTGCGTAAGTAGAAAACCTTTAATTTTCTTAAACTGTTAACTGCGTGTTTTCAATCTCAGGTACAAAGAATCGAAATTCTCTTTAATTTTAATTTTACTCATATAAGAGAAAGTCATTTCTCTAAACGGTGAAACATAAAAAACTATTCTGTATATTTTCCAATTAGTGATAGCTCCTTAACTTTTTAAATTTCAAACCTGGCAATAAATAATTATAATTCAACTTAAAAACAGGGATATCATTTTTTTTAATTTTTCCTTTTGTATGTCAAAAAATATATTTGTGCCTCGTAACTTTAATGATCTCATGAAATTCAAATGAAGCTTCATAGTACGTGTCACTTTTTGACTGCTCAATGTTCGTATTTTCGAATGAAAAAATAATCTTATCTTAAAAAATGTATTCTAAATTTATCCATCACGTTTTTGTCTAAAGCCTGTGAAAAGAATATTAGCGTGTTTGTGTTTGTTTGTTTAGAAAAATTGTCCATTGAATAGTGAAACGACGTAGGGATGTCTCCATCAACCATCATTGAATTCATGTTGCCCAATGTTGGATATATTACGTAGGGATGTGTCCTTCAACCATTTTTATATTCATGTTGACCAAAGCTGCATATATTATTTAGAGGACGGTTTGAAAATGACGAATTAGTATAAAATAATGATACATTTTAACAATTCTTGAAAATTAGACGTATATAAAAATTACTTTCTAAGCTTGCAATATGACACTAAATTAAAATATTGATTTCATTCGAGAAGTTTATCTGTAAGAAAATGGTCAGTTTGGAGTACAGAAGCAGTGTATGTTCCCGATTCAATTTCATTGCAGGAAAGCCGTAGTAGCGCGACAAAACTAGCGGTCTAATCAGTGCTCAATGTTCATGATTGCGGCTATAAATACCAATCATTATTATTTGGTGAATGGATAATCTTTAGCTGTCTCGTTATTCGTTTAAATATCCTTATTGTTAAAGAGTCTACTTAATGATCCTCGTTAAAAAAGGAGGAACATAGTCGTTGAATATACTGAATGTGCTTGCTCGAATATACCGTGTATTGTGGAGAAGATGGAAAATTGTAGAAGAACATTGTGGATATGTTTCATGAAAGCTTCGTCATATTGGGAGCTTAGAGAAAAATTTCCCTTAACTGCAAATGCTCATAGAAGTAAGCCTAACACCTTCGTGTAGATTATAAACGAAGACTGTAGCATAGGTCCGTACCTGTGAGGGTACGAGGATCGTTGTTATTGAGAAATATCCTACACTTTCGTACGTTGCCCTAACAGCGATGGACAGCAATTTTGTCGTACTTTTATCTCGCGGTAGAGTCATTTATCACCATAACTGAGGCTGGTACAAGTAAAGTTCGATATTCGACTCAAATTACAAGTTAGTTGGAGTATACAATGTTATAAATTGGAAAAATCAACCAGATCTTCCCCTTAATTTAGGTGTAAAGTTTTTGCGAAAACTGAGTTCATATGATTACTGGTCGGTGAACAGCTTTGTGAAACCTCCCTGTGATCCCTGCGGTGGCTCACGTCGAGGTCAAAAATGTAAATCCAATCAATGAACCACATATTGTGCTTTTCAAGAAGTCATAAGGTACATGCAGTAGCGAAGAAATGGAGCATTTTTCAAAGATTACCTTAGTAATGAACTACAACTTGTAGTGCTGCGAAGATGAAATGTGAACGTTGAAGACAACGCAAAACTTCATTGAAATTTAATTAGTAACGCGCAGGTCCTATTTCAAGTAGAAACTAAGAATTTGTTTACTGCGACATCAATGTTGAGTAACCTTTCTTTACATCTTCCTATCCTGAACTCCAAGTTATGCAAGTCCTACTTCATTTAAACACGATATGTTATTTTTGTTTTCTTAGGGACCATTTTTTTAGGTTCATTGCTGTCCTTTTCAGCACATTACTTTTTCCGAAACTTTACTGTTTGACTTCTCTCTCGACTTGATGTTTAATGCGCAGAGGGTGTTATGGGAGACAAGACATCGTGTGTTGTCATCCTTCGGCTCAACTCGCTACTAAATAGTGCCGTCTTCCTTCCTCTTTGAAACGCCTTCGTGGTTAGGGAGGCTCGTCATAAATTAACACAAACTGTGACGTGTCCCGTGAGTGGTCACGGAGGAAATTTTTACAATTATCTTCATAGTGAGAATGGGACGAATAAAACTTGCATTGAAGTATGAAGCGCGTTAAAGAAGATAAAATCGTAAGATTTCCGCAAATCTTTGTTTTATGAGATCTAGCTACACCATGAAGCATTTTTTTCCTAATAGCCACTGCAGGCCAACGTCAGCAGCGTGAAATAAAAGAATATTTATCAGTCGATGAGCAAACTAAATGCTGTTGTTATTTGATTTCTACTTGGAAGTTGAGAACATGTTGACGACGATTGTGCGGTTGCTACGGTCAGCTTGGTTAGGCTAGAAGAATTCTTTTTAGAAAATGACTTTTCTGCTCCAATACATTATTAACCCCCCTTCTAAATTTACTACGAATACAATTGAACTTAAATGTTACCTTTTATTCTGAGATTTATTTCGGAAAAGTATCAAAATAGTTGAAGTATTTTGTATATTCCTATAGGTAATTGGAAAATTTACCTAGTGGTACACATATGTTCCACTTCTGAGTCGGAGGTAAATTTGCGGAAAGTTCACTGCGTAGGCTTGTCACTGCAGAAGATGACTAAAGATGTCCTCTTCATCAAAATATTCACCAGAAACTGACCTGGGTGCTCCTCGACAAAATAAAGTAAAATCCTGAATTTTGTTGAATTTGTTCTATTTTTAGACTAGTTGCCATCAGTCTACTGAGGGTAGCTTCAAACTCAAATTATCCGCGATGAGAAAATAAATTGTAATATAATAATGTAAAAGATGAACGAAAAGGCTACTAAATTTATGGTGGTCACTAATCCGTTCAATTGCAAATTATAAAAACGACGCTGACTAAAATTTCGCTCAAACTTGTGGATAGAACATTTTCGGTTGAGTATTTTGATGTTTCCGAAACATAATTCACCCATTCCTTCTTACTATATCCCTAGTTTGGTAATCAGGCTACTGAAAAAGAAAATGCCGTATAATTTTCTTCACGCGAGAGCATTCATTCTAACTTCTCGTGCCTAGTTAAATTTTTCACTTGATGGCGGGCAATTTGATTTATTTTGTAGGGTTTACTTATCCTGACATACGTTGCCTTGCATTATTAGTAAGAGTTGAATTATAAAAATTAATCGAACTTACTTTAAGGTTTTTAATATTTGACGCCGTAAATATGAATTCAGACGCAGCACTCCTACCCGAAGACGAGATCTGGTACGAAGATGAGCTCCCGACTGGAAGTGCGTTCACCCCAACTGACGTCCACTTCGAAACTGGTACCAGGTACCTCGATGACGGATCTCCTCAAAGGGTAGTTCGGACGCTCCAACGAAGAGGCTCTCCCCCCAAGGGTCCAATGGTTGGAGACGAGGACTTCAGCCTCGTTTGTCAGATCGTTCGAGATTGTAGAGTCTCCTTTGAGGATTCGATCGCTCGCGTTCCGGCGAACTGCCTCTGGTTACAGAATCCTCGTGGTAAAAATATCGCAAACGAAGATCTCGCTGTTTGGCATGCGGTTATCTCCCAGAGGGTACCGAGCGTTGGCCGTGCAATCGACGCCAAGGAGAACTCAAGTGGCGCAAATGAGCATCTTGAGCCGATGGAGGCCCGGGCCCGCGAGGGTCCAAGTGCGGGAGACGACAGCGTCGTCGACATCACAGGTCCGGATCCGGAGTGATCAGGCGTACCTGCATGAGAGGGAACTGACTGCCTTGCTGGACAACGTGGGGGCCCTTCCTGGTGAAGGCTTCGATGTGCGTTTTTATGCGCCCCTCTAACATGCGTCAGGTAAAACTGAAGTTCAATATTCAATTAGAATTCAGAGGTGATTGTAGTAAGCGATGTTAAAAACCCCGAACATTACCGAGGTTTTATTTAGTTATCGGTATTTTGTGACTTTAGTTTGTAACTTCTCATTAGTCAGCAGCCAAATGAAAACTCTGTGCCCCTAGAAATTGAAAATTATGAGCGCGAATGCACGAGCTGAAAAATTCAACATTGTTTCGTTTGCCGTGTTGCCAATTGTAGCCTCTTGCTCAGATATAACATTAATCTTGTCGATTAGTTTCCTCCTAACAAAATCCCATCAGGGGAGACAATTGTGGCATCTATGGGAATTTGCGCTCCTAGAAGGAAATGGCGTGAGGGCCCGAGATGAGAGTTAAGTAGCCTTCTTTTTGTTGAAATGGAAGGTTCTTCTTATGTTGAGGGCCATCTTTTTCTTGAATTCACTGCCATCCTGTTTTTCAGCTCCTATCTTCTTCAACTTTGGTTTTGTCATTATCTTCTTTCTCAACTGTTTCTGTGCGTTTTATGGGTCGGTTCCTCGTTCCTTTGACTGTATACTAAATGGGACCTTCCTCTCTTCGGATAGCGTTTGTGGCAGATAGGGAGGCTTAAACTAAACCATATAATAATCACATCATCGTAATCACCGTACTTCTGCCCTAACAGTTACCCTCTGGAGGACAAAAAGCCTGCTGTGGAACGGTCATCATTGCCGCACGGCAGGTGGCTGAGCTTCTGTTTATAGCGTGGGATGCTACGTATGTTTTCAGACTGTGCTTTTAATATACTCCTTTTATCGGTTTGGTTTTTTATGGTCCTCAGAATTTTTTCTTTTAACCCGTAGACTGCCTGTTGAGGCTGTAAGATAAATTTCTGCTAGAAATTGAAAGTTGCATGAAAACGCGATGCTTTCCAGCTATTCAGAGCTACAATGGGGATAATGCTGAAGTGGTTAATGATTGGATTAACAAACGCAAGAAAATAGACGCTCCCTTTCCTACTCGAGAGTAAACTTTTAAAGTGGGAGAAAAGTGCTGGCACAATGTCTCAAGTTACCTAAATGCGTACGAGTAAGACTCGTATTTATTTTGTGGTAAAGCGGCCGGGATTCTGCACTTGAGGCATGCTCGTAATTATGAACAGATAATTCAAAATTCAATAAACGTAAACATGTTTGTCTCAATGGCAGCCACCGGTTCACATGTGGGGAATTTTCAAAGATGGTAACTGAGCAGTAGTCATCAACTCCGTTTTCATGAATATTTTGTCGAAGCTAAATGCATGCATGATAACGTAAATGTTTGTTATTTACAGACTGCTTTCTACATTTCTCTCTATCTGGGTTTACTTGGTTAACGTGTTGTGCACGAACCGCGTAGGGGGCAAAGTTGAAGAGGCAGTAATTTTATTTTCGTTTTAACAGAGGTCAGCTTGGAAATATTTCCCAAAGTTGCTGAACGAAGATTACCGAAGAGTAAGATTTTTCGGAGGTCAGAAGTACGAATTACGGTACAAACTTCAAACATCTGGCCCACGTTTGCCGCATTTTGAAAAAAATTCTTTGAATATCTCTCTTCCTCGCCCATACCTGATCGAACACTTAACAATTGGATAGAAAAATAATTTCTGCGTCTTATTCAACTGAATGGAGTTGTGGCAAGAAAGTATTTCTCAGAAATGCCATTTCCTTGATCTCAATAGCGACTTTTGACAGAAAATTATTTCATAAAAATAAGTTCTATTATGTATCGCAAATAACTACAGATAATCTTTCATTTATGGATGTTCCTAGGATGGGTTGCTATCGAGATCCCAGCCTAAATTAAAAAAAAGTCAGCCTATCTTGCCTCAGGGTTGTTTTTAATACGTTAACCGTGATCGCTTGAACTAAGGATTGATATTAATCTGAAGTCGCTTACCGTAAGCAATTTGAAAATGGCAAACATAGACTGTTTCGAGCGTTCATTTATTTATACTTAATTATTCATAAAAATTAAGTTTGTGACTGCTGGTACGCCAGGAGCATTACGAAAATCCCCTTCGTGGCCACCGGTGGCGCACGATTCCGTCAGTGTTGAACGCCGTTGAAAATGCCTTCCTTAATAGGCCGTCATTGTATCGGCCGCTATGTATTATGAATAGTTTTAATTTTCATTCAATGTTGCAGCTCCAACATCCCATGTAGTCTGACCAGCTGACTTGATCAAATATATTAGCTGCATCAGATTCCATGAGATCTAATATAGCTTGATCGCATAAGTAGCTGCATCGGTTAGTACGAGACTTGATAGTATATTGAGCTGCATCAGACTCGACTGGATTGAATTTGACATTTCAGTGACTTTCAAGTGGTTTTAGATCATACACCGTGAATGGGAACCGCTTCCGGAGTTCATCCTCGTTTCAAGCCTCGTATTGATATACGAATTAATATCCTATCCCGTTATTTTGACAGGCAATTTGTTTTAGTAAATTAATTACTCTATATTAAAGAACAAGCAGGATACTTTCATTACTACAAACATTGTTTTCAAAGCATACGTATATATGACACACACGATGAAAAACAATATTTGAAGTTGCTAAAATTTTTACGAATTCTCATGATAGAATAATAAAATTTGAGGTCTTCTCAAAATTTTTCCTCTGACTTGTTTCCTTTCTTGTCCCAAAATTGTTTTTCTGGTGGCAGTTGGAAATCGTTAATTTCTGCCTCTAATATAACACTGAACCCATTGGGGGTCATTAACTATTCCAAACAATTTAAATATTTTTTTTTCAAATTTTCTTTCGTATGCTAGAATATTCATTTCATCAATTTACCGACTGCCGCATCAAAACTTTTAATTCCAGTGTAGATGCTTCCCATCCCATAGTCAGCAATGGAGAGCAAGGAAGCATCGTTGCCATGGAAATAAACTATTCCCTTGCAGGAAAAATATGATAAATTTCCCGTGCGCAATAAAAGTCCTGGCCGAATTTTCGTAAATTGGAATGACTGATAGTGCATCGGCTGTAAAGCACTCAAGATAAAATCGTCATATTCATTCTACACAGAAGATTTTTTTTACCTGAATTTGAAGAGAAAGGAATTTTCATAAACTCCAAAAACGAAAACGCTGATATTCTATTCCTTAAATCGTATTCTTGAATTCAGCGAAGTTGCAATCTCTGATAAGAAAATAATATTTTTAAACTTTTTGCAACATTTTATAATATTCAGCAACTTGAATCTCAAAACAGTTTTTTCTGGTTCATGTATGCCAGCTTTGAATTTCACCCACTAAATGCTGGCCATCTTTCCTCGCTAAAACTCGTGCACTAAAAAATTTCACGACTGATGCAGAGAGTTGAATTACGTTTAACGTTACTGGCAAATTAGAAATTGAAAGGAGCTCTGTTTCAGTCATCCTCCCCTGGCGAACCTTTCTACATTTTAGTCAGAAATTAGAACTACAAATACAAAGTGGATAATACGTATTACGAATAATGACCATTGACCATATAAATATATGAAAATCATCACAGTTGATTAGTAGCTCGACTCTGATCTTGAGTCAGAATTGAGACCGTGAACAATAATATACGCTTACTCTACCTGGCCTAACAAAAGCTAAGTATTTTTATACGTTCTCCCCCAAAGAACCTGAGGGTTATTACTTCGAAATCAAATAAGTTAAAAATAGCTCGTGGGAGGAATATTGAGCTAACCTGGAGGGTGTCAACGCCTAGATTTTGGTCCACCTTCGCATATACAAGGGCCTCCTGTGACGCACAGTAGATAGTGACGTAAGCTAAACATCACCACTCAATTTGGTGCTTTGAAGCATTAATGGCGGCGTTCCCTTGCTGGAAAATGGCATCATTGTTATGAAAGTTATCTAAAAACTAAAGAATTTTTTTGCTATCTCTCAGTGTTCTTAATTAAATTCTGTCCACCCTCCATCTGCACCAGATGCAGCTTACCTTAAGCAACTCGTGTAAACCAAAAGGACTTGAATAACAAAGCACACCTGGGCCTTAGCGCAACTAAAATAACTATTGGGTTCGTTAGTGAAGACACGAGCATAAATGCGAGCGCGTCCTGGTGAGGGAAAATGATCTAAATGAAACGGTGCTCTGAGGCTCCAAGCTGCAGTGGATCGAATAAGCTGTGGTCATACACTTGTTTTAAAGTTTGGAAGGTCAAAATGTTCTTAAGAATTGCGAATCATGTTTTCTTAAAATTTTGCTCTGGTTTTGAATAATTTAAAGAAACGGCAATTTACATTTTGTGCAATGCAAAAGCACGTAGAAGTCCGATGGAACATCTGGATAATAAAATTCTTTTTCTTCCAGTATTCGCACTTCGAAGTCATAAAAATGAAAATTTTGTCTGTCTTTTTTCTAAATTTAAGTATCAAACCCTATGTAGAGTCCTCTAGAGGAATCCAAGCATGAGGTATGTGTGTGTTTATCAAAGTGAACACGTGCTCTAGATAGATTGGGACACGTAAAAAGTGTAATATGTGCCTATGATATCGTTAAATAAATGTTGCATGTTCATGAAAACATCAAATGAAGGATGGGGGTGAAGTGACAGTCAGTCGAAACTTATGAATAAATTTTAGCAACGCTTCGAACAAAGTGTGAACTATAAATACTTTCCCAATGTGTGCGATTTGACACTCGAGAAAAAGATTTGGGCATTCAAGAGAGTTTTCCTGTTTACCAGTTATCTCATTCTTCAATACAAGATTTTAATTCCGACTTATTTAATAGGTGAGTCGGGGGCAAGAGTCTATCATTATGCGAAGGTTGCTTGTTGGGAAATTGGAGCTTTTTGATGGGGTAGGGTACACCGGAAGATGTGTGTGAAGTTGGAGGAAAGGTGTGAGAATGTATGATATCGTTACTGTTTAACGCTGGGGGGAAAGTAACGCTTGCGGTAGATAGGAAGCTGAGTAGTAATTCAGCATGTATGGGAATGATGTTCCAAGGGATTAAGCGAGTAGCTTGGATTACAAGTTGGAACCTACGTGGGGCTATTTGCATGCTAGAGTAAAGCTAGACGTGTCACGTTCCTTACTAATATTTAGCGTTGATGTTGAATTTACTATTGTGCGTGGTATTACGCCCAATGGGAGTGGTGAGCGCGCACTTTGAAGCCGTTTCTCAGAAATTAGTAGCAATACACTAGGCCATGCCGAGTGTAGTTCCTCGCACCACTTTATGAAATCTAATAGTCGATATCAATGACAATATTCAAGCCCAAAAGATTGTTATGCATATAAGTAACAAGTATCCACGAATACTTCGCAGGAAGATAGACCGCAACTAGATGATTCAGCTCGTCAACTACTGCGTGCTCTAGAAGTGGCCGCAGGGGGGGGCTCCCATCAATATGTATCGTGACGCTAATTGATGGCAAGATCTAGTACACTTTACTCAATTTACACATGGTTCGCCACAACTTGCTTCAAAGTTTGACTTGATCATTGAATTTAGGTTTCAGTATCTGAGCTCAGAATGTTGAAGTTAGTCCAAACGAAGGATGAGGTGAAGGAGAACTGGCAAAGGGTGTGAACGTCCCCGTGTTGATCCTCGATGCGTAATTCAAGTCGTATCAGTGATACCGTCGTGATTCAACGTACTAATCTTTATAGTTCCTGAGCTCTAAACCTATATTCAAAACGTCACTCGCTTATAGATTTGTCATTACGCTGCACTTTATAATTTGAAATTACTAATGTAGCCTGCGTACATGCTGTAGTCCTAAAATTGATATAGTCCATCGGGTTACGTCGTAAAATTAGATGAAATTTTAACACGCTAGCATCAATTTTATCACGCTTGAGGGGTCTTGGCGAATCTATTCTATAATAGAAATAGAGATTAGGCAGAGTGAATTAACCGCACATGGTCGAACCCCCCCCCCTCAATTTTTGTTAAAGGATAGAACAAGAATCGATTGCACTTGGACGGTCATCCCTGGTTATCGTAGAAATTTTGAAAATAGAACAAAATATCGAAGTTTCCTTCGAATATAACTATGTTTAGTTAAGTTCAACTGACGAATGTTTTTTGGATAGAGGATAGTGAAAAGAAACTTATCCCGTAGTAAATATACCTGTAACCCTGAATTGATACGCGTACTCGTACATTCATGAGCTCGGTGACCAATATGCACTTTACCGATTAAAGTTGACGATGCGTAGATTTATTACTGGTGGTTTGAAACTCGTGTAGAATTCGGAGCCTTAACACATGCGCATCAAAACGGTAGTGTAAGCTGGCTCTAACAAAATTTTCAAACGTTTAATCTCGACGTTTTCAGAGACGTGAGCCACCGGTCGTACAGGTAGGAAATTTTCATAATGCTACTGACAAACCAGAGGTCACCAACTCGATTGTCTAATTACTTAATGACAACTGAATGGAAGCATGATCCAGTAAATGTCGGCTATTATTGAAATTTACTACAACTTCCTTTAAATTGGAATTGAATGGTGAACTTCAATTTTGCCAGCCGCAGTCAAAGGGTTAAACAGGTGCTTTGTTCTTAACGTTATATCCAGGGAGAGGGGTACCGCACCAGGTACCTGAATGCGAGAAAACGATCGCAAAAAAAAAATCGGTCACAGAGATAATTTTGATAACACGGTGTCGTAAATTTTACCAACGAAGTAAGTTATCGGTGTAATACTTGCAGTGCAGTGTGACGAAAAATTGATGAATGAACATGGGCGAAAGTAAACACTCGCGTAGCTAGAGAACGTAATAGCCAAGGCCTGGCAAATGCAAGTTGTTTGATACTACAAATTCAGACTGATAAGTACACTGAAAAAAAATTTTGACACGCTTGTGGTCAAACTGTAATTCAGAATTACTTTGATACACATTGAAGGATTTCCTTTGACCACATATCAAAGTGGTTGAAAGACTTTAAACACTTGTTCTCGTTTCAAATGGCTCTTCATTTTTTGAAGAAAACCGAACTGTGATTAAATGTTGTGAAGGGAGTCCAATTCTCCCTAAAAACTTCATATCTTCGCTAATTTTTCTTCTAATTCATGATTGTTGTCTCTGTAATAGTGTAATTAGTTGCTAGTCTAAGAAAGTGAAATATTTATGAAAAATAAAATTGGCTTACGTTAAGTGTCATGTTTGGCACACTTCAGTGTATCGTATAAGCCCATGACACACATGTGTCATACACATTGGGTAATCATATAGATTGTTGACACATACTTATGTGTGCCAGTTTTGAGATAACTTCACGTAAAAGTGTGCCGCTTTTGTGACGAAAATTTTCTCAGTGCATAGGCAGGAGCCTCAAAGATATTAGACGAGCAAATTTCGTTGAAGAAAACCTTCAGTCCTTATTTTTACCGTAAAGAGAGCAGTTCGTATAACAAATAAAAACGGATGCTCGTGTTGTCGAAGGAAAATAAGCTGCACAATGAAAGAAAAGATGACCCGCTGGGCATAATGTACAAAAACGGTTAACACTACGAATGTAAGGGGAGCGCAGTTTTGTTCAAAATTTTAATAGATTTTACGGGGAATAACAGAATCTTTCATAACGGTGAAGTTTCAGGGTGAATACCCAGATTAGTTGAAATCAAGCAACGGGATGAAAGTCGGAATGGTTTCGTCGTCATTTTTCTGTAGACCTTCGAACAGGGGGAAAAAACGGCACTCGTGATCACAACTTGATGCTGCTGGGATTTCAGTGACGAGCATTGTAATGGTGGCATTGCATGTCGGAAGCCTGCTCACCTCGATTCTCGAAGAGAGTGCTGACAACGAAATTGTGCAGGTTTGAGCCAAGCAAATTACAGTAAACTTATTGATGCAGTGAGCTAAAAGTTTTGAAGCCATTTAGTGACGCAGTTTTCGCTGCAGTGCATAATGTAGCGTAGCAAACTAAAATTGCTCGATTCCATTTCAGTTTTTAACCAATCGCTGCAGTCAAAAATGAACACTGACGGAGCACCAGATCAGGAACACTCGACCGAAGCCGAGGAGAGGCCCGTTGCTGGAGCTGTGAATCCTCTAACAGACGGCCGGTCCAACACTGCTCCTCTTTTGGCCGTCCCGAGGAATCCAAATCGAAACCTCTCTCCCAGCAGAAACCTGGAGCACTATAGACAAGTGTTCCACATGGAGGTTCCGCTACACGTATTTCTGCCCTCGTCGATGAGAGCGATCCAGCCTGGAACATATCCGCCGAGGATTCGATCGCTCTCGATCAGACAGTGTGCCACACGCATCTCCTTCAACATGTTGGTAACGCGACCGAATGGCGCCTTGTTAGCGGCAACTTTCTCTTTCCAAGAGTCTCTCACCGAGAGTCCGGCTGATGCCGTAAGTGTAACAATATTTCAAAGAGTTGTAGTGAACGGAATTGGAGGTGGGCCCCAAGCCTCAGAGGCGTCTGGATCCTGGTCCAATGTTAGCTTAGGAAGTCATCTGAATACGACTGAACAGTTACGTGTGATGTACGACGCAGTCTTTCTCCACAGGAGAAACGATCGTACTGGGTTGTTCCGTCGCAGATCAATCTGCAGGATTAGCCGTGTAAATATTGGTGGAAGGTGAGTCATGAAGAGAAATTTATTAAATTGTATTAGGAAATGAACATCTGGACTTTTTTAAATTGTCTCGTCAGTGATAATTTAAAATAGGTAAATTTCATGTGGCTAAAAATTTGTCGGCCTAAATTTTTATTCGTAAAATAATTTGCATCCTTAATTACATCTCTATTAAATCTACACGCGTGGTGAATAGTCCGCAAGACATTTCTGCCAAGTTCTAATCTGAATCACAATTAGTTTTTCAATATTGAAATTGTTTGAAGCGCCATGGGGCTCAACGACAAATGATGAAGTCGAATTTCCTCAAGCCATCATCCTTCACGGGCTTAATTAGTGCATGCAGATATAACGGTCTCCTGAATAAACGACATTTGCGCTTTAGGTTAATGACAGAACTGAGATTGCATGCATAAATTTTGGGAAAGCTCATCAGATGGTGCATCTTTGAAGATTCCAAATGTTTTTACCTTGCGTATTAATCTCAATCAATTTCCCCTTTACTGCAGGCGCTACGGGCTGCAGGAAGGTGAGGATTTGGTGCATCTGCCGCGGTGTCGCCCCCGGCAGCGTCCCTAGCTAGCGAAGGTTGCCGGCGGTGCAGCGCCCGTGTGCTGTGACTGGTCTATTCTGAGCGAAAGATTGTAGGTTACAATCTTATGATTTGCATTTTAAAAGTTTTTATTAAAGTGATGAACTGCGTTGACTTTTAATTTTATTTGAGCTCTGAAGTATTGAACCACTGAACTTGAAACGGTTTCATATTTTTTCTCCACCGGAGAGAAATGCTCGTCGTCCCATGGCACGATTGAATAAATACCAATGATCAAGAACATTAGCACTATGACATTTATTCAATAATACGCATGACAATAAAATAATTCAATCAAAAATTTCGGCTACGGACACCGTAGAGCAAGAGATTTTTCTAAAAAACGTAAAACTTCAATACATTAAAGTTCTAAACGAGACTGAATGTCCGCTACTTATCGCTCCCGCCCCTTGTCCAAGTTTTAGCCATGGTTGGAGAACTCTGCAACGTATTTGAGACGTGCAACCTCAATAGCACAATTCACTCAGATCGCATAATTTCGGTAGCTGCAGCGCCACTACACCTCTCCGATTTAATTACCGGAATGATCAGATATCACCCGTATTTGCTATTCGGTCGACGATTCGGGATAATTTAATCAGCTATGCAATCTAGTGAACGGGTTTTAACTGTTTCCGCACTTGGAAGCCACCTTGAATTTTAATTTTGAACGTAGTGCTCTGAATGAACGTTCAAAAAAGAAAAACTCTAATACCATGTGTAACATTCATACCGGTTACCTTTTCATGGTTTCTATTTATTCAGAGTCAAAGTAGAGCAGATATTTCTCTGCATAAACGTAGTTTTTGTTCTTTCGTTAGGTTTACAAATGCAAAGAAACCCTGTCCTCGCATTTTTCAAAATTAATTCCTAAGAAGAATATTCGCGAAGATGATTCCTAATTCCTGAGATTTATTTTAACTCCTGAACTGGAACTAACTCCTGTCTACGATGTGAGCCTGTTTGCATAGGTAAAAAAAGGAACGCCCTGAAAACTTTTCCTTTCAAATTTACCAAGGATATTGAATGTATTGCCCCAACCATGAACATTCCTCCGTGCTTGAGTGTTGCAGTAAGTTGTAGGCTGGAGTTTGATGCGTGAAATCAAAAACTGGCCTGCCTCCATCCGTGCATAGATGTTGAATTTGCAGCTATGACTGTGCAGCATCATGCGAGAAAGAATTCCAAAATGCATTTGAACTGCCATAAACGATAGTCCTAACATAGTGCTGGGTATATAGGCAAGCAGATACTAAATTGTCGTCTGCACGCTAAAGAATAGTTCCGGAATGACTGGCCTCGGCCCTCTTGGAAGAAATGTGATTGTGGGTGAACAGGCGCCTTGACCCATGGCGTTCCTTTTTCTTGAACCTACCAAACATTAGATTAGCCCCCCCTTGTGTAACGTATATGCACTCGATCGAATGGAATGCTTTTTTTATGGTTTTTCGAAATTTCAGTAAAAACTGAACAAATTAGGTTTCCCTCAGTTATGAAGTTATACCAGTGATAAGTTATCTATAGACAACTGTTTAATTTTGATACTAGAGTGCAGTTGTTCGTTTCTTTATTTTCGAAGAAAAGAAGTCCGAAAAAATTTACTTACCATTTTTTTCTAAGATTTTGAACCACTAAGAAAATTCTAAGATTATTCCCAGTATTTACCGTTCGTCTTCCGCACTAATTATTTTTGCAATTCCTGTACCCTCAACTGTGATAGATATCCACTACAAAAGCCCAGAACTCCTAATTCTGTAGATAGCAGCTTCAGTAGAACCTTCTACTCCTTCCCTTTCTCGCCGTTTCCAAATCAGCTTTACTATTGCGGCTCTTCTAAAGACCTATCTGTTTATATATTTGCCGTTCCTGAACATCTAAATCTTTGAGAAGATGCATCTTAAACAGAGACTTCATGTTATGACAATCTAACCGATGACTCGCAGCAGACGGATCTGAGACAAACACCGTTACATCCAACCAGTTAGCGTTACATCCAACCAGTTAGCGTTACATCCAACCAGTTAGCGTTACATCCAACCAGTTAGCGTTACATCCAACCAGTTAGCGTTACATCCAACCAGTTAGCGTTACATCCAACCAGTTAGCGTTACATCCAACCAGTTAGCGTTACATCCAACCAGTTAGCGTTACATCCAACCAGTTAGCGTTACATCCAACCAGTTAGCGTTACATCCAACCAGTTAGCGTTACATCCAACCAGTTAGCGTTACATCCAACCAGTTAGCGTTACATCCAACCAGTTAGCGTTACATCCAACCAGTTAGCGTTACATCCAACCAGTTAGCGTTACATCCAACCAGTTAGCGTTACATCCAACCAGTTAGCGTTACATCCAACCAGTTAGCGTTACATCCAACCAGTTAGCGTTACATCCAACCAGTTAGCGTTACATCCAACCAGTTAGCGTTACATCCAACCAGTTAGCGTTACATCCAACCAGTTAGCGTTACATCCAACCAGTTAGCGTTACATCCAACCAGTTAGCGTTACATCCAACCAGTTAGCGTTACATCCAACCAGTTAGCGTTACATCCAACCAGTTAGCGTTACATCCAACCAGTTAGCGTTACATCCAACCAGTTAGCGTTACATCCAACCAGTTAGCGTTACATCCAACCAGTTAGCGTTACATCCAACCAGTTAGCGTTACATCCAACCAGTTAGCGTTACATCCAACCAGTTAGCGTTACATCCAACCAGTTAGCGTTACATCCAACCAGTTAGCGTTACATCCAACCAGTTAGCGTTACATCCAACCAGTTAGCGTTACATCCAACCAGTTAGCGTTACATCCAACCAGTTAGCGTTACATCCAACCAGTTAGCGTTACATCCAACCAGTTAGCGTTACATCCAACCAGTTAGCGTTACATCCAACCAGTTAGCGTTACATCCAACCAGTTAGCGTTACATCCAACCAGTTAGCGTTACATCCAACCAGTTAGCGTTACATCCAACCAGTTAGCGTTACATCCAACCAGTTAGCGTTACATCCAACCAGTTAGCGTTACATCCAACCAGTTAGCGTTACATCCAACCAGTTAGCGTTACATCCAACCAGTTAGCGTTACATCCAACCAGTTAGCGTTACATCCAACCAGTTAGCGTTACATCCAACCAGTTAGCGTTACATCCAACCAGTTAGCGTTACATCCAACCAGTTAGCGTTACATCCAACCAGTTAGCGTTACATCCAACCAGTTAGCGTTACATCCAACCAGTTAGCGTTACATCCAACCAGTTAGCGTTACATCCAACCAGTTAGCGTTACATCCAACCAGTTAGCGTTACATCCAACCAGTTAGCGTTACATCCAACCAGTTAGCGTTACATCCAACCAGTTAGCGTTACATCCAACCAGTTAGCGTTACATCCAACCAGTTAGCGTTACATCCAACCAGTTAGCGTTACATCCAACCAGTTAGCGTTACATCCAACCAGTTAGCGTTACATCCAACCAGTTAGCGTTACATCCAACCAGTTAGCGTTACATCCAACCAGTTAGCGTTACATCCAACCAGTTAGCGTTACATCCAACCAGTTAGCGTTACATCCAACCAGTTAGCGTTACATCCAACCAGTTAGCGTTACATCCAACCAGTTAGCGTTACATCCAACCAGTTAGCGTTACATCCAACCAGTTAGCGTTACATCCAACCAGTTAGCGTTACATCCAACCAGTTAGCGTTACATCCAACCAGTTAGCGTTACATCCAACCAGTTAGCGTTACATCCAACCAGTTAGCGTTACATCCAACCAGTTAGCGTTACATCCAACCAGTTAGCGTTACATCCAACCAGTTAGCGTTACATCCAACCAGTTAGCGTTACATCCAACCAGTTAGCGTTACATCCAACCAGTTAGCGTTCCATCCAACCAGTTAGCGTTCCATCCAACCAGTTAGCGTTCCATCCAACCAGTTAGCGTTCCATCCAACCAGTTAGCGTTCCATCCAACCAGTTAGCGTTCCATCCAACCAGTTAGCGTTCCATCCAACCAGTTAGCGTTCCATCCAACCAGTTAGCGTTCCATCCAACCAGTTAGCGTTCCATCCAACCAGTTAGCGTTCCATCCAACCAGTTAGCGTTCCATCCAACCAGTTAGCGTTCCATCCAACCAGTTAGCGTTACATCCAACCAGTTAGCGTTACATCCAACCAGTTAGCGTTACATCCAACCAGTTAGCGTTACATCCAACCAGTTAGCGTTACATCCAACCAGTTAGCGTTACATCCAACCAGTTAGCGTTACATCCAACCAGTTAGCGTTACATCCAACCAGTTAGCGTTACATCCAACCAGTTAGCGTTACATCCAACCAGTTAGCGTTACATCCAACCAGTTAGCGTTACATCCAACCAGTTAGCGTTACATCCAACCAGTTAGCGTTACATCCAACCAGTTAGCGTTACATCCAACCAGTTAGCGTTACATCCAACCAGTTAGCGTTACATCCAACCAGTTAGCGTTACATCCAACCAGTTAGCGTTACATCCAACCAGTTAGCGTTACATCCAACCAGTTAGCGTTACATCCAACCAGTTAGCGTTACATCCAACCAGTTAGCGTTACATCCAACTAGTTAGCGTTACATCCAACTAGTTAGCGTTACATCCAACTAGTTAGCGTTACATCCAACTAGTTAGCGTTACATCCAACTAGTGAGCGTTACATCCAACTAGTGAGCGAGTTAGAATGTTTCGTGAGGGAGCATTTCGAGCATAGCCGTGGGGGAGTTCTCCGGTCATTACCGCAGAGGAACGCTCGTAAGAGCCGTAAACATGGGGGGGGGGGGGGGAGGCGAGGAAGGGAAGTAGATCGTGCAACTGGTGCGCGCCGAAGTCACGGAAGGACACTTTTTCTACCCCGGCCACAAGACGAACTCATAGATGTTCAAGCGAAGAGAAAATATCTATTCAGAACACAATTTTGTACAATTCGAGCTAGAAAGACGAAATTCTACAATTTTTCCACCTTACTCAGTGATCCCTCATTAGGCTCGATTGGACATTTCGAGCACTCAAAAACCTATAGCATATCTAGTTTCGCAATCTACCAGGAAGATGCATGACATAAATCGTCTAATTACTATTCATTTGCATCCTCGATCCCGAAAGCCATCTCATCTGATTTTTTGTATTTCTCGTATCATTTCTCCGGAGATGTGCATAGGTGAGGATATAACACAGGTCACATTGGCTCATCTCTACGTTGAAATGACAGCCTGTAGTGGGGTCGTTCTCGTAACTACTCGAATCATGTTGCGTTCGACTGCAGCGGACAAGGGATGTTTAGCATCTTGTCACTTTTCCAAGTTGATGAATTCCCGAGAAAAGAGACGGGTAAGGAGCCTGAGCTTCTGGTTATCAAGACCAAGGCTAATACCAGTTTTTAATGAGCCGGTGAAAGGCTAGCACCGTTATTAGAAAACTTTTCGCCACTCTACGGTTCGAGCTGACTATTTCCATTCACCATTCGCATTATTCAATATAAGGCCTAAGTGCGTATAGCGAGGATTCCTATATCCTAATTCGTGCCGTGAGACGAAGAGCCGTTTCTTTTCAGTTAAAAAAAATTATGTCCCCGTTGCAAGTTTACAGATTTGAATTTCCAGCGTTTGAATTAATGAAGGAGTGAGAGTCAACGCAGTTGATCCGTTTAATAAAATTTTTAAAACCAACTATCAATTTTCACCCGATAACCCACGCTAAGAATAAACCAGTCACAGCACACGGGCGCTGCACCGCCGGCAGCCCTCGCTAGCTAGGGACTCGGCCGGGCGCGAAACCGCGGCTGATGCACCAACCCCGCACCTCCCTGCAGCCCGTAGTGCCTGTTGTAGAGGGAAAATGTCAGGTATAACATACAGGCAAATTTAAAAACCGTCTATATTTTTAATATAATAGCGACTATTTTTCCTAAAGTTAATACATGCAATCAATTCTCTACCATTGTATTTCATAAGCTTTGATTATTCAGGAGCCTCTTAAATCTAAGCAGATCCCGAGTCTGTCAAGAGTAATGCCTCGAGGGAACCACGTTTTTCAGCTTCTATCGTTAAGAAGAAGTAATAAAGCTCCATCGACTCTTAATTGAAACTGAAAATGCAATACAGATTCAAACCTGCAGAGATCTCGACAGACTATTGACGACGAGCGAGCAGTCTGGCTATGTAAGGGAGTTCATGAATTCTTTCCTGCTATTAAAAATACGGCCGGAGAAGTTTCCAGCATAATGTAATTACATAATCTACACACACCATCGACATCTACAAGTTTCTTTTGAAATTTTTGCTCTGAAAACGCCACATGCACTTTTTATAATTCAATTTCAATTCGACATGGACTTTTCGTGACTTACCTTTCACTAAGATATATTCCAAGGTATTCCGGCAAGTTGATCAACGACGAAACAATCCAGTACGATCGTGTCTCCTGTGTAGGAACACTGCGTCGAACAGCAAATGCAACTGTTCCGTTTCATCCAAGTGATCTCTATTGTTGGTATTAGACCTTGATCCAGATGCAGCAGAGTTTTGTGGTCCACGTCGAAACCCGTTCATTACAACTCTTTGCAATACACTTGGTCTCATACGCTGAGAGCGAGTCATTCCGAACGAGTAACGCAATGCTACCGCTACACCATTCGGTCGCGATACTAACATGTAGAAGGTTATGAGAGTGGCGCACTGACTTATAGAAAACCATCGAAGCCTCGGGGGATTCACTCGCGGTCGGAGCCGTCTGACCGTAGAGGGCAGGGCTACGTGAAGCGGGACATACATGTTGAACACTGTCCTGGAGTGGTCCCGGACTCTCCTGGGAGAGGAGTTTAGATTTGGATTCCTCGGGACGGCCGGGGACCGAGTTGTGTTGGACCGGCCGTCTGTTGGAGGATTCGCAGCTACAGTAACGGGCCTCTCGACGGCTTCGTTCGCCTGTTCCTGGTCCGCGTTCATTTTCGACAGCAGCGATGGGTTAAAAACTGAAATCGAAACAAGCCATTTCAATTTGTTAAGTGACATTGACTTATTCACTGTAACAAGAACTACGGCACTAAATAGCCTGAACACCTTTAGTGGTGCACTGCGTCAAGAAGTTTACCGAAATTTACTACCAGTAATGTGCTGCTTTATTTAGTTGCAAGCATACCGTTCAAGAAATTAAACGAGGATGCTTTTGCCATAAATCGCTTTCGGTGAATCCATTTGCCATGACGAGGGCTTCTTTATCGCCACCACTTTAAAATTTTGATTAAATGGACGGGGATGCTGTTTTCAATATTTATTATGATGCCTGATTCAAACTCGTATAATTAATCACTTCCTGAAACTTCAGAGCCACAACAATGGGTTGAGATTGCTCCGTAAAATCAGTTATACACTAATCAGAACCGCGCTCCACTCTGGTTCAATGTTTTGAATTTCCTGGATATCGAGCCCAAAGGGCTATCTTTTCGGGGCAATTTTTCTTCCATACTAAAGCATCCGCCTGTGCTTACTCTACGAACTGCTTTCTTTACAGAAGAAGAAGAGCCTTACTTCAGAGTAATTTTCTAAATTTTTTTCATCCCATACCTATGCAAGTTAGGGTTTTCTAGTGGTACTAATTCAAACTACTATACTTGATTTTCACTTCAAGGCTTAAATCCTAACAACTAATTCGTGAATATTAAAGTTCACACCATTTCACCATGAATGATCAGCCCCGTGGCTGATTTTTCACGTTTTCGATACTGAAGTTAAAAATTGAGGAATGTAAATATTCGCCTGGAAATAACAAGGATTAAAATTTCTCTTACGAGACCCCACTAAATAAATTCAGTGGGACTCGTCAACTGAACTGTTCCGACGTGTTTGTGCAACAAATTCGACACCCGATTCATACTACCCGAAGTTTTTCAAAGACAGGCTGTCGCATTCAAACGGGAAGTTGATAATAGCGTGCAAGGTTTGAGAACACGTAAGATGAATCGTCTTTCACTTCTAACTGAATTTATTATTAAACATGATAACCTAAACATCACTTCAAAGTTCTACAAGAACGTCCACCTGATGTTGGAGTACATGATTAGCCCAGTTCGCTAATCCATTCGAGTTTACAAGGGCACATACTGCGCGACACTATGTTCCCCTTCAGACTATCGTATCGAATAGAGGCTGGGCAGTACTTTGTAACTGATATAAATCTACATTCTTAGTAAACCGTGAGTTTTTGGTTTCAGACAAATTTTTTCGACAACCTTGAAGCAACTTCGTAGTCGAGGTATTGTATAATAATATAGGGACATGATTAATAATTAGCCGTGACCATGTAGAGTTAATACGCTATTATTACTCCCCTTGGCTAGTCTAGGCAACAATTTCGCTTGAGCTCGGCAAGCATGATTGGGTATACGGCGACGTCTTTCACCTTATCACTACACATTAGCAAGACCACATAGTAAGAAGACTTTTGGACTGAGGCATCTACGATATTCATCACGACTACCTCTAAGCATCAAACGCGAAGTAGGTTGAATCCCATGTTATCAGGTAGCAGGCCTAGAGGCCTTCCACAGGCCTTAAGGTCGTGAAGTCTAGGTAAAGTCAACATTCCGTATCCCGATGCCAAGGTTTTTATTAATTACGCGCAACTTACTTACACTATAGGTGCACATTGAATCGATACGAGCGCATTTTCAACCACCCTGGTTTAATTAATTAAGACATGGTTAAATTTAACCACTGAAGGTATCGACAAAGATCTGCCAGAAATCGTACTCTGCATAGCACAATCTATAACGTTAAATTTCGGAACATTCAACACGAAAGACGCTCCCGTATGCCCCATATAAAGTTTATCATCAAGCGGTTAATGTGTGGAACCATACTCCCTACACGTGGAATTACCCCTAGTGGCACAGCTACCACAACCTTTACTTCCCGAAATATTGGGTAAACATTACACATCACTACATCATAAAATCACCTTCCACTGGACTATCAGTTACACCCTTCGTCACTCTCTCCACACCGAATTAATCAGCCTCCACTCTAATCAAACCCATGCACAAGATTTAAGTCTCACAGCCCAACTCACCAATAAATATAGTCGGAATTAAAACCAGCAGGTGTACTGAAGAGTGCGATCCTGGGAAGCAGGAAAACTTTCTTGAACGGTACAAATCTTTTTCTCGTGCGTCAAATCGCACACATTGGGAAAATCGTGATAGTTCACTCTTTGTTTGAAGCGTTGCTAAAACTTCTTCATAACTTTAGACTAACAATCACTTCATCCCATCCTTCATTTGAAATTTTCAATAACAGGCAACATTTATTTGACGATGTCACAAGCACATATCCCCCTTTTTCGTGCCCCTACTATCTAAGGCACATATCCACTTTGATAAACACACACATAGGCCTACCTCTTGTTTGAATTTCTCTAAAGGGCTCTAGGTAAGGTTTGATACTTAATTTTCGAGAAAGAGACAAACAAGTTTTCATTTTTAATGCTTCGAAGAGCGAATACTGGCAGAAAAACTTTTTCTATCCAGATGTTCCATTGGAATCTCAAGTGTTTTTGAATTGCACAAAATATAAATTACCGCTTCTTGATAACACTCAAAACAACTGCAAAATTAAAAAATTGTGATTCGTAATTATCCTGAACATTTTAAGCATTCAAACGCCAAGACAAGTGTACGACCACAGCGACCATTGCTTATTCGATCCACCGCATCTTGGAGCCTCAGAGCGTCATTTCATTTAGATCATCTCACTGCACCAGGACGCGCTCGCATTCGTGCTCGTGTCTTCACTAACGAACCTAGTAGTTATTTCTGTTGCACTTAGGCTCCGGTGTGCTTTGTTATTCAAATCTTTTTGGTTTACACTAGCTGTGTGAGGGAAGCTGCGTCTGATCCAGACGGAGGGGGGAAAAATTTAACCAAGAACACCGAAGGGCTGCAAAAAGTTTTATTTTATTCTAAGATAACTTTCATCACAATAATGCCATTTCCAGCAAGAAAACGCCACCATTCATACTTCAGAGCACCAAAATGAGTGGCGATGTCATTGCCTGCTGTGCGTCACAGGAGGCCCTTGTATATACGAGGGTGGATCCCAAATCTCTGCGTTGACACCCTCCAGGCTAGCTTAATATTCCTCCCATGTGCTATTTTTAGCCCATTTTATTACGAAGTTATAACCCTCAGGTTCTTTGGGGGAGAACGTATAAAAATACTTAGCTTTTGTTAGGCCAAGTAGTGTAAGCGTATATTATTGTTCCCGGTCTCAATTCTGACTCAAGATCAGAGTCGAGGTACTGATCAACTGTGATGATATGTTGTTCTTATATTAATATGGTGATCATTATTCGTGATACGTATTGTGTGCTTTGTTTTCATAGTACTAATTTCTCGCTAAAATGTAGAGAAGTTCGCAAAGGGAGGATGACTGGGAAGGGCTCTGAAGGAAGGAAAAATGAAAAAAAAGAAAAAAAAGTTTTTTGTGTAGCTAACTAACCAAACCAACACTAACCTAACTTTAAAACTTTACTCGTTTTAGAATTGAACCGTTCATTTTCTCCAGTTTGTTCGTTGGCTTAATAACACCCTTTCAGAGTAATTTCCGTTGCAGCTTTTGATATCTGGTAAACATCGCCTCTTCACTTTGCTCATAACTTCTCGCGGGGAGTTCATAAGAACAAAGGCCAGTAAGAGTCTTTGTAGGACTGTTAGGCAGGTCCAGGAAAAAATCACATTTGCCGATGCTAATCTTATCCCAAATGAGTGAACTAAAGTATGGCAATTTTATTTGCAGGGCAACAAATTAACGAATTCATGTACTGCTGCTGCTCCGAAAATTTTACACGACTGTATAAACGAGACGCGAAGAAATTTGACATTCAAACTTTTGGAAAGCGGCCCATAGACGATCAATTTCATTGTTAATATAATTGACAATGATGAATATTGATAACTTAATTGATCGTCTGTGGGCTTTATTGACGACCGTCAAATAATTTACTTAACGGGCAAAAAAAATATCAATATATTGAGTCAATGATATTGACAACTAAATTGACCGTCTATGGGCCGCTTTAGACCTAGCTCGAGAGAAAACTAGTTTTCTGGTTTTCTACTTAAATACGAGTAGTTTCTACTCGTATCAGAGTTCCACCTGGATTAACTAATGTTACAAGTAAACATCGCTTTCATTCGGGCGTGGGCAAAAAATGTGACTTTATTTGGCGACTGCGTTCATTCCACGATATTGATCAAAGTCATCGGTTTGGACCAAAATTTGGAAGAGATCAGAACCACTGTCGAGGATTTTCGTAATTGAGATCATGGTGCGGGATACCAGGCAGATAAAAAAACAGTGCCGATGCTTTATTTAAGGGTTTTGCGCTGTGAAATAAGAGACTGGTTCTAGCTGCTGCAGTTTTGTTATCAAGCTGTCGCCGAGATGACTACTCCAACAAAACCGTTTTTTTTTTATGAAATGCTGCAACGATGAAAGAGGTCGATACCTATGAAAAAAGGAGAGAAAAAAAAGAAAAAAATGTTTATTTCCAAGTTGTCACATGATATACATGCCAACATGAGTGTAGGTATACGACTCTCAAGAGTGTAGGTATACTAATATATCAGAATTCAACGAAACTATACGAATAACTGACCGAGATTTCTCACTCCTGTGTTGGAACTGTAGGTCACTCTATCCAAAATTGGAAGAGATACAATGTACTATTACTGAACTTAAATATAACCTAGACGTGATTAGCTTCACCGAAAGCTGGCTAGATGACTCGACTAAAGACATGATTCGATTTGAAAATTATCATAGTTACCATTCGCTAAGAAAAAACCAGCGGGGCGGAGGCATCAGCACATATATATCTAACCACATAGACTCGAGAACCATAGCAAGTGCAACCATGAATCAGGATCATATAGAATCACTCTTCGTAGAACTTTTTAGAGATGGTAAACGCATTGTGCTTGGAACGGTGTATAGGCCTCCTACAGCCTGTCCTATATCCTTCCTGAATGAATTGAATCATATTATTTCTCAGTTCAACAGGCCCTTATACAATGACATAATAATATGCGGTGACTTCAATTATGATCTACTGAAACATGAAAGCCATGAACCAATCTCTAATTTCCTAACTACCTTTCAGTCTCAATCCTTCCTTCCGATCATTACAAAGCCTACACGAATAACCTCAGAGTGTGCTACGCTGCTTGACAATATCTTTATGACAGACCCTAGTGATTTTCTTGCTGGAATAATTACTTCTGACTTATCAGATCACTTCCCAGTTTTTCTTATTAAGAAAAATGTCTATATTGCTTGCACCAAGGCACGGGCTGAAACTTACTCATATCGTAAAATAAACGAATCAAATCTTGAAGAAATGCGCACCGTTCTAGAAGAATCAATGCCTACATTGCACATCTCTCAACAAAACAATAATACTACGAGCATTGATGAAGCAGTAGTAAAGTTGACTGAAACTATAATGACCGCATACAATCAATGTTGCCCAATTGTAACTCGTACAGTTACCCCGAAAAATAAACATAAGCCATTACCAGAGACATCGTGATAAATATAAAGAAACGTCAAGCGTACCTAGCCCTCCATTGCGAAGGACGAATATCTAGAGAAACATATAACCGATTTAGAAACTATGTAACAAACCAGATAAGAACATCAAAAAAGAACTACTTTACGCTCAAGTGTACTCAATTCAAAACTGACGTTAAAAAGATTTGGCATCTCCTTAACTCCTGCTGTAAACCGAATAATGCCGATAAAAAGAAAATTGAATATGTTGTTCAAGATAATGTAAAATATCATGAGAAGAAAGAAATTGCTAATCTCTTTAACAACTTCTTCGTAAACGTAGGGAAAACAATAGCTGATGGTATTCCAAGTGAACCTACTGATCACCTGGAATTTATGGATCATATTCGAGAACCCAACTCCTTTTTCTTTACGCCTACAAACTCCTCCGATGTAATTACGTGCATAAACAACATGAAAAATAAATCGAGTGGGTTACAAACGTTTCCGACTAAAGTACTTAAAGTTATTGCTGACATTGTAGCCCCACTGATATCAAATATTATTAACCAGTCTCTCTTACTAGGCACTTTCCCGAACTCCCTCAAAGTTGCTAGAGTAACCCCTATCTTTAAAAGTGGTGAAAAAACCTGTGTAAACAATTATCGACCTATCTCCATTCTACCAATTATTAGCAAAGTATTCGAAAAGATTGTGTATAAAAAAGTGTACTCTTATTTTGAACAAAAATCATTTCTTTACGATAAACAATACGGTTTTCGCTCTAAAAAATCAACAACACAGGCTATATTAAATCATTTACAATTCCTCTATTCTAATATAGATGAAGGAAAGCCTGTCTTCTCTGTATTTCTTGACTTCCGAAAAGCATTTGATTGTGTGGACCATAAAATACTATTATCGAAACTACACTGTTATGGCATTCGAGGGATTGCCCATGATTGGTTCAGATCATACCTAACAAATCGGAAACAATACGTTGTCATTGACGACGCAAAATCAGACCCACAGACAATTAGCCATGGAGTTCCACAAGGATCTGTTCTCGGGCCTCTCTTGTTTCTGATTTTTATCAATGATATTGTAAAATCTACATCATTCTTCAAATTCATACTTTTTGCCGATGACAGTACGCTTTCTGCGGTCCTTCCGAACCAAAATCCTGCTATGATTGTGGAGAGTATAAATACTGAACTTCACAAGGTTTCATCGTGGCTCAAAGCTAATAAAATAAGCCTAAATATCGATAAAACAAATTATATTACTTTCTCATACAAGAAAGATGTATCTCTCCCATGCATTAAAATTGGCGAAGGTGAAATCGAAGAAACCAACTCATGTAAGTTTCTGGGCATCATAATAGATAAACATCTGACCTTCAAAGAGCACATCACTCATATTAGTTCTAAATTATCAAAATCCATCGGAATCCTAAATAAAGTTAAAAATTTTCTGCCTGAAACAGCTTTACAAATGCTCTACCGAACGCTCATTTCTCCATACTTGCAATACGGAATAGAAGCATGGCACGGAACTGATAAAAATAAAACCAACAAAATTTTTACTCTGCAGAAAAGGGCTGTCAGAGCGGTAAAGAACCTAGAATATAATGCTCACACAAATGATTCTTTCAAAAATTTACAAATACTTAAACTTTCGGATCTATACAAAATCTCCATCTGTAATTTCATTTACAAAACATTAAGAAATGATGGCGACAATAGCCTAAGACAATTATTGACTGCGCAAACTGGTCATCACGACCATTTAACCCGAAATAGAAGTAAATTCATGCTTCCTTATTATTCAAAGGCCAGGTCGCAACACAGTATTCTCTTCGTTGGAACCAAAACTTGGAACTCTATACCTGCAGAGATCCGTGAATGTAATTCGTACAAAGTATTCAAAAGACATCTTGAGTCTCACTTCCTATCAGAATACTAGTAGTGTAAGATCACCGTGTCGAAATCTTGCCTCCTACATGTAACTAATGATAATGTCATAATGTAACTTGCCTTGTGTACCATAACCAATCTTCTCTCTGCTCTTGAATCGTTTTATCGAATATACTGTTAAATATAGCCGACTTGACCTATATTTTAAAATACAGCATAAAATATCGAGTTAATTATCTCAATGATCAGTCTAATGCGAAACTAGGTTAAGTGAACTAGGTTAAACTTTTTTGTACACCCTAGAATAGCGTGATGGTAGGATGCCCTAGAAGTCGCTGAACTTATTCGGGCCCACAGGTAGCTATACTCAAATTTGACCATTGTACTAGACTTAAGTAAAACTCTACCTCTGTATCACCTACCTCTGTATCTCCTGTGGTAAATAAATTGTTTATTGTTTAAAACATATTGGCTTTTAAAAGTTTCTTACATATAGGGCATCCCAAAACAAATGTTCCATACGAGGAGTACTAATTGACAAAGGAGTACTAATTGACAAATATAAAGAAATAAGCCTGAGAAGTATACTAGTAGCTGCAGGGGTTGCGTCTAATGTCCTTCCAAAACATGATATTCAACATCTTTTTGGATAATATAGTTAACAAGGTATTCATATTAGAATACTACATGGAGGCCAAGAACTAAAGTTTTCATGCATATCGATATAATAAAGGCTAAAAGCATCCAAATGTTTAATTCCACATTAGTTACGTACCGAGGGATATTACATTTCAAGAAGTTGAAAATATATCAGCAATTAATTAGCGACCTCTTTTTTCTGCAAGTAAGTATTTTTGCTGAATTAAAGTATGGAATTCTATCAATTCTCAATAGCATGCAAGTATTTATTTCAATGTAGTAAAATGCCAACTTTTTCATTGGGAAAATAAAAATTAGAGCATTTCTGTGTGGCGTACATGTATAGTTGCAGATGTGACTGTCCGTCGGATGTCGTAGCTTATTTATTAAACAGTGTCAAAATTCTGGAAGTGTAATGCAACATCACTTTAAAATAAAATAAAAAATACCGTATTCACAGCGCCATCAAAATTTGGTCAACCTAAATTACACAATCAAAATCGAGGACATTCCAAATACCGAGAGATTTTTCAAGGACCATAAAATACCAAAACTTTTTAAAGAGTATATTTACAGCCCAGCCTAAAAACTTCCGCTGCACAGCCAGCATCCTACGCAATATACAGAAGCACAGCCACCTGCAGTGCGGCAAAAGTGTCCGTTTCAACGCGTCACTCGTCCTCCAGAGGGTAACTGTTGGAGCAGAAGTACCACTGTTACAGAGGAAACGTATCAGTGCAAGTGCTCAACACTTTGACTGCGACTACTAAATATTAAGTTTGACACCAAACTCAAATTTAAAGTCAATTGTACTTAACTATGTTCAAAATACCAAACATGAACTGGATCGTGCCTTCATTTAGCTTTGATTCAATATTTAAGAAAATTGAATTTGCGACTACTGGTCGGTCAGCAGTATTATGAAAATTACATCTGTGTACCACCGGTGGCGCACGTCGCAATTAAAGTGTTAATATGAAGTGATGCAGAATCTTTCCGTTACGGGGAGTTGTGTAATAAAGACCTTATGATTTCATGAACATGGGGCTAGTTTGGAATCCATTGTCAATAGTTTTAAATACTTCGCTTTGAGACGAGAATACAACTTTGCCAGGGATGACGTTCGTGGTGGAAGAGGCATGAAAGCGCTTCAAAAATCTAGAAGAACTCCGCGTGCCATTTTTGCCAAAATTTAAAATCAGACGAACTACATATCGGAGAGAATATTACTTTTAGAAGTCGAGCGAATGATTCTTTATACGCGATTCAAGTCAGAACTGCCTACACACTCGCCTGGCAAAAAATGACAACTGCAAATTTCCAAGGCTTCACGCTACATTTTTCTAAACAATTATAATTCTAGCTAGCATCGCAAGCAGTTCGTTACCCGTGTAACATTCAACTATTAGCTTAGATTACACTTTATTTTTGTGACCGAAATTTCCAAGCTTCACTTACAAAATACAAGCGCACCGGTGATGGAAGAGCAGAAATTAAAGAGACGGATAAAAACGCACATCGAAGTCTTCACCAGGAAGGCGGCCCACGGTATCCAGCAAGGCATTAAGTTCCCGTTCATTCAGGCACGCCTGATCACTCCTGGTATGGATTCTTCTTGGCGAAGAAGCTATCGCCTCCCGCGCTCGGACCCTCATGGGCCATGGCCACCTTCCTCTCAAGATGCTTATTTGTGCCACGTTAGTTCTCCTTGGCGTCGATCGCACAACCAACGCTCGGTACCCTCTAGAAGAAAATCTCATGCCAAACACCGAGATTTTCGTCCTTGAAATCTTCACCACGAGTATTCTGTAACCAGCGTCAGTCCGCCGAAGCGCGAGCGACCGAACCCTCGATGGAGACTCGATGGTCTCGTATAGTCTTGTGACAGAGGCTGAAGTTCTCGTCTCCAGCCATTGGACCCTCGAGGATGAGGTTCTTCTTTCGAGCGTTCGAACAATCCTCGGAGGAGATCCGTCATCGAGGTACCTGTCCAGAACCCAAGATGACGTTCCAGTTTCTGACTGGAAGTCAGTTTGAGTCAGGGCACTTCTAGTCCGGAGTCCCGCGTCGTATACGATCGCGTCATCGGTCAAGTGAGCTGCGTCGGAATTCATGTCTAGGACGTCAAAATTAAAAACCTGAGAATAAGTTTGATTAGTCTTATTTAATCAACTGACTGATACGACCAGGAAACTCATTTCATGAGAAGTTAACCCTAAACAATAAATTAAGCTCCCCGCCATCAGGGATAAATTTACAACATACAAAGAAATTCTTCATCGGCTAAATGCTCATTAGGAAAAAAATAAACACTTTCTTTTCAGATTACCGATTACTTAACCTAGAATCCAATAAGAAGGGTTGTTTGAATTTTATCGCTGAAACTGCCAAGAACGTAAAATTTCGTACTCTGCCCCAAATTTGAGCGAAGTTTTACCGAGTTTTTAAGAACGAATTCACGATCCATATAACTTGCAGACTTTTCGTCGATTCTCTACTCAATATTATATTCAAGTAATGTTCCTTATTCTGGGATTTTCGAGTTGAGAGCTACCTTCGGTGGGCTAAGAGCACCTGGTCTCTAAGAATAGCACAAACTTAAGATTAATTCATAATTTTACTTCATTTCCTAGAGGAGCTCCGATTTCTGATTCAGGCATATAATTTCCTGAAAAAAAGTAGATTTCTCTGTAATCTTCTGGAGTGACAAGCCTGTACTGTCAACTTTCAGCAAGTTTTAAGCGTGCTCGCGAGTTCGTAATGATATCAAATAAATATTAGTGCTAAGTAGGTTCATACTTTGAACCAAAAAAATATAAAAAAAAGACTCGGGATATTTGATACTTTCTGCTGTCATTATGCAGTTTAATGCGATCACGGAAATTAAAAATTCCGTTCCAAAGAATCACTAAAGGAGCACATTTAATAACTTTTTACATGAATGACGTTCTGCTCTTAGATGCGTAATTTTCGGATTATTCAACTTTGAAGTTGCAGGAGCGTCGGATATAAAAGTGGAGGAACGGACACGTTTCCGCTCAAAAAGTGGGCGTGTCCCGCCAAGAAAGTGAGCGTGGCCCAACAACGCGGCGACTAAGCAACCGACTACGTTATTCCTATCTGAACGTAATTATTGTTATATCACGAAAATAACGCATCAGCGAGCATAATGTCATTCGTGTAAAACGTTTGTAAATGTGTTCCTCTTGCCAATCTTGGAGACGGAGCTATTAATTTCCGTGAACGCATAAAACGGCATATTGACCCTTTCTGCTTTGAAGAATTTCGTACTTCAGGTTAAACCTTCCCTTGGCTCGCTTCTCTTTCAATTTATGCATATACTCGCGATATTTGTGCTCGCGATAGCCATGTGCTAGAGGTTCTGCCGCCGTGCGGCAGGGACCCGGGTTCGAAACTCGGCGCTGGCGGTGGCGATTTTCTCTGTTGGGTATAGGAGAAAAATTCCAAGCACAATACCCCACTCTACCCAGGTGTCTGAAATGGGTACCGGTCTTAACCGGGGGAAGCGTCATGGCGTCCTGGCGTTAGTTATAAGGCATTTGAAAATCCAATGTACAAGGTGATATGTATCAGGCTTTATTGGAAATAAAGCATCCGTAGATGCCTTCATTATTATTATTATTATTATTATAATTATTATATACTCGGCAAGTTTAGAAAAAACTTTGCGCTGTTTATATAAACTGAAATAAACGCAGACCCCTCATTCGAGAATATTTCAAAGTGATTTTTTCCCAGTTTATTCATTTCAGATTAGATTTTCGTGGTAACTGCGTCGGGATGAACTGAAGTTCAATAATAAAACTCAAATTAGAGTTAGTTTTAATGATGATTAGAGAAAATAACTACCATTACTTGAATACAGTAGGTCATGCCTTCATTTCATTTTCATGGAGTAAATTTGAAAACAGTTATGGACCGCTGGTCAGTCTGCATCATCACGAAAATCTCAGTGACCACTGGTGGGTCACGCAACAGTTGAAATACTAATTTATAATGAGCCAACCTAACTATGTACTAAGGTGTTCAAAAGTGAAGGAAGATGGCTGTATTTAGCGTGAATTAGAGGAACGGGGAATTTATCCATATTGTGCGATCTCGCACAAGACCACCTTTAAAGCATGAAGTTGAGATAACAGTCTGAAGCCAGAAAAAGTATTAATAAGGGTTAAGTGCTGAATATATATAGTGAACCTGAAAAAGATGGTTCATAACATAACAAAAACCGTTACAGTTTAAAAAAGTAGGACCTATGCTCCAGTTCTAGATAGGAAGATGTTATGAAGAAACATTGCTCCAAACATTTGGGTCCGGGGACTTCGCGATAAAAACCTTATTTCTCCTGCAGAAAATCAGACATGCACGGCACTAACTAAATATCAAGCAAGTTTTGCCTTCTCTTCAATGTTCACATATCATCCGCGCTGCTCTTAACAGTTTTGATTAATTATTAAGCGAACCTTTGTGAAATGATTCATCTGTTCATTATCCAATGTCTCCAGATCATGATTTTTCGAAAATCACCATAGGCGGTTGAGTCATCAGAGTAAAAAGCTCGACCCGTAAAACTATGACTTAACATGCTACCAATTGGTGAATCGTCATGGTACAGAAGCATAGGATATTTTTCACAATCAATGATCCTCAACGTCATACGTTTGAGTCTATCTCAACTTCATTGACAAGCTATTCCAAGGTGCAAAAGGTCTCTTTGTGAAGCTTTCCAGGCACTAGGAATTCTTCTCCATATTCCTAGTATAACAGTTCTTTCATAAATAATATCCTTGATTTCCTCCCACAAAGTTTTAAATCTGTGTCATTAGTACAACTTAACTGGGTAAATTTATTTTACAACATTCTGCATCATCTACGTCAAAATATTAATCATGCCATTTTGTTGAAAATTACAATGAACAACCTAAAGTTACATGTATGATCAGAAGTACGGCGACACAGCACGATGATATCCGTTTACCTAATTTGGCTGTTCGGCGGCATTGCATGACGAAATTTTGGCCATTAAAGGGCCGCTTGAAGCAGCTAGCTTTATCGAAGTTCTGCGCTTTCCCGCAGTCATCTCGAATAGTAATCATAAACTCCTTCCGCACTCCAACCTGACGCGTGACTTAAGCGGCCCATGGACGATCAATTTTATTGTCAATATAATTGACAATAATGAATATTGACAATTTAATTGATCGTCTGCGGGCTTGATTGACGACCGTCAATTAATAGACTTAGTGGGCAAAAAAAATCCATCAATATATATCGAGTCAATGATATTGACAATTAAATTGATCGTCAATGGGCCGCTTCACAGACAACTATCTCAAAGGACATGTCCCTTTGTCATCTCACTTTTTAATGTGGTTTCAATGAAGACATTTCATAAAATGCTTCAATTTCGTCCTGTTCAATTGATGATGGTGGAGCAGGAAGTATGTGGTGCATGATTTCTGCTAGGTTAATAAAAATTTTGCTTGTCTTCGTGATCAATTTAATATATATGTTTCTTTTACAATAGTTGTTGCAAACGCGCATAAATAAATCGGGCTTCAGAATTGTGTACGGAACTGATAACACCTCGTTCATGAAGATGGGTATTTACTTCTTATGTAGATGTGAATAGTAATCCATTATATCTTCATCTTAGCTGGAAGTTCATTTTCCAACACGTAATTGATGTTTTACGTTAGTTTTCCTTAATTCATTTAAAATATGCTTTAAAAGCAAGTATTCAGCTTACCAATTAAACTGATAAAAAAATAAAAATAAAATTTTTCCCGTAGAAAACAAATTTGGACTTTGGACCCCTACTATACTGTATTTTTAACAAGTCATGGAAAAAATAAAAATAATCGTGAAAGAAATATATCTGGGGAAAACAAATACAAGTTCACCATAAAAAATAAGCTTGATTTTTAAATAAATTCCCCTACATCATTTAAGCCTTGAACTTTGAAATTAACCTTCCTCTCTCTGCTACATTACTGACAGCAGCAAGTCGAGGAATCACAATCGGATTGTGCTGATAATTATACTCACTATACATAATCGTGGGGGAGACACTAGTATCTTAAGGGACAATTCATTTAAACAATGTTTTAGTTAGATTTACAAGTAGGTGATTTCTTAAAAAATTTCATCAACACTTATTTTCTAACGATGTACCACTGTATAATTTTAGAATTATTGCCCTTGTACCTTTAATTGACTGTATGAATTTGTCCTTCGTTTGAAAGATAACGCTTCGGTAAAAGCAGTCGATATTAGCAGCCCTCATGACTGAACTGTTAAGCGAGTTCTATGGAAAATTATTCGTAGATCTTCCGTTCGCAACTCAAAAATCTCTGAGGGCTATACAACTTAATTCCGATTGGAGGTCGCATTTTTTCAGACAATCTCTTTAAAGCAGTGTTCATGCGCTAGATCAACTTTCACCTTTCACCAAAACCGATAGGTTTTGGATTCCCATTGAACCACTTTCATAAACAGACAACTTTATTCAAGTATACCAACTTTGGCATCATTCAATTGTAGGAATGGAAACTAAAATATTGATAAGCTCACTGATGCACTGCCCCTGCTTTAAATTTCCTGATGCTACTCGAAGACTAGTGTGAGGCCGCACAGGGGTTGTCGAGCCTTTTTGTGTTAGTTACCCATAATCTTAAGTATTTTCTTTATGTGTCCAGCTCCCTGAACGCCGACTTGTCTGTTTCTCTGCGCTGATGTTGCGTCTGTGCATTTACTTTAGTTAGCCCTTAAATATCATTTGTATTACATGTCGATATTCCAATGTTTCTTGTGTTATCTAGATAAATACGAGTAATATTTTAAATGCAATTTTGAGTGTTGTACCCTGTTATGCAGTAGCTCACGTCTGTACGCACTATTTTTGCAATAGAAAATAAATCAGTCTTTGTCAAATTAAATCAGTGTATGTAATAGGGACTTCAAAGAGATTCAGCATTAAAGTAGTCACACCCTGAGGTCAAAAAAGTTTCCTTTCTCCTTATTGCCACAGGCTTTAATCTCATACGACACCTCGCCTAGTAAGTGGTTTAAGGAGCGTCCTCGGAAGGACGAACTATTTCGCATAGTTTTGTCGATTAGGAAGACGCTGTCGCAGTTCGGCACTAATAGAATTCACTTTTGTTGCCCTAGCAGTCTCATACGGCGCAGACAGTTGCTCGTCTTCCTAACGGTACCGCCGTAGTTCGACACAAAACGGAATTTACTTCTGTTGCCCTAGCGGACTGAATACGGCGTAGGCGGTACCCACACGAACCTCAGGAAGGGCAGCTGCGAAGAAAAGCTAGCGCCCCGGAAAAAGGTAGCTGCACAGAAGACAGCCCCCTTTTCCACGAACCCTCACGTCGACCGCACGACGGTATCGACAACTAGTTTCTCAAATTATGACGTGAAGTAACTTCTGGATACGAGCGGTAGATTCAAACTTCTTGTCGTTTCAGCATGCTTTCGACATTCCAGCGCTTCGACGAAGTAATGGGCTGTCATGTTATGTTTAAAATTTAATGTATCCGTATGATTAGTCGCAGCATAAGATTTTAGATATGATAAATCGAGGTTCTTCTACGCATCATCGTCAGTCTTTCTATCCGTCTCTTTCCATGTCAGTTCGTATCATCGTACAACGCAACGTTCATCACTTGTGAAAATAAGGGAACAAAATTGCTAGTGTGATTAGATTCCCAATGAGCAAAATTATTCATGCAAGGAATTTGGCATAAGTTATCAAAATTGAGGTATATTTAGTAATAAATACAAGTCTAGCGCCTATAAAATTACTCAAACTAACCGAACTTATGTTCTTCAATCGGAAGCCGCAGCATTCAATATTTTTCTTCTTCAACGATAAAATAGCTGAATCCATTTATGTTTGCGTCAGTATACTGCAATTCATGAATAAAATTCGACAGCTGATAATTTCCCCGATCAATCATGATGAGCCGCTCAAATACTGTCAAAAGACGTATTAATCCTACCTTCCATGTTTTCATACAAGTAATCTTAGGAGTGGATCTGTATAATATTACGGTAAATAATGAAACGTGTGAGCCATGTTCAAGATTACTTATTCCGTGCCCAGACAAAGGAGTTATAACCTGAACGCCACCTACCCACGCTCAACTGCTCAACCCGCGTAGCACCGTCAGTGAAATTAATTTCTCGTCTGCCTTTGATACAGCAAATCAGGTCTCGTACCATGTCATTTGAGGTTTTATCCATACTATCTCACGAGGGAGAGCAGCCTCGCTTCATGCTAAGTGGCAGAATCGATGAAGCGTGTTGACAACTTCTTGTACTATGACGCTAATAATACTCACAATGGTCATGTGTAGAGCTGTGCCAATATGCACGTGCATATATGCAAGCGCATATGAAATTATGCGCGCATAAAATATGCGGCTTGAGGTTACATATATGCGGTTGCGGAGTGTCGTATGCACAGTACTTGCATTTATATGCAAACAATATGCGATCAAGTCTTGCACACGCACTGCTGAATGACCGACTTCAGTTGGTTGGAACTTGTTTGATGTTGTAAATATTGAACTCTAAGGTAATAATTCAATACAGTAGTGTTCAATATTTAGAATATCGAGCATTTGCTACTAATGAAGAAAACACGAAAATATGATTACATAAGATTTCAAAGTAAAACAAGGGAACAAGGTAGCCATTGTGTTTACATTTATTAATAATGTATTTTTTAGTGTTCCCAAATGCGACACTTTTTCGTTTATCGGCAGGAATACTTTTGTATTGCGAAAACACTCTTTCTACATCGTACGGCACCAGGTGAGCAAATTTAAAATTCTCCATGTTAGATGGAAAGAGTTGACCAACTCCTTCGTTGGTCAACGAATTTGGTTGGTTTGTATTTGTTCCTCAACAGGATAGCTATGCAAAATAGAGTTTACATTCTTAATCATGGGAAGATCTTCTCGTGCTAGAAATCTAGAAAAAAAGCTTTATTCCAATCACTTAAGCATGATAAATATCATTTTGTACATTGGTTTTTCAAATGCCGTATAACTATCACAGAACGGTTATTCCCCTGTCGAGCCGGTACCAATTTCAGATATCTGGGTAGAGTGGGGTAATGCGTTTGAGTTTTCCTTTTGCCCAACGGGGAAAATCGCCACGCAACGCAGGGATTCGAACCCTTGAAACCTTTACGGAAGGGTACGTTCTTAGCAACTCGGCCACGGCGGGCACTAAAAGTTGGTTTCGTACGCTAAATGAGACATGAAGCCTAAACCTTCAGCTTTCCGTGATTTTATCGTAGATGAAAGTGGGTCAATATTGGTTAAATTTATGCTGAACCAGTAGGATTATCTTAGTTATTCATTTCTATGAAGTCTCGGCAGATATTTTGACCATAACAGTGTATACTCTCATAATATAGTGTATGACAAACACAGTTTTCCGGCAATAAGGACAATACAGATTTAAATCCCAAAGTCATATTCTGGGAATTCATTCTTGAAAGAATCATTCCTTACACTTAGTGGTACTTTAGGATGGCGTAAAAATAAGTAATGGTAATCATTAAAATACTAAAAGAAATTTGTTCATTTATTCATTCATCAACATATTATCCAGTACATCTGAAAATTTCAAAGCACAAATGAATAAAATATTTTTTTGAAGTTCTCATAATCTTTCTCTAGGCTATCCCCTCATTCCGGACATCCCACACATGCAAAACATTTGCATTAGGTTTTGAACAACCAAATAGTGGAGGAACATTAAAATCAGCACATGATCACTATATGTCAATTGCAAATTTGATTGTCCTCGTGTAAGTCCAGGAAGCTAAATCACTAATGATGCAAATTATGGGAATTCGTGGCAAGCTTGGAATTCAAGGAATTACCTTCTTGAGATTCTCATTTTTTATGAACAAGCAGAGCACAACAACGATATTTATTATTAATTCACTAAACGCATATGTTTCTGGAATTTATACAAACTTCACAGTTGCATTTCCACTTTATCACTTGGTACGGATAGGCAGGCCTATGTGTAGAACAAAACAAGAAAAATATCACTAGGTGTACAAAACTATTACACCATGCAATTTTCATAACCTTCAAATTCCATTAAGTTCAGTTCGGACACCTCTATTGTATTTTATTTATAAACCAAATGTAACAGGAGAACAGGCCAAGAAGGAAACCTGGGCATCAGGTACTGAACATAGCACACCGGGTAAAACTCGAGACGTTGCTTTAGCAACTGATAGTGTGTGCGTGCGCGCGAGAGGTCCCATCAATGTACAAAATTTCTGGATCAAGGAACAAATTTGCAGTCTTCCCTTAAAAAATCAAATTACACCATTCGTATTACAGCATATATGCAATGATATCGTGCATATGCATAATGCATTTTGCATATTACATCCGTTATACTGCATATGCTAAATTGTTTATGTGATTTTGCATATGCACAAGATAATTCTTTGCATTGCATAAAACAGTCTGCATATCTATATATGTAAGTTATGCAATGTCACAGCTCTAGTCACGTGTATTGGGTCATCAGACCCAATATTTCCGGAACAGGAGTTGCAGTGCGAAATTCCTGCTTTCAATTGAGAAACTTAACTTTGAGTGAAAATGTACTTCCCATGGCTTACAGGCCCCAAGACTACCATAATACGACGGAAGAATTTTCAATTTGCGAGCAGTTGCACGGAAAAGATGGGCTTCATTCTGGATTGCTAAAAAATTTGTCAAACCGGCATCACCAAGTCAAAGGCCAATTTGTTAATTCTATAAGAATTCTTACGTTTACCATATCTTGAACCATCATGTTGAGTGCCTCTGTTTTCACGAGAACAAAATAACAAATCAAGGTATTCTGCTCAAGAAACATCTGCGGTGAAGATGCGTTTCACCAAGCGGCCCAACCCTAGCCTGGAGGGTTGAACTTCGCGAGTTAACCCGTTTTTTGGGTATTTTATGTATTTTGTTACTTCCATCCATCCATGATCAGGCAACCGTTCATATGCTGCTAAGCTCAAAGTAATTTCTTTCACACCTATCTTTGGTAGAACAGGTCAAAATTTCTACCAACATCAACATTCGAGTACTGTTAACATGTCTGCAACGAGGTCAAACAGCGATGGCTCTGTCCGTATTGTTACCGCCACTACCAACGCTAAACGGAAGCGTTGCGAGTCTCAAAATTTCATCAGTTCCGAGTGGCGTTTCGAGAAGCCTGATTGAACGTTTCCTGGCCATTCATCTGGGATACTTTCGATAGTGTTTGAAAGTTCTTTGTACGTATGCTTCTTGTATTTTGACCATCGCTAAATTCTTCCTTGAGTTACAATCCCGTACTTTCAATCTATGATTTTGTTATCCAGTGAAGCCTTTAGAGCCAAGTGTCCGACATTAGCGATTGAAGTCGGAGTTTCAGTTAACTTACTGAAGCAAAGACACCGTATAAGAAACGGTTTCCTCCACCATGGCACAGATATATCTTTGCCTAGAAATTTTTTTGAACGAGAATTCATATTCACTTTCCAAAGAGATTCCTATTTAGTACTATGATGCTTCAACGGTGAAACGTCGCTTGAATCCCAGAGACTGAGGAAATGGAGGTAATGAAAGCAAGGAGTTCTATACCAGAACTGTATTAAAAATCTGCATTTTAAAAATTGTATACATTTGAAATGAATAACGAAGCTATCTAATATTGCCATCACCAGCTGCCCCGCTTGACTGGAATACCGGAACCCAAGCTATGTACTAAGATGCTCCAGGCGACGGTGGCGGTTGCCGTCGCCATCTATATTGCACGTCCGAGAACTGGCCCCAGAGGCTCGGCTGTTGGAGGGAACATCGGCATTAGGGTTACCGTTCATCAAATGGTGCTAACATCGCACCATGCGGATGTCCGATTCAAAGTTTAACAAGTTTCCGAAAGATTCAAGATTACAAGTTACGTAGCTCTAATCTGAAAACTTCAGATGTCTAAGCTTTGAAGAACAGCTGCGACACTGGTACCAAGACTGCCTTTCAAGGTAGGAGCTGCTTCACATCAATTTTGTCAGTCTCAGGAAAAAAATTTAGTCTTGTTTCTTCGACATTCTGATAAGGCAACAAAAGCTTGTCATCTACCCAGCGTAAGCTTGCTCAGTAAGCATATCAATTACTTTTCACTAAAAGTAAATACCGAGGAATTTCTCAGGTATTTTTTTGAAACGAAATAGAGTGGTTTCCTAAATATTGCAATTTCGTCTATACTAAAGAGGAACTAATTTTTGTTCTTTACGACTTCTCAATTAGAGACTGGGCCTTCTTACCTTTCAAGCAAGAGTTCGTGGGAGACGAAAACGAGGAGTCTGACTGGACGCATTGTAAGGTATCGCAGGAATTTGCGCGCCCGGAAGAAGGCCCACTTCATCGACCATTTGGGCGAATTCCCTCGAATTCATCGTCGCCGCAGCCTCCCTGGTCCGAACTCCTGACGAGGACATTACCATCTCTCGACCTCTAACCCTCACTGGAAATCGCCTCCCTTGTCGTCCTCTCGCAATGCGCGCACACCCAACTCTGGTCGTCGTCGGCGACGCCCTCATGACCAACCCTTCGTAACTTCTGGGTGAGAAACGCGCGGCCAACAAGGAGACACTCCTCTGCGATCTTTTGATCACCAGAAATCTGCAGGTAGTGGCATTTCTCCTGACCACCAACGACCGGACCCTTGTTGACGATGCTCTCGTCTCAATTGTTCTGATCGTCGTGGGTGAAGTTCTCGTCTCAAAGTAAGTAACCGCTCTGGATGACCGCGTTACTTCCAGGGAACTGGATCTTGTGGGAGTAGATGCGGAATCATGGGGCCAGACAACTGTCGAGGACGGCGGTCTCTGCTCCGACTGGTGCACTGCCGAAGGTGGCGTAGCTTCACCAGCAGGTCTGAAGTCCGAGAGTGACGCGCAGTCAGCAGCTGGCACTTCGTTTGTGTTCATTTCGTCAGATCGCTTAAAAGCTGAAATAATTCAGGTTTGTTAACAAACCAAGTTTGTCGAAAGCTAAGCTTTCGAGAAAGCCATCTACTTCAATTTTAGGTCATTTTAGGCATCTGCCGACGAACCCTTAGAACCACCGATATTTCAAGTTAAATGGAATACATGTCCACTGGCCACATATACGGCAGTACTTCAAATTTCGGCATTCGTTAAGGAATAGCCAGGTGTTAAATTTCAGGTACTTGGCAGAAAAAGTTCACGTTTTGTAGAAAAACGAAAGTAATTATTTCATGGAACCAATTCCGTAATAGCGAATTTCGATGTCAACATGCTTACACACGAATTTACACTTCGTTCAGATCGTTGAGGCGCAAGTAGTACTAGCAGCCGATTCATCCATGACGAGCTGTTCTTTCTACTTTGACCCTATACTTTTTGCGGCATTTCACAGTAGATCGAAGTTAATTGACGAACGGCTCAATTCTACATAGAATGGGTCTGCACCTCTGGCACCTGCTTTTACCTTCCAAATGAAGTTCTGTTATTATTAAATATAAGGACGATAGAGCGATACTGAGGTACTTCTAAATGAAGAGCACGGTCTATCAAAACATATCATTTATAAGATGTGCGCAAAATTTCATAAACATCATCTGATAACGGGTCAAGGTGAACCACGTCTCAAAATCAACGATTTAAAATTGCCTGCACATTACACATTTATTCTCATAAGATAATTGCTAGGTTATATTAAACCTGTTTCGAGATTTGCCAGGTGAGAATTAAATCAAAGAGTCACGAATTTCAACAAGTGAACTTCATAAAAGCGTTCTGACGACTGGCTAATGTGTTCAAGGAAATTCTATGGACACATTCTGGTTAGCGAATTTGAGCTCCGTCGACATCTATCAACTCAAACATGCAGGAGGGGGGGGGGACGATAGCATGCTGCAAACGTGAGAAACGACACCAGCTCACGTGTGAACCAACTTCTTTGTTTACGTCAGAGATTTGCAGGTTAGCATTAAAGGCTCATCCAATCTCGTTCCAAAAATTGTTTTTCCGAGTAAGCGTTCTGAACTATTGATCCGATCGAGTCAACAAGTAAATCAAGAATAAGCATGCATTCAGCAACGGACACTTCAACTTTAAACTTGCAAGGATGGATCATAAGGCCGCGAAGATCTAAACTAACATCAGAAATATCAAGATTCATATCTTGTTCTTTCATAGATGGAAAATTTATAATTTACAATTGAAAATATACCTATTTCAAGGATGAATATCTAGTAGAAATCGAAGCGATTCATAATTGGACAATGTAACGTTGAACATTAGCCATTTCGGATGCATTCAGACGACTCGCGTGTCATACCATGTAATCATTCTGGAAGAATTGCGCACAGAGTTACTAGTTTACTTCGGAAGTTTAACTACTACTTCACACCGGTCCAGTAATTACATTTACATTTATTTTTTAATGATTCATTTATATTAAGGTACCAATTCATGATTTCAATATCACGATTTCAAGAGCAGCGCGGACGCTACGCTAATCCCTAGGACACTTTAACCAGATCCCAACACTAAACAACAACATTTACGCATGAATGAGGTTAGTCCGTAACGTATCGCGTGGGCTTACTTTCACGAGTAGCTAAGAAACATTCTGCATTAGCAGAATGTAAGTTCCTTATAATTAGGTCACGATATATAGATATTACTCTTATCGACCCATACGTTCCACCCCTCCATATATAGCCGTATTACACTCTTACCCAACTTTTACGCCAACTCCCAGCGCTCCCGTTGTTTAACAGTCACATAATATTCAAAACTCCTTACTTTATATGACGTCACGTGCGTAAGACACGAACTCATTCACTCACCACTGGAGTATGTCAGTTGTTAAAATACTTGCCGCAATTCCCAAAGCGAATCGCAGGAAAGAAGACTGCTCTCATGAATGATAAAAATCTTTTTCTTAAGTGTCAAATTCTATACTCTAGGAAAATAGATTTCATTCAAGGTTTGTGATCGTAATTGAATTTTCTACTGATTTAAATCTAACTCACAACATTACCGCAGTCTAGAATATGATATCTTCGTCAAATAGCATAAATTTAACAATGATATCAGGGAGTAAATCCCAACAATATCGTTAATCATATTCAGTTGCTAATCCTTTCTCATTCTTGGAAAAGAACCTATGAACCCATTTCATTAAAACGAACAGATTCCAAACATACTTTCGAGAATGCGATTAGAATTCACTGAACTGTGTCGCTCTGGACACAAAGGAGCCTACCTGGAAGCGTGTCGAGTCTGGTCTTCATTGCTTTATTCTCTCATTACATAATTATTCAAGAAGTGAAAATGGGTCTTTTCCAGATAAGCCCCGCCATCAATGCAACACATATGTAAGTTCATTCACTTGTAACTTTCAAAATAATGCACCTTTCGAACTGATGTGTTGCATTAGTGTCGGGTCTTATCTGGAAAAGATCCGAGAAAATGATGTATATTCATTATAATAAAAATTCATCATTTCCATATTTGCTCCCATTTTGGAAACTCATTCAGAGCATAACAGGCGCTTCAATCGCGTGTTCATCCTATGAGTCCTAATAGTTTAAGAGGAGTGAATCTTATTTACGGCGTAGAGATTTAGGATACATGTACACATGTAGGAAACACAGATTTAGGATACACATGTACGATAAAAGCGTTATTGCTTTTCGCTGGCTATCTAACGCCATGAAAATATTGTCCTGCGAACATCTCAAACCCAGTCTACCTTTTTCACCATCTGCATGCATGTTTTTCGACGCCTGAGCAACTTAAGCAATTACATCGCTTCGGCGGCGGAATACATTCATGTAGGAGGCGAAAAAGTTAGTGTTCTGTTATGTATTCTTATTACGCAAGTGTTCAGTTATGTATTCATATTAAGTGTTCAGTTTTGTATTCATATTAAGTAAGTATTCAGTTATGTATTCAGCTTAAAAATTGTACTAATAGAAAAAGGAAAAATTGACGTTTTCTTGTTAAAGAAAAAAGATTTTGGGTTTAGGGCTCCTAATTAACTGCATTTTTAACAAGTCATGAAAATATACCTTTGCAATATGTATAGATATATAATTTATATTTTGAATGAAATCTATCGAGGGAAAACATGTTAAATTTCTTCATGGAAAATAAACGTCATTTTTAACTGAATTCCTCTACACAGGAGGAGCCTTAAACTTAGAAATTAGCATTCCCTTCTCTGCTACAATACTGACAGCAGTATGTCGAGGAATCAAATTCGGATTGTGCTGATAATTATATTTAAGCGCAATAAAAATTATACGTAAACCTGTCTGAGACACGAATATCTGAAGGAGCAATCCTTGTAAACAATCCATTTAAGCGTAATGATAACTATATATAATCCTGGCTGAAACACGCGAATATCTGAAGGAGCAATCCTTGTAAACAATCCATTTAAGCGTAATGATAACTATATATAATCCTGGCTGAAACACGCGAATATCTGAAGGAGCAATCCTTGTAAACAATCCATTTAAGCGTAATGATAACTATATATAATCCTGGCTGAAACACGCGAATATCTGAAGGAGCAATCCTTGTAAACAATCCATTTAAGCGTAATGATAACTATACAGAAGCGTGTCTGAAACACGAATATCTGAAGGAGCAACCCATTTAAACAATATTCTAATTAAATAGATTTACAAGTCCGTGATGCTTTCTCAGAACTTTTCAAAAAGACTTATGGTCTAACGCTCTACCACTGTATGGTTTTAAAATCCTCGCCGTCGTACCTCTTATTGATTGAATGGGCTTAATATTTCAATTACAAGATATCGCTTCCGTATAAGCAGTCGATATTTTTTGCTTATTTATATCAAGCCCTCATGACTGTATGGTTTTTAAGCGAGTTCTATGGGAAATTACTTTTAGACCTTTTATACGCAACTCCGAATTCCCGAGTTGAAAAACAATCCCGGGCGCAAGACGCATTATTTAACACAACCTCTGTAGTGTTGTTCACTCATGCTCTAGAACCACTTTATTTTGCCGTCAGTTGACAATTTTCGGATTTCTATTGAATCATTTATGTAACACAACGAGGTTATGCAAGTTTACTCACTTTTGGACCTTTCAATTGTTGAAACGGAGGCTATATATACTGGCAGGCTCGCTGTGCTGCATGCAATGCTACAGCTGTTAGTTTCCCAATTGTACGACTTTTTAATCATCGGACGTGAACTGTAAATTTAAACGTATTACAGTTTCAGGCTTTCGTCATTTCAGTGTTTTGACGAAATAATGAGCTGTCAAGTTATTCATGTTTGCTATTGAATGTACCCAAATGATTAGATATGCAACATTGGGCGTATTGCGTACATGCAGTAATTCGGCATATTTTACGAGAGCATGAAATATGCGCGTATGCATTCATGCTATCCGATAAACATGCACAACTCAACTTTAAGACTTGGAATTATCTAACATGGTGTAAGATTTCTGAGTCACGACTAAAGCAGTGTACGGAATGAGATATCTGAATTTAGGATAGTCTATAAGCATTAATTTGGCTGTAAGGTATTATGGTGCGTTAGTGGAACACATGAAATAAAATGTATATTGTGCCGGTAACAGCAAGTAGTGTAATCCAATTAGTACAATGCGCTCTACACACCAATGCCGAAGAACAGAGCAGCAAAATCTTCCTATATGCTGAGGAGCACGAAGATTTTGAAGTAGGATGCTTTGGACAAAATACAGGTATGTTGCGTAATTAAATGACCAAGTCAAACACAGCACGAAGACATTCTCCAAGTCTGCACAGAGGCTGCGACATGTATGATGAAAGCAACGAATGGTTTGAGTCTTTTCTTCCTCTGAATAATTCAAGTGACTTGCCTAGCTCTTGTACTGAACCGAGTTACAAACTGGCAAGATTCAGCTATCCCAAAGTAATCAGACTGATATCGGCCAGCACAAGCATCATCCTGAAAACTCCGTTGAAATCACAAAGATCTAGGGAACTCGCCGTATACCTCCAACGCCGATGGGGTACGTGGATCAGAACACGAACGGAAAAAGTTTTCACCGTTAGCGTTACCTCAAGTTACAACTCTGAGAAATACTTATGTGAATCTATTTTTCCCTCTTTCGTTTCAGAAATATTCTACGGAAATAAACAGCCTGTCTGAAATTATTAGCTTTTTCTAATATATCCGTATTTACTAATAATTTCCGCCTCTGTTCTCACGCTTAGAAGCATGAATATAGGAGTTTCTTGAGACTGAATCTAGGCGATACTTTGTTCAACGGAGAAGACCGATAGTGACCCTATTATCTTAAAGAATATATTTATTGCAGAAGTTATACGAGGTTATCGATCTCCAGACGACTTTCTGTAGTATGAAAATGCGAATATTCTACCGTGAGGCTGGAAGTTCACGTATAAACACCAAGGTGCATACTAGTTTTCAACTTTCCCTCCGAAAGGCAAGCATTATGAACTTGCCTAATACTTTCTATTGCTCTAGAGTATCCTGAAGCTGAGATTCCTAATGAATGTTTGTTATCTCTCACCCGTTTCATTCAAAGCGATTTCCTCGTGTGAGGGAGAAGAGAGGAGATCTAAGGATTCTTTTTATACGTGTATACAAGTTGCTTCGTTTTTTGGTATCACAAATTCACGAAAATTTGCTAGAGTTCGAACAATTTGAATTTGAGGTTCTATAAGAAATACAAGGTAATGCAGTTCATCTGTTTAATAAAATCTTCAAAATTCGAACCATAAAATTGTAACCGATAACCCATGTTAAGATAATCCAGCCACAGCACCCGGGCGCGGCACGGCCGACAGCCCTCGCTAGCTAGGGACTCGGGCGGGCGCGACACCGCGGCTGATTGCACCAAACCCGCACCTCCCTGCAGCCCGTAGCACCTGCTGTAGAGGGAGAGATTCGTCAAAGCGAGTCATCTGTTAAAAATATGTAAATATTCTTATGTGCAAAATCAAAAATTCTCCTAACTTTTATGCAGGTCAAATCAGTTCTAATATTAACCTACCGCGTAGGTTTTGTTTACTTAAGTCCACGAGTATCTGTCAGTACTATTCAAGACTGAGGCTTCGAGGGCATATCATTTACCAGCCAGCACTGCTCGTCTTGTGTAGACAACCAAGTACATTCATTCCATTAACGATACTGGCTGCGATTTAGATACATGCTTTCAAGACAGCTCTGCTGACTATGCCGCGTATATAGAGTCTAAATTCAAGTACGTAATGAACTTCTGATACAACGAGAATAATGGTGGGTTAAAGTAGCCAGCAACATGAAATTACGATATCTGAACACTGGGGAGTCCAGTTTCAGAAACTCTGATCTGTCTGCATGTAGATTTACCACAGTTAATCTATAAAAGTGATCCCCGTCTTCACGACTTACCTTTCACCAACGTATATATCAAAGTATCCTGGCACATTCATCAACGATATGCGTTCTTCTTATGCAGAAAAATCGCGTCGAACAGCAAATCCAACTTCTCACTCGTATCCAAGCGATCTTCAGTGTCCGTGTTGAACCTTGATTCAGGCCCCATGTCGATTTCGGGCCCATGTCTTCTCCCGTTCAATAGAATTTTTTGCACCATTTTCACACCTTGATAGAGCGACGTCGGCCAGAAAGAGCATTTTATTAGGATCAGTGCACCATTCGGTCGCGTTACAAGCATTTTCATGGAGGTGCGAGCGGCTATCTCTCTCATGGTGAGCGACCGAATCCTCGGGGGCTGCGTTCGCGGCTGGAGCGGTATGACCAAGGAGGGCAGCAGTTCGTCCCGCGGGACCTCTATGTAGAGCAGTCGCCTGGCGCGGCCACGTTTCCCCCTAGGAGTGAGGTTTTGATTTGGATTCCTCGGGACGGCCGGGGGCGGAGTGGTGTTGGGCCGGCCGTCTGTTGGAGGATTCGCAGCTCCAGCAACTAGCCCATCGACGGCTTCAGCCGAGAGATCTGGAGTTCCGTCCGCGTTCATTGTAGACAGCAGCAAAGTTAAAAACTGAAATATGAGAATAAATATGTTGAACTGGCGATGTGAAGTTACACTATTCAAGTGGTTAGTATTATAACCCTAATCCCAGCACAATTAGGTTAAACTCCTGTAAGAAGTGCAAACTAAATCGTTATGAGCGATGCCGTTGAATTTCATTGTAAGGCCCCTACACCCCTCGACAAACGAGGGGACTAGGCTTTTGACTTGCAAGGCCACCGTCAGATTGACCTGGCTGTAGTTTAGATCTCTCATGGTACCATTGTGTAACTGCAGGGGCCTCTGGGACACGGGACACCACCTCAAGATGAAGAAATGGACGACTGAACCCTTTTTAATTTAGGTCACGTTGCCTTATGTCAACTGATTCAGCTCTCTGAAACGAGACTGCTACGGGACGTCTTCTCCGTTCCATTAGATTTTTCTCTCAAATTGAAAATAGGACTCCGCTCCCCTAGTACATCTCCTTTGAAATTCTTCGGTTATTCATGCCTAGAGAGATTACCCTTAGTCCAGTAGGTTATTTTTTTGAACCTGCATACGAGCATGTACCCAAACTTATGCCAAATGCATTCGTAAGGAAAGCAACGATTTACACTTTTTTCAAGTATTTTTCCCGAATAAGCTTGTTCAACAATTCATTCTTATTAGTCTGAATAGGTACCATCAAACCTGATACTGAATTCACCAACCCCTAGCCCTGTGGGTTCAAAGCTTTCGCCAAGCTTCGCATGCTTTGACATACATTCATCTTAGGTCAACCGCTACGATCGGAGTTACTACCCCTGCAAATTGTTTAAAATTTACACCAGATGGTTCAAATGTTTCTTTTTTTTCCTCTCCACGACGCCTTCCAGAATTCAAGTAAGAAGGCAAGTAATCATTTCCATGGAAGTCCCGTGGGTAAAATTTCCCATTGGGAGTTCAATTCCTGAAATAATCAGTCGACCAAAGATTTCTGATAACATCTCTGTTCAATCTACGAATGTTCTTGAAAATTCGTACCACTAGGAACTAATGCATGGAAGATTTCCATTAGATGAAATTTAAATGGCAAGTTTTATGCATTCAAATTTCCGTTCCCAGGTTTTCAAATTCTCGCCCGAACTCTATTATTCGACCCTAATAACATAGCCATAACTCAGTCATTTGGCATACAAAAATGATTAGTTCTACGTAAACTTCCCAAGTATTTTCTGTTCTGGTTAATATAGGCAAACCTAGTCTTTCACTTATACGTGAATTTAATTTAGTCGGGGTAAGGTCTACTGCGATGTACTGTCAAAGGCATAGTAAACGTCACTCGGCAGGCGCTAGGTAAGGATAAAATGGGATTTATGTGGATACGGTATCGCCATTAGAAATGTCTTCAGCGATGGACGTCGCGCAAATCATTTATGAGACATAACCTCAAGTCCTGATCAGGACTTGCTCACGACAACATTAATATCTTTATCTAGCGTCATTAGATCTCTGTGGGTCACTTGAACGCAACTTCACACGCATTTCTGATTTCATAGCGAGTGAAAGTTTTGTGAACCCAGCGAAGTATATATAAAATTGGTCAATATTTACTTTATGTCAGGCAAACGACCATTATGGGCGCCGCCATCTTGGATTTGATGTAAACAAGATTGCGGTCGTCACCCTAATGGGTGGGTTAGAAGCTTTATTTATAATTTTCGCTATAAGAACTGTGGCTAACCCTCACGACCCAACCTCTTTACGTTTGTAATAGGGGGGGGGGGGGGGGGGGGGGGGGGGGGGGTAACTACCCTTATTAACTAAATAACGGCTCCGGCACGCGCGCGCCGGCGCCAACTTCAAAGTACAATTATTCAAAAATAACGCATCAGCGAGCAGAATTTCATTCATGTAAAAGGTTATTAAATGTGTTCCTTTATTGATTATTTGCCCCCAAATTTTTAATTTCCTTGCCTGACAAAAAATAAATATTGTCCATAAAATTGAATGTGGAACACGTTTCAAAGCTTTCTGGATGTCTTTCATTTTCAAAGAAATAAATATTTTCGTTATTACATCAACATCAAGGGATTTCTCGCGTCTATTCAACTGTTCAGTACCGCATTTCACGCGTATGGTCATTCGTTGTCTAGGATACGTTATTTTCAATTACGGGGTGAATCATGAAACTTGCGTCTAACTTATTTTCATTTCCTCCAAATGGGCATTTCATTCCTAGTATTCTATACGTTATCGACAAATGTGGAACATCGTGGGGGCGAGTAAACTGCAGCCATCCTAATAATCCTAACGATTTCGCGTACGCATGTGTGCCATAAATGAATTATACGCAGGTTTGGCTGCTATTTCGATTGGAGACCTTACCTCTGAACGAGCGCGTTGAGTAAACGCGAATATTTCATCACGGTAAAGCCCACCCTAGGTTCATACTCATCTTTCCAATGTTAGGGTTTGTTGCACGTTACACTTCAAATCTATATTAACGGCAATGTCATCATTTGGTTGCGTTCGCAAGGGATTAGACTAAAGTCAAAACTATTCGACCTATATTCTGATACGGCAAATCTCGACCGTGCACGAGATACCAATGGGGTACTTGAGGAACTCGGTGCCAGATCGATACAACTGTAAGACTAATTTATACGGACGAGCCACAATTCGTTAAATTCTTATACACTATGTAGTAATATATGTTGAACCATAATAGCTCGGCCTACGGAGTGCATGGTGTTCCAGTGTTTTCTGGCTAAATTATTAACCAACGACATCCGTCCATGCTTTACTCCCCGTTCATGTTTCACTAACACAAGCATCCCCCAGTCACGATCCTAAACACAATCAACCCTTGTCGACAGCCTATTAACCTAGACCGACATGAGATTCAAATTCACATTAGATAACACTCACACCCACCACCGATAAATACTAAACTTACCAAGTTAATGAGTCCGTATTAAAATTACCCCGCGCTCTGACAAACGCGATACTTGGCAAGAAGGAAAACTCTCTTGAATGGTAAAATCTTTTTCTTGAGTGTCAAATCGCACACACTGGGAAAGTAGTTGTAGTACACACTTTGTTCGAAGCAATGCTAAAATTTATTCGTCACTTTTAAACTCACCAGCACTTCAACCTCCCCTCAGTCCCCTTATCTTCGTCATATAATATTTCCAGTAACAGGGAAGATATATTCAACGATATCACAGCCAAATATTCACATTTTATGTGCTCCTATATATCTAGAGCACATGTTCATTTCGATAAAGCGAGACATACCTCATCCTTGAATTACTCTAGAGAACTCTAGATAAGGTGCAATGCTTAAATTTTGAGAAGATAATGATTACATATTAACTTTCTAACATTTCGAAATGTCAAAACTAGAAGTCAAAATGTTGTATCATTTAAAATTCCTATCAGAATCCTACGTGCTACCGAATTACAGAAATTTTATATTGCCGGTTCTAAATTTCATTCAAAGCCACTGTAATAATGAAAATTTTAACAATGACTCCCAATTCTCCTGAACTCTTCGAGCTTTCAAGCTGGTCCCCATAATATTAGTGTAAGACTACAGCTTATTCAAACCACTCCATCCAGTTTAGGTTATCAGAGCGTTTCTACATTCAGTTCCTGGAGGCATTCATAAAGGTGATTGTGTTTGCACTAAATAGCCAGATAGTTATTTCAGTTAATCTTGGGCCCCTGCACATTTTGTTATTTCAACCCTTGCGTTTTACATGAGCGGTATGGGTCCAAAATGTCAACTAGCAGTTGAGCGACGGCGCTGCAGCCCGTCATGGAGAGCCCCTAATTGGCGTTCTGGACAGCCCAGAGTAAGTGAGCTCAAAATTCGAATTTTCGAATTTTGATCGAAGCCCTAGTCAGGAATGCTCAAGGCAGCAAGGACCAAGTAAGGAAGTCTGCATTCAGGAATGCTGTAGTCATAAAAGTACTTGTGGGTCACTGGTGAGGGAAATGGTAACCACTAAAATGGAAATCAGAAGACAACCATTCCATGAGCATTTATGCTTTACACTTTTGGCTTGTGACATACCTCTCATACCTCTGGGATATACGCTTCCAATTACTATACCAGATATTACGAAGAAATTGCCTCAGTTATTATGTCTTTTGAGTGTGACGAAAGCAGTAGCATAAAAGAACGTCGAAATCTTCTAGATAATATGGAATTGAAAACATGCGTTTATTTCATCAGTTTCACACTTACAGTACTGTCATCTACAATACAAAATAAAACTCGCAACTAGAGGGCTCTTTCGTTCTGACATCATTCTAAAAATGAACACAATCAAATAAGCTTTGAAGAGCACATACGACCAAAAATATCACAAATTGTCATTCCTAATATAGAATGAATAGAGGGTATAAAATCAGGGAAAATGTGAGCTCTATTTCATGTGGAAATTTTACAGATAGCACCAATGACATAGTACCACAGTTCATGCCAAATGAGTTGAATTGTCTTGAATATGCCCTTCTCGTGTCATGCGAGGTATTAGGTTTTTTTTCACAGTACAAGTCCATCATGGCAGATAACTGGAGGAGATCCAACTTTGAAAATTTGAAATAAACTTGATTGTCAAATGTATGAATTCAATTAAAAGAATTTTCTGATTAATTAGTTAGAAAACCGTTCTGCATTTCTTTGTGTAATGAATAGGGCTGTAACTGTAAGTCCTTACAAGGTAAGCTCTATCAGCTCCAAAGAAATGCTCTATAAGCTCCAAAAAAACAGCTGTAAAAAGTTTCAGCTCATGTTTTATAGGCTTTATAAGCTTAATACTGTGATGCATATGCTTTTGAAGTCAGATATGCCATAAAATATTCAATAGTATAGACACCAAATTTTCTTCAATTTTTTCTTAACTCATTGAAAACTGTGTAATGATCGAAGGAACTTTAGTAATATTTTAATAAAGGTAACGTTCAGGTATTTAAAGGAAGGAAATAAAAAAATATATCCGAATGTTACTTTTACATTAAAAAATACACGACAACAATTGAAACAAACAAATGTGCCCGTGATTTAACAACTGTAGCTAAATTGTTTCAATACATTCAATGATTAAATGAGATTCCAGGTTCTCAAACTTGAATCTCCTCCAGTTACCTGCCAGTACCGTTTTGTAGTGCAAAAATACTCTTTCGACGTCGCATGGCACAATCTGAGCATACTTGAAGCTTCATATTTTTCGAGGAGTCAAGGTTTTGACAAATTAATCTTTGTTATCCATAGAGCCACCTGCAAGAACTAAATTAACGGATTTCAATGTTGAGTAACCCGTGTTCTTTATTCAAGGTCTCAAATTTGTTACGATATCTCCTATCATATTGCTTCTATTGTGTATTGGGTGCTGACTCGACGCTGCTTGTTACTTTCATTGGATCTGAAAGAGAGAGTTCCGTAGCTTCAAGTATCTTGATATTGGTCGACAAGATAGCTAAAGTTGAGGAAATGAAACTTAAACTAGGGATAACTCCAACATTCTGCGGGATGTCTTGACATTCTTCACTGCCTACAGCCTGTGATTCGTCTAGATTAATAATAATTAGGCTTGTGGCAATATGCACTGCATATTATGCGCCATATGCACTAGAAAATTCAGTCCATATGCAGTTATGTTGCAATTGCTAAATGCATATGTATTTTTCAAAAAGCATATTATTGCTTTATGCATTTATTTTCGTGCATATGCAGTTGATTCCCTGCATTTGCATTTAACTTCGTGCATATGCATGTAAATGAATTCGTATGCATTTGAAGATTTCCCATTATTTTTGTATAGAAGAAGCAAGAACTTAGGTTGTGCAATAGAGTGATACCTACAGCTGAGAAAGAGACTTTAGAAGAGATTACAATGGTTAATGAAATGTATTTTTGTTCATACTTTTCTTGAAATATATAACCCAACGATCAAGACCAAGATCAAAAATTATAACATGAACTTGAACACCACACACAATAACAAGAACAGAAAGCACTACAAGTGAGTGACATACTCTTAATTCTAGACACGAGGATTGCACTAATCAAAACAGTAAATTTCAAATTCTCAAAGTTGAATTTTCTTCTGTTGTCCGCCAATACATTCTTGTATTGCGAGAATACTCTCTTAACGTCACAAGACACTAGCGGGGCGTGAAGTAAAGCTGTCATGTCTGATGGGCTCAGATGCTTAGTTGAATCGGTTGGGTTGTTCTTAGTCGTTTTAGATGAACTCCCTCTCAAGACAGCACTTACATCTTTCATCAATGAGTAGCCTTTATTTTTTGATAACACTGACACCAGTTTATCATAGAATCTTTTGTCGTATATTTTGCTCAAATTCTCTTCAATTTTCATTATCATGCAGACTGCTGCGGCTATGGGTAAACCTTGTGATTCAAGCTTCTCTATGCAGGACACGATTGGTGAAAAATTTGTATCAACAAATGTGAGAGTTGTTTTTAAATCAACTTGTTGTAAGAGTTCCCGACATTCACCAATGCATAATGCTTCGTCTTTATCAAAGCATAGTACAACAGAACTAATTTCGTCAAAGTATTTCGAATAATACGTCGCCGCGCTGAGCAACGTGCCCCATCTTGTTACCACCGGAGTTGGTGGAAGTGGCACATTTGGATGAAGCCTTTGAATTTTTGTACTCTCTGGAGTGCTTTGACGAAGATGCTCTTGGCGGGTGAAATTAATCTGTTTACAGCTGGGTAACAGGTTCGAATTAACTCTGCAACTCTAGGGAGAGCATGTGCTAAGCAGTTTATGTGGATCATTTGGGGAAGAGGACAGCCATTCCTCGCATTGCCTTAACCATGTACGGTGAGGCATCTGTGCATGCAATAAGGATTTTTTCGTACGGAACTTGTCCATGTTATATATCTCACATAGAATCATTCACGAATGCAGCAATTGATGCACGATTGACGGCAGGCACGACTGCGATGTTCGCTATATAACACTTCTTGCGTTCTTGCTCTACACCCTTCTTGCTCTACGGCGGCGGCAATAGGAGATTCCCTCTTGTTCCAAGGCTTCATTTTTCCCTTTAATTGCTCAATCCAAGTTCATTTTCCATCCGTGTAATTCATTTCCGTTCGTGTTTGAAAGTGTTCAACTATTAAAGTTAGTCAGAATTTAATTCTGTTACGTCACGTTCTGATTACAATCTTCGAACATTTCGCAGTTAACATGACAACTCTTGACTACACGTTGTTTCATTGAGTTTTCCAGTCTAAACAACGGAGTTCACGTACATTCAAAATGTACTTCCATAGCAGCACATCGACGTCATTGCATATTATTTAACCCTAAACATTGTATATTAAATCCACATTTTTCTCGACCATTTCTGCCATATATGTACAGATACAGAATTACATCAATATGAATTTCGGTCCAGCTACATGCGATCGACTTTGTACAAATTTTAAGCGGCATATGAATATCAGAGGCAGACGGGAAAAAAATTTGTAGCGTATTGCCGCATCCTCACCTCCGAGTTAACTAAGCAGATGCATGGCTTCGAATGTTAGCCGTTCATTTTCTCCCTAATTTGAAGAATCATTTTCTCGCGAGAAATTCTACTAGATCCGATTAAACCTAGGTAGCATTTTCTCTCAAACGTATAAGTAAAGACCGAAAGCCGTCCCATTCCGGTTCAAGGAATTCAGGGATTGTAGCAGACCAGCGAAGTTATTTGTCGGAGTATTTTCTCCATTATGCAACAACTTATAGAACAGTTTACTTCCCGTTGTCAACACGTAGGTCTGTAATAGTACTGAACTTTGCGTCTGAATAGCCAGTGAGATGGCTTTTCAGAAGCACTCTTATTATTGAGGGCTCGTTGGTGCCGAGGTCGCTGATTCATGTTACTTATCACCCGGTGGTTCAGAGCAATTTTTCCGCGCGAGGATAGGAGATTCAAGGATTCTTCTCATCTGTGTTCAAGATTTTTTGTGGTACCAAAATTTACGAAAGTTTTCTTTAGCTTCAATTTACTTTAATATCAGAGGTTCAGTGAGGAATAAGTCAATGCCGTTTATCCATTTAATAAAATCTTTAAAATTCGAACCATAAAATTATAACCGATACCCACGTCAAGAATAACCCAGTCACAGCACACGGGCGCTGCACCGCCGGCAGCACTCGCTAGCTAGCGAGTTGGCCGGACGCGACACCGCGGCTGATTGCACCAAACCCGCACCTCCCAGTAGCCCGTAGCACCTGCTGTAAAGGAACATTATTCGCTAAAATCTATTTTCTCGTCACAAACTATGGGATTTTTAGCCGAAGTATCAAAAATTCTCGTAACTCCTGTCCATGTCAAATCTATTGTACCACTGACCTATCGCGTACGCTATGTTTCCTTATGATGCCCACGGTCACCTGTGAGTACTATTCAATACAGTAAAGGATGAGGCCTCTCGAGAATCAAGATAATCAGCATTCGTAATCATGCTTCGACTGCTGAGTTAATTTATTCCATTATTGATACTGACAGTGATCTAGATACATGCTTTCAAACAAGCTCTGTGGACTAATAATGACGCGTATGCCCTTAACAATTAGAAGGCGTAAATAAGCTTGTGATACCTTTGAGAAATATGGTCGGTGAAGTAGCAAGCAACATGAAATTTGGCCATCTTGACACTCGCGGGAGAGTTCAGTTACCGAAACGCGATTTAGTGTACACGTAGATTTCCTACCTCAACTCTAAAAAAGTGAGCCGTGTTATAACTTACCTTTCACCAATATTTATCGAAGTATTCCTGCATATTCATCAACGATATGTGTACTTCTTTTGAAGAAAGATCGCGTCGAACACCAAATCCAACTTTTCACTAGCATCCATGCTATCTTCATCGTTCGTGTTAAACCTTGATCCAGACCCCATGGCGGCTTTGCGCCCATGTCTTCTCCCGTTCATTAGAATGGTTTCTACCAATTTTACACTTTTACGGAGCGACGTCGGCCAGTAGAAGTATTTTACCAATAACAGGGCACCATTTGGTCGCGTTACTAGCATTTTCATGGAGGTGCGAGTGGCAGACTCTCTCAACGAGAACCATCCGATTCTCAAGGGCTGCGTTCGCGGATGGAGCGGAATGACCAAAGAGGGCAGAAGTTCGTCCCGCGGGACCTCCATGTGGAACAGTAGCCTGGCGTGGCCACGGTTCCTCCTAGGAGAGGAGTTTTGATTTGGATTCCTCGGGACGGCCGGGGGCGGAGTGGTGTTGGGCCGGCCGTCTGTTGGAGGATTAGCAGCTCCAGCAACGAGCCCCTCGACGGCTTCAGTCGAGAGATCTGGGGTTCCGTCCGCGTTCATTTTAGACAGCAGTAACGAGTTAAAAACTGAAACCATGAGAATAAAAAGGTTAAGCTGGTGACGTCAACTTCAACCATTAAGATGGTCACAACCACACTAGTACCTTGCTACCCATTTAGGTCAAACTGCTGTAAGAAGTTTGAACTGAATTTTTATGAACGAAATGATTTCGTTATAAGGCCCCTCCACCCATTGACTAATGAGGTGATTGTGCATTTGACACCCAAGGTAAGCGTCAGATTGGCATACCTGTCAGAGATCCGTCATGGTACGTCTTACCCATCGCGGGGCCCTCTTCTTGACACCTCGAAGATGTTCAAGAAATGGCCGACTGACTTTTGTTGAATTTCCGTCACGATGCCAACATCAACTAATACAACTCATCAGTAGCTTTCTGAAACCAGACTACTATGCGAGTTCACCTGTCCCGTAAAATTTGCTCTAAATTCAAACCGGTACTGCGCTCCTTGAGTTACCATTGATTATTCCTAGTTATTAACGCCTGGAGAAGGATTACCCCACTGACCTCATGCAGGTATTTTGTCAACCTTCACACGAGCATGTTCGTCCACTCTTGATACCAACTGCATCCGTTAGTCAAGCAATGATTAACGCTTCACTCAAAGAATTTCTTTGTTCAATAACCTTATTTTAGGATCTAACCTATATTTCTAGGTCTGAATAGGTGGCATTGAACTTGACGATTCTACCACCCTCTAGCCCTTCGAGTTCAAAACTTTCTCCAAGCTTCGTATGCTCCTACATGCATCTTTGGTCGACCGCCACGATTGGTGTTACTGGCCCTGAAAATTGTTAAAAATTTACACCAGACGTTTCAAATATTGAGCTTTTTTTCTCCACGATGCCTTCCAGAATCCAAGTAGGAAGGCAAGTTATTATTTCCCTGGAAATACAGTTTATAAAATTTCACATTTAGAGTTCAATTTCCGATTAAATTAGTCTACTAAAGATTTCTGATAACGTCTTTTTCAATCTACGAAAGACTTTTAAAATTCGTACCACTAGGAACTAATGGATGGAAGAGTGTCAGATTTAGTTGAAATGGCAAGTTTTTGCATTCAAATTTTTGCTTGCAGAAATTCAAATCCTCTCCCGAACTGTTTTAATCGGCCCTAATAACATTGCCATAACTCATGTTATTATGCGTACGAAAAAGATTTCTTGCCAGTAAACTTCTGAAGATTCATTTCCTCTTCTGGTCAATATACGCAAACCTTGTCTTTCACTTCAAAGTGAGATTATTTTAGTCGGTGGTAACGTCTACTGTTACGTACTCTCAAAAAGGCATAGAGGACGTTACGCGGCAAGAGCCAGGAGTAAGGATAAAAAGAAACTTATGTGAATACGGTATCGCTATTAGGAAAGTATCATCGATGGACGTCACGCATATTATCAACGAGACATAACCCCAAGTCCTGATCAGGACTTTCTCTCCACAACATCATGAACTTTGTCAACCGTCATTAGATCTCTGTGCGTCACTCGAGTTCCACTTCCCACGCATTTCTGATTTCAACGCGAGTGAAAGTCATGAAACCAGCGAAGCATGTATAAACTTGAATGTGTAACCATGTTTAAGCGCGTTCTGGATTCCTCCGATTTCCAACTGAATAAATATATTCGTTATTACATCAACATCAAGGAATTTTTAGCGTCTATTGAACGGTGAAGTACCGCATATCTCGAGTGTGTTCATTAGTTGTCTAGGATAAGTTATTATCAAATACGAAGTGAATCATGAAATTTTCGCTTTAACTTTCATTTAATTTTATTCCAGATGCGCATTTCATTCCTGGTATTTTCCAAGTATTCGAAATTTGTGAAACAACATCGTGGGGGCGAGTAAACTGCAACTATGCTAATAGTCTCAACGGTTACGCTTACGCAAGTGTGATAAAAATTTACTTATGAAAAAGTAGGTTTAGCTCTCTTTTCGAATGTGGACATTACCACTGAACGACCGCGTTAACACTTTGACTGCGACTGCGACGTAGGCCACCGGTGGTACACGGAGGTAATTTTCCTAACGCTACTGACCGACCAGTAGTCGCAAACTCAATTTTCATAAATCCTTAATCAAAGCTAAATGAAGACACGATCCAGTTCACGTTTGATATTTTCAAAAATGTTTCCTACATATGACTTTAAAATTGAGTTTGGCATTGAACTTAATATTTAGTAGTCGCAGTCAAAGTGTTGAGGAAACTACGGTATCCCTTCATGGTAAAGCCCACACAAGCTTGGTACTCATGCTCACCATGTTAAGGTTGGTTACATGTCACACTTAATCTAGAGTAACTGCAATGTCATAAGATTGCGCAAGGAAATAAATTAAACATTTAATGGACACTATAATTCTATAACGGCATACCTCGACCGTTTTCGAGATACCAATGTAGCAGTGAGAAGTTAATGTGTCAGAATGATTCACCTATAAATCTAAATTATATGGATGGGCCTCATTTTGACACGTTCCCGTACAACTAACGTAGTATTAAATGTTGAAGTATAAGCTCACCCTGCATATGGTTACTGTATTATCTGCACAAATTCTTGAACAAGGGCATTCTTCCATGCTTTATATCCACAGACCCGCTTGACATACACGAGTATCCCCATTCACGTTCCTAAAACCGCTCAACCCTTATCAATGTTCAATTTCACTCCAACGACACGCCGAAATTCATACTAGGTTCCTCGCACAACCGTCAACTTCCAAAACTTAACTCACCTATTAAATGAGTCCGAATTAAAATTACCACGCGCACTGACGAATGCAATACTTGGCAAGCAAGAAAACTCTCTTGAATGGTACAAATCTTTTTCTTCAGTGTCAAATCGCACACACTGAGAAAGTAGTTGTAGTACACACTTTGTTCGAAGCATTGCGAAAATTTATTCATCACTTTTAAACTCACTAGCACTTCAACCTCCCCTCAGTCCCCTTATCTCCATATAATATTTCCAGTAACAAGGAAGATATATTCAACGATATCACAGCCAAATATTCACATTTTATGTGCTCCTATACATCTAGAGCACATGTTCATTTCGATAAAGCGAGACATTCCTCATCCTTGAATTACTCTAGAGGACTCTAGATAAGGTGTGATGCTAAAATTTTGAGAAGAAAATGATTACATATTAACTTTCTAACATTTCGAAATGTCAAAACTAGAAGTCAAAACGTTGTATCACTTAAAAGTTCTATTAGAACCCCACGTGCTTTCGAATTACAGAAATTATATATTGCCGGTTCTAAATTTCATTCAAAGCCACTGTAATAATGAAAATTTCAACAATGACTCCCAATTCTCCTGAACTCTTCGGGCTTTCAAGCTGGTGCCCATAATACTGGTGTGTGACTACAGCTTATTCAATCGACTCCAGTTTAGGTGGCCAGAGCTTCATTTGATGAAGATCAATTCTCAGTTCCTTGAAGCATTCATAAAGGTGATCGTGTTAACACTAACGAGTCCGATAGTTACTTCAGTTATTCTTGGGCCCCTGCACATTTTTTTATTTCAACCCATGCGTTTTACATGAGCTGTAAGGGTCCAAAATGTCAACTGTCTGTTGAGCGACCGCGCTCCAGCCCGTCATGGGGAGCCCCTCGGTGGTGCTGAGGCGGAGCTCGGCCTTCTTGTTCTGGACAGCCCAGAACAAGTGCGCTCAAAATTCCCTCCCCGCGCTGCGCTTGCTCCGTGGAAAGAATTATTACGCGAGGAGGATTAACGAGAAAATTGACTGATGTTATTCGGTTCAGATTCAAGTTGCAGCTCAATCTGTTATCTTTCTATTTCCCACAGGGCTGCTAAAAATGAGTGATAATTTTATCAGGTGTGCAACCTACATTTATATAAGTCAATCGCTTGTTTTGGAAGTTTTCGCACTTAAAAACAAACTTAAATTATAATTTTAACTTAAGTTACCTAAGAGGGAACGTACAAAAAATAAATAGCTTTTAATTAACTGGGTTAACATTTTCAAGTATATTGTGTTCATAGCCTGTTACTGAAAACATTAAATGAAGGACGGGGGTGAAGTGATAGTCAGTCTAAAGTAGTGAATAAATTCCAGCAACGCTTCGAACAAAGTGTGTACTACAACTACTACAACTACTTGCCCAATGTGTGCGATTTGACTCCCGAGAAAAAGATTTGAACTATTCATGAGAGTTTTCTTATAAGCCAGGTATCGCACGCAGTGTTGCGTTTGGTGATTTTAATTTCGGAGTCAATTAATTGGTAAGTTGGGACTGAGTGTTGGGAAGGACATAATGTATCCAAGCTTGGGGTCTGAAATAACATGGCTTGACGGTTAGCAGGCATTGATATAGTGGTACGTAATGCTCGTGCTAGTCGAGCATTCTGCTAGTTATTAAGTGTGGAATGGTATTTAGGTGTTAGGAATGTGGTTTGACGCCCTTAACATTTTGGAATGCACGTCGGAAAGGTTCATTGATTGAAGTTCAGTAGCAAATCTTTTGATCCGAATTCTAATGCAGTCTAGACTGTAAACTTGCCGGACTGCACTTGGCGTCCATGGTCTTAAAGACAAGGAGTCTTCACAGGGCCGTCTTGTCCGCGCATGTATGGAATAGTTAGTGTCCGGGAGTTGTATATTTTACCAAAATATGCCGAATCTAGTCCCTGGCGTTACCGTAAGGAATCGTTTCAGATAGTCGAGAGCACTAGCGTAATCGGCAACATGTACGACGGCTTGCATTTATAAAATAATCACTTATAATTGCAAGTGTATGCACCGCCACTTGAATATTTGAAAATGATTATCAAATCAAGGAAGGATTACACAACCACTGCGGGTTTGTAAATATGGTTCCTAGAAGAATCCTAATTAACTGCCAAAAGAATGAATGAATTTTAAGAAACGAAGTTCTTATGCAGTTATCAGATATGCTAGTTATATTGTGATATCTTTACAAGTGAATGATTCTTCAGATGCCGTGTCCCCTGAGCGCGCACAAAAATCAGGGAGATCGCGCGAGCTAATGATTCTCGCCTTGTCGAGATCTGGTCTAATCAGTTGGGCATCAATCTAGATAGATGCCTTGAGTTGATGTGTTCCTTTGGAAATGCTTGAAAGTTTGTGATAATTCTACAAAGCCAGGTACTCAGACGCATAGCATCCATCAATTAAAGGAGAAATAATGCGAATTGACCCAGATCTCGCTAGTGTCGTAATGAAACAGCTTCCGCAATCTCGCCCAGTTCTTGTTGGTGCTTAGAGGAGCAGGATAAGAACAACAATGTGGTCCATAACTAATGAAAAACTAGCAATTTCTCCGAACTTGCTTTACTGCCTTGTTTTCCAAAATTATAGTTATTTTGTATATCTTCCCATATTCTTTTAGAACCCTCGCTTGAAAATAACCCTGGACTTCCAGTAGGTGAATTCTGGTCAGTGGACCGAAGATAAATGCAGCAGCATATTAAACTTAACGATAGCCTAAAAACAAGCTAAAGGGTAGCGAAATGAAAGGATCGTTAGCCTAGATATTAAGCCTAATAAACTAGTCTTTTCTAACCCGCTGAGTTAAATTCGTAAGAGTATAAGCACACGCTCGCGTGACTAAAAGCGAGATAACTTTATATAGTGAAAATGTATCGCTGACGTGTCGATAACCAATAAAAATAAATGACAAAACTGAAGGGGACCGCATTCGGTTCTCCAAATCAGGAGAAAAGATTTCACGGGGCAAGCCCGAGATATCTCATGACAGTGAAGTTTCAGAGCGTGACCAGCTGTATTCACTCATGTCCGGCAACGTGATAAAATTTCGAAATGGTTTTATGCTCCGTAACCCGTGATTTTTAGAACGGTGGCCAAAAAAGGCCCTCGTGATACGAAAGTTGTACCACGGGGATCTGAACAACAGGCATGTAAACAGTGGCGTGGCACGTCAAAAGCCAGGTCACTTATTTTCAGATGGTTGGGGGAGACGTGGGGGCCTTCAAACTAACTTTGAAGAACCTACTCCTAAACAATATGGGTAAACTTTTTAAAGCAGCAGAACCAAAGGGTGTAATAAGGTGCTTATTGGCATACTTGCAACCACTTGCCTCTAAAATTCTCATTTCAAATAAACCTATTTCATTCCTTGGTTTCAGTTTTTAACCCATCGCTGCCGTCCAAAATGAACGCGGACGGAGCGCCAAATCGAGAACAAGCGACGGAAGCCGTCGAGGGGCTCATTCCTGAAGACACGAATCCTCCAACAAACGGCCGGCCCAACACAACTTCGCCTTCCGCCGTCCCAAGGAATCGAAATCAAAACCCATCTCCTGGGAGAGCCCGTGATCGCTCCGGGGTGGTGTTTTTCATGGTGGTCCCTCGGAACGAAGTTCTGCCCTCGTTGGATGGACCGCTCCAGCCGCGAACGCAACCCCCGAGGCTTCGATGGTTCTCGATGAAAGGGTCTCCCTCTCACACCTCCGTCAAAATAGTGGTAACGCGACAAAATGGCGCCCTGTTATTAGTGCGTTACTATAGCAGGCTGGCGTCGCGCTCTCTACGTGCGAGAGTAGAACAAAGAATTCTATCAAATGGGAGTACACATGGGCCCCAAGTAGCCATGGCGCCTGGATCAAGGTTGAACGCTAACGACGAAGATCGCATCAATGAAAGGGAACAGATAGATTTGTTTTGCGACGCAAGCGTTCTTCACAGGAGGAACGCCCGTCATTGAAAAATTTTCGGGAATACCTTTGTACATCTTGATGAAAGGTAAGCTGTGAAAACAAGATTCAATTTTTTTTAACACATTGAAAATCTACGTCTAGACCTCGTCTGAATATCTAAAACTGATTTCTTCAGTGGTGCCTTGAAATTCTGAAATTTCGTGTTGCTAGCAACTTAGCCAACGACATTTCTCGTCGTACTAAAATTTATTTTACTCCCTTGAAATCTAGCCAAACTCTACACGCGTCGTGAATATCAGGCGAGAGATTTCTTGAAAGCGTGAATGTAGATCGCGGTCGGTTTCAATATTGAAGTAGTTCAACTTGGTCATCTTCACGTAACAACAAAAGTGAAAAGCAAAGAGCAAAGATTCTTTAAACGCCTCATCCTTGACGGGACTTGAATACTATTTACTGATGAACGCGAGGTTTAAAAAAAAATGCGTACACAGTAGGCCAATGTTGAAATTGATTTCGGGTTCATGAGACTTCAGAAAGAATCTCTGATAGTGCAGCTAGAAAGAATTTCAAAGCTTTTAATTCCTTTACTAATTTGAACAAATATTTTCCCTCAACAGCAGGCGCTACGGGCTGCAGGGAGGTGCGGGTTTGGTGCATCAGCCGCGGTGTCGCGCCCGGCCGAGTCCCTAGCTAGCGAGGGCTGCCGGCGGTGCAGCGCCCGTGTGCTGTGGCTGGTTATCAATTGCAATTGTGTAGTTTGAATTTGAAAAGCTTTTATTAAACAGCTGAACTTCATTGACTAGTATTCCTTCATTTAAACTTCTAAATTTCGAATCAAAAAGAACTTGCAACGGTTTCAAAAAGACACTAGACTGGATTGAACAAGCATATTATCTCTTGGAGCGAATGTAACTCGCCTATGAATCCTCTGCAATCGCATTGACGAACCAAATTGAATTATATGAATTCGAGGTGAGAAGTATACGTCGGTGATATTAGCTCGAGGAAACCGTGTGGCAACTACAAATATTCTTGACTCCCAATCAGTGGGAACGTCGGTCCGAATACATGTATGAAATAATACGTCAAAAGTCAGCTTTACAAATTTAGTGAATCCGTACAGACCAACCAGTCGATAAAATACGATGACTTCTGCGCTAGTCATGTACCGTCCACGTGAGCAACAGGATCGATTGTATGGAAAAATGAATAAAACTTGCCCTCAGCACTTACTCTACACTTGCAGGAAGCTAATCGAATGCTTTATGGTCAAGAGAATGGGTCAAGACACTTTCACCCACAATGGCATATTCTTTAAGGAGCTTAAGGCGACTGATGTCGAAACATCCATTTAGTGCGCCGGTGACAATTTTTGTAACGGCTTGCTGGAGAATGAACTTCAGTCTCCTAATTGCATTCTACGCTTCTCTCACTCGCATCAGTTTACCGTTGAAGATGAAATAGGCACCATACGGAGAGAGCTTAAAGGAAAAACGACTTTTCGAACATGTGTGTTGAACCTACTCTGGGTCTGAATGTAAATGCACATACTTCAAGTACCTAAGTATTTAATTGTACTACAACGAGTCTTCAATATGCGCATCGTATCTCCAGTTTTAAATTTCCGACCCTCAATTTATAGTGCTGAAAGAATTTGTTTCCAATTGTAAATTGAAAGTTCATTCAGGTTTCTCAAGCAGATCGATCATACTCTGGAGATAACGTATGGACGATAGATTTGAGCTACTGGTAAATAATGCTTTGATATTTCAATCAACTCATATGCTGATCACCAGTTCAAGATTATCAGACCGGGAGCTAACGCTTTCATATAATGGAAATTTCCACACTAGTTATAAAGAATTCTCTTACGATTACTAAGCAGCAATCACATGTATATATATATATTTAAGAGCCGAAACACTCCGATTCCTCCGCACAAATTGAAGTGCGATGTGGTACAAAGATTAATTTCAACACGTTTGTGCTGCACTCAACGAGAGCCTTCTGCACCTTCTGAATGCGGGGAAAATGAAAATTTCTCTCAATATAATTCGTGACCTTGCGATTCCAATATACAGAGAGAAGACTGAAGCACAGTAAATCGTATAATCAATTTCTTCTAGGCACCCTTTACTTGGCGCACGCTTCTACACGAGAATTGAAGGTCATCAGCGAGGTCAGTTACGAAGTGCAGCAACTACGAAGAAGTAACGTTCAGCCGAAAGGGGTCTTCTAACATAATTTCGGAGGTAGAAGCTTGCGATTCTCAATTAACCTCTCGATTACGCGATTCTTTTTTCACACGGGATGCATTGGACATCCGTGTCACGCAGCGAGTTTGGACTCTACTTCGAGTTAGTCAGACCAGCGATTTTCGACTCCTGGAGGACCTGTGAGTTTTTACCCGAGCATGCATGGAACCGATAATGCTGCGTGGCCATTCCTTTTCAAGGAACAGGAAAACATTCGGTACGTTCCACTGCTTCGTTTGATTTCAAATAGAGGCTTTACATAAGGTCTATTCGAGATAATATCACAAGTGCAATCGGGTTATTATAGAGATCATGGTTATCTCTAAATAATTCTAGCTGCGAGTAGTAATTTGGTTCATTTCAACTTAAAAACTCAATCAGGGGTCGTTTTCTGCCATGAAAAATGAAGTTCAGTAATTTTTGAGTAACGAGCATTTCTGTAATTTAAGCGTCCGGGTTGTTCCAACCAATTGATAGTAGCTGAAGGGGGGGGGGGGTTTACTTACCTAAGAAGTGTGGACTTCCGGCTGGTTCGAATCCCTTACCACATCTGGTAAGAAGAGCTCTGGGCATCACATTGTCGGGTTTATTATTATCCGAGCCGAAAATCCTTGGAAGGGAAATGAAGCGCACTTTTATGGCCCCCATTTATTAAAACTGGATTTCTCAAAGAATGAGCCCCACTGGAGTCAAGAGCTACTTCTAAAACCAAATGTCCTGCCGTCAAAGAATTTAAAAAGACTACGAAACAACGGCAGACGCAGCTCCAGTGCAGGCCACCGAAAGATTAGTTACAGGCACCACTTCCGAGCATGCATTACAATAGCGGGCAGCCGGCAGTGGCCACCGAGCGGGCCGAGTTACAGCCTCCACTGCCGAGCGGGCACCAGGCGATAGGTGCCACAGTAGAACAGGCCCAACAACTCCAAGAGGGAGAGGATGGCGAAGAACATGAGGGCCAATTCATATGCCGATACAGTCGGCAACTCGGCATCTGTAGGGAAAGAAAAAAAATGAATCGTCAATGGTATACGTTTACGCAGAAGTCGTGGGACCCTCAGGTTGTAAGGGTCCACAAGAGATTAGGTTATTAGTTAGTTCAAGCCTCCCTATCCTCAACGAATGTGATTTAAAGAGAAGAAGGCACCATTTAGTATGGAGTTAAGGGAACGTGGAAACTATGCAGAAAGAGCATAGAAACAGTAAGATTAGGAAGAAGTTCATGAAACAAGATCAAAGTTTGAGAAGAAAGTAGTAGGTGCTGAAAAAACAGGCTAGCAGTCAACAGAAACGAGTTGGTCCGTAACGAAACAAAAACCGATGATATCTTATCAAAAAGAAAACCTACCTAACCATTAACTCGGGCCCTCACATTGTCCCCATGGGAGCGCTTATTCCCATAGATACAATAGTTGTATCCCCCCGAGGGGGAGGGTCCACAATACGCGGTGCGGTGGGCGAAACCGAAATTCAATATTGAACTTTGGGTTCAATTCTAAGTGAGAGGAAATTTAATTTTTCAAGGAGGGTGTCTCCCTAACAGACCTTCTGTTCATTATTGAACTCGCAGCAATCAAAGTTTGTATACTGATAGGAAATATGATTAGGAATCTTTTAGCTTTCACTAAAATATGTGACATTCAGCGAAGAATAATTTATATTCATAGAAAACGGAATTTGAGGGGATTTCTAAATGCATCTCGTATAGGTCTCCAGCTACAGTGATGATTTTGTTATTAGATGCAGAATACCGTGTAGATTACAGGGTGTAAACAGGAACACTAAAGTCTTAATAAGAATTTCGAGGAGTCATTTTTTGGGCGGGAGATTGCTTTTTTTTACACCCCAATCATTTTACACGTCATTATCTACACGCTTTGTTGCGTCCAATGATACCAAAATCATCACAATAGCTTGAAAACTGTAGGAGTTGTATTTTGAAACACCCTCATTCCGAACCTCAAAAAAAAAGGAAAACCGAGACCGTCTCAATTTTTTTTTTTCATTATCTGTGAAGAAAGCTAGGACAAATGAAATCATTATACACTAATAAATAGACATAGAAGATAAGACAACGCCGCACGGTGAAGAAACAGAAGAGCTGGGGTGTAACATGAAATACCACATCTGCCTACCACTCCCCCATACTTTAAATCGCTATAGCGGGCGGAAGAGCCAACTTACTAACCTCATTTCTTCACAGGAAGCACCTGAGCTTTTTCACCTCCTATAGCAGGCAAGATCTAATTTCCCCTTAATTATCCTATTTCTGGGGGACGCTATATCCAAGTGGATGTCTTTTATTGGATTTAATATAAAAATTTCTTATAAAAATCACATGTATGACTCTTCAGCGGGCAGTATTTTCATCGCTTTGTTACCACCGGCGGGTCACGTGGTATCGCTTCATTAGAGAGCACCGAGCAAGGCCTGGGAGTCAGCTTTAGCGTCGAAATAGAACCAAGAAATGCTTTACTTTTCATAACCATATACGGAGCTTACTGCTGTAATGACAAGGCACCCAGAACGCAAGTAGGCTTCATGCTAATTTTGGTGTAAAAGCTTACGAAGTTATTAATTTCAGAAAAAAGGATACAAGTTGCTAGCCTTTCTAAGTTCATAATGGCAACGGTTATAAAATTACGAAATTTTTTTGCGTTCAAACCAAGAGTTTGCAGGCTGTTCTTACCGAGTAGGGATTTTTGGGACCTTGGTAGAGCATTCAAAAGTCGACGCGTGTTTTTGCTTTACTCCTGGTTTACCGTGTGACAAACTTTGTCGTAAGATATAAAATTCACAAAAGTTCACAGCAGTATATTCCTTTTGAATGCGAGAGGCATCAAAGCCTCCATTGTCGATTTAAAAGCCAACTATTCATTGCAAGCTTTCCGAAATGGCAAAATAACCTCAACTCAGACCGCCAGCCAGAAAGGTACTGTGAAATTCAATAATCTGTACACAATATCGATCAAGATTATAGTTGAGCGTAAAACTGCGTTCGTTTCCACTTTACCGGATCTAGAGTTTAATTCTAATTTATTGGGTTGTTAAATTCCATTCTTGGGTTGAAAATTCGAATTCTCAAGTTTATCGCCTTCGAAAAGTTCTCTGAAGACGATGGGCGTACATTGCTTCACGTTATCTACTCTGCTGAAATCTCGCTTGTAACTAGTATTCGTTGCACGTCGATAGTATAAAAATTCTCAGCTACTTCCTTACGCTAACGTTCAAAATTAATTCTGACCTTCGACGAAGGGGAGTCCGAGGCACATCCCCAAGGTAACCAGAACCGGCGTCACCAGTACGGCGATCAATGCCCGTTCTTGCCAAGCGTAAACTTGGCGTTCAGGCGCCTCCCGAGCCAACTGCTCCCCGTTGGAGGGAGCTTCACCAGCCCCAGCCGTGGGAGCTTCACCAGCCCCAGCCGTGGGAGCTTCACCAGCCCCAGCCGTGGGAGCTTCACCAGCCCCAGCCGTGGGAGCTTCACCAGCCCCAGCCGTGGGAGCTTCACCAGCCCCAGCCGTGGGAGCTTCACCAGCCCCAGCCGTGGGAGCTTCACCAGCCCCAGCCGTGGGAGCTTCACCAGCCCCAGCCGTGGGAGCTTCACCAGCCCCAGCCGTGGGAGCTTCACCAGCCCCAGCCGTGGGAGCTTCACCAGCCCCAGCCGTGGGAGCTTCACCAGCCCCAGCCGTGGGAGCTTCACCAGCCCCAGCCGTGGGAGCTTCACCAGCCCCAGCCGTGGGAGCTTCACCAGCCCCAGCCGTGGGAGCTTCACCAGCCCCAGCCGTGGGAGCTTCACCAGCCCCAGCCGTGGGAGCTTCACCAGCCCCAGCCGTGGGAGCTTCACCAGCCCCAGCCGTGGGAGCTTCACCAGCCCCAGCCGTGGGAGCTTCACCAGCCCCAGCCGTGGGAGCTTCACCAGCCCCAGCCGTGGGAGCTTCACCAGCCCCAGCCGTGGGAGCTTCACCAGCCCCAGCCGTGGGAGCTTCACCAGCCCCAGCCGTGGGAGCTTCACCAGCCCCAGCCGTGGGAGCTTCACCAGCCCCAGCCGTGGGAGCTTCACCAGCCCCAGCCGTGGGAGCTTCACCAGCCCCAGCCGTGGGAGCTTCACCAGCCCCAGCCGTGGGAGCTTCACCAGCCCCAGCCGTGGGAGCTTCACCAGCCCCAGCCGTGGGAGCTTCACCAGCCCCAGCCGTGGGAGCTTCACCAGCCCCAGCCGTGGGAGCTTCACCAGCCCCAGCCGTGGGAGCTTCACCAGCCCCAGCCGTGGGAGCTTCACCAGCCCCAGCCGTGGGAGCTTCACCAGCCCCAGCCGTGGGAGCTTCACCAGCCCCAGCCGTGGGAGCTTCACCAGCCCCAGCCGTGGGAGCTTCACCAGCCCCAGCCGTGGGAGCTTCACCAGCCCCAGCCGTGGGAGCTTCACCAGCCCCAGCCGTGGGAGCTTCACCAGCCCCAGCCGTGGGAGCTTCACCAGCCCCAGCCGTGGGAGCTTCACCAGCCCCAGCCGTGGGAGCTTCACCAGCCCCAGCCGTGGGAGCTTCACCAGCTCCCACGGCAGCTTTCATAAAGCATTTCGAAGTTCAAGAGTCTGAATGAATACTTCAGAGTATTAAGCGAAGTCGCACGTCATAAATTTAGTTCTATATTTAACTACCTTTTGAAACCAGATATGCGTAGGCTGCCGAGTCAGACCGTCGAGCAAGATTTCTTTACAGGTCGACAGTGAGAGTTCCGCTGAAATTCAAGTGGAAGTTTGAATAAAAGTTGACCGAGAGCAATTCAAAGAAATGTTGACATTAGCTGGATCATGCGTTCATTTAGCTTATGTGAATAAGGTCTATTCAAATTTAACCACTGGTGGGTCGTGAGCAGCATCAATTAAGTCTGTCACATACACCGGCAGTTCGCACTGCCGGTCCAAGAGGTAGTATATGCAATTCCCGCAGAATCATGTTCATGATGTAGGAGTTCATCTGGTTAGGCGATCAAATGATTTGAATTACGGGAATTTCCGCTCCCAGAAGCTTGCAGTGTACCGGGCCAGGTTTTAGATAGGCGTTTTAAACCTATGTGCAGAAAGTTGTATTATCGATATTGCATTGTCTTGCGTTTTGAAGAACTATCAGTTTCTGCACCTGTTGGGTTACACCAAGCTAGGGTCTTCTCGGTTTAGAAGACTATCAGAGCATTAATGTGCGTGGCGAATTATGGCCTCCTTTCCCTTCTATAAGCTTTTTTTTTATTTTGCGAGGCCGACATTCCATTTATTTGTAAATGCATCCCCAGTTCTCTGGAGACGAGAATCCCTACTTTAGAGGCCTTTGTGTGTCAGAATGACGTGCGTACAATGGCGCGGGAGTTTCAAGCAAACCAACACTATGGGGCTTTATATTCTGACAGCGTCAGAGGCATTTCTTTCGAGGAAGTTAAGAGTTCCAGTATAACTCTACTTGCCGCATTCCTCACGCATCATCAGGCCTACATCGGTTACGCGTTAGCTGACGTGCACGTGTTCTTGGCTTCATGAAAGCACTATCAATACGAGTAAAAGCTGGCCAACAGCTCCGATCCCACCTTGACCTGACTTGTGTTGCAGTTGCGAAGTGCTCCAACATACACTTCGTTAAAAGTTATGTCATTAACACATAAAACCACTTACGAGTGAAGAGATTCATGATTTGGCCGTACAGCGTCAAGTAATTCACACTATTGAATACTTTCTTGTTCTGAAGAATTACATTATAAGGTTGTTGTCTTCCTTCGTACCGCCGACACTACGATTCAACAAGCATTTCGACTCGCTTCCTGCTTCCGAATATCAAGGCGTTGGTAGTAAGAAGCACATTTGTAATTACTGGAAACCTCATCTCACGAGCACTATCCTCATAAAGAAAGGGGGATTGAGTTCGATATAATTAATGTGTGGAATTCTTGAACGTAGTCCCTACATGTGTTTCGTAAAGTTTCTAAATTATCCGTGCGTAACCTGTGAATCTATCAAGCTTAAATGGTACCATTACATACCAGACGCACTCACTACGTCAATGGAGATTCAATGGATCCAGCACTCATATTCAACCCTATACGTTAGCCACCAATGAAGTGATCCATACCTTTTCTTCCCCAAAAGTGCGCCTAGTTCCTTACGATCAGGCATTACCCACCATTCCATACTTACATCCCTTCTTCGAGCCCCTCAACGTTCTACCCGTACTACCCTCACTTTATCAACTTACCTATTGATTACGTCAGTTGATAAAACTCCACTTCGTACTGCATGGAATTAACAGATGCACGACTACGACTCTCCGTAATGAAATTAAGCTTTATCTTGAGCGTCAAATTGAAGAGATAAGGAAAATTTCCGCACAGTCATAGGTGCGAACTTCACCACTTAGCGGCTTAAATTTTAACATCTACATCAACAGTCATATTTGCGACACGTAGAACACCATCAGTGTGCAATATTACTGATTTTCTCCGCGTCCGGTTAGGGTACGGTTAAAATGAGCTAAAAACTCATTTTTACGAGCCTTCACAACTTCTCTCAGACACGGAAGTCTCACCACACGGGTGGTTCATTTCCTACCCTTCCATTTTCCATTAATTTAGAATGGGATTCATTAAAAATGAATGGATCAGAAAGTATTTGAAATTAATTACTGAAATGAATAAATTGAATAAATATATATGGTCCAACCTTATATTATGCGTCGATTTATTCATTTTAGTAATTAATTCTATGGATACTTTATGATAAATTTATTTTTATTGAATCCCCTTCTAAACAAATGCGCTTTGAGTTGCATTCAACCCTTGCTCCTCAACGAGGTGAATGAAATGCTCGTAGGGCGTTTGCTGGGATTCAACAGGACATATATTTTACTACGGTCTCGTGCCATTTCTGCTTGTCGATGCATTTGTAAGTAAAATGTAACAAATCTCGTTTTTCTTGGCTAGATAATGAAGGTAGAATTTAGAACTCAGCTGGGAAAGGGATGTTTATTTTGGTAAGCTGTGTTGAGAAGAGTTTCAAAATTATGCTATTTATATGCAGGTATGGATAAATATTGTTTCTCAATCTGTGAGCGTGTATCTAATGTTTCATCAAGTCTAATTAACTTTTTTATGAACCTTTTAGCATATTTTAACAACGATTTTAAAATTGTAAACCAAAAGGTAGCAACTTCATTCGCTTGCAACAGTGTAAATGTTAAATATTATTAATGTTTTGAACTGCGCAATAGCGGCTAATTTCATGGTCCTATACCATTCTCTTATCGTCTATTTTCTTAGATATTAATCTGGAAAGCATGATTTCATATTAGAAGAAAATAAACTACTGTCACTATTTATTCTGACCCAAGGCATATGAAGTTCCGTTGGAGTTGTGTGTAGTTTTTTTCGTGCACACTGGAGACTGTATTTAAAATTCCTGAACATATATTTAGTCAGAATCTTGTTTTAATCATCATTGGTTCAAATTGATACACGGCTAGTGTATAGTCAGCTGTGCAGTAGACCTCAAGTACCTAATTTCCAGCATTTTTATTGTGTGAACTTCTAAACATCTGAACAGGAGATACGCTTTACGCTTCAACAAGGTTTATTTACGCCATGCTTCACGACTTGTAGAATTGTACTTTGCCTTAAGCGAGCCCAGATTTATATCTTACCTGCCAATCGTAACTCTCGTCAGAACCTGCCGATAAAAAATACCCACTTATTCCAAATTTCACGGAACAGGCACTTAACTTTCTAGTAGTTGAATATAGTGGTACTAACTTTCATCTGCAGAAGTTGGTTTACGTAATTTTGAATAGGTCTAGAATGGACAGTATCTTCAATTGAAACTTTGCAAGCGAACGGATTTAGAATAAAATCATCCATGTGTGCCCCTCTCACCGATTTCAGGAAGCCTATTCTACCAAACGAATTTTGCAACAGTACTGCACTTACAATAAAAAGATAACGAGGCATTGCCGCTATAAATTTTATTTTGTTACTTCCCATTTCGGAAAATATATTTTATTCTAAGCATCCAACATACCATACGCAGCTCGGCAACAGTAAGAACTTCGGCTCTAGCGATGTGGTTTTTCATCCGCATCCTCCAAAAAAAAAAGCAACACCTACGAGGTTGGTTTGGCGAAATCAGAGTCAAAACAAGACGCTCCACAATACTTGATTCAAGCACTAATTCCATGATCTCGGCCAACGCTCATTCAGCGCTAGCCCCTGATCAGTTTGTATCGATGGAGAAGCAGCACAGCTAGTGCTCACGAACGCATGTACCTCTCTAAAGACCAATACAAATGTTATGTTTTGAAGCTTTCCACCAGGTTACTAATATTCTAGGTTATTTCTACCCATCCCTGCACGTTTCGTTTTGAAATGTTACAGGAACGTCGCTCAATGGCAGTCGCCAGGAGCGTGACTCTGCTTCCAATTCAAGTTTACTACCTCTTCTAAGCTAACGGTTGGTAATTTCTGGAAGCAAAAAATACTGCAAGCTGATGATGCATTGGTTCCTAAGAAGCTCCCGAGACCTAAGATAGCTCAATTTTTTCAGTGATTTCTATCTCAGATTGCAAAGGATGCAGGAAGAGCACGTATGAAAATAAATCACTCCAAGTACCCCAGCAGAAATGATTCCCAGGCGAGGGCGCTCCAAATCACCAACAAAGCTACCTCATTCTACGCCAAACTTCATCCGTGTCACCGAAAGACAGCAAAATTGTATGTTCAGAGACTTTTAGAGAAGCCACTGATGAATGGCTTCAATCTCATTCACACGATTTTAAGCAATTTTTCCAAGCTAACGCAATGCATCTAATGGTTTTTCGTGCTTTGGTAAGAATGTTTTTGTTTTCTGCCATGTTGAAATTCACGGCCATTTCCACCTAAAATCAGTAACTGACATCCAGAGTTTTCAACTTGAAAAATCAAAGTCGGTTCAGGCGCTTTGTTTATTAAAATGTTTAAAATTCGAACCATAAAATTATAACCGATAACCCACGTTAAGAACAACCCAGCCACAGCACACGGGCGCTGCACAGCCGGCAGCCCTCGCTTGCTAGGGTCTCGGCCGGGCGCGACACCGCGGCTGATGCACCAAGCCCGCACCTTCCTTTAGCCCGTAGCACCTGTTGTAGAGGGAAAATTTTAGTTGAACATTTATACAGAAGTTCGTAATGAACACCTTGGGTACATTTGGAGCGGCAGCTTCGGTTGATCTAGTTAGGAGCGTAAATGAAAATTATACACCGATACGTCGGCTGCGATGGGTTAAAGGTCAATATTTACCTCGTACTCACATTCAAAACTAGTTGGCAATTTTACAAACTACCAGTGTTAGCTGGGCAAACAAATACAACCAATTAAAAGGTCTACTCTAAATTATATAAAATGACCCCTCGGCGGGACTCGCCGCAAGATACGTGTCAAGACATTTTTATGCTTTGAAAAGCGAGAATATAAGTATCAGCGCTAATGAGTCATTGAATGTGCAAATGGAGTCTTGAAATATGGCAGCAAATAAATGAAATGCCATTCGTATAGACAGATGCGAGAATGAGCAATTCACCTAGTTTTGTACGTACGCGCCAGTACATCAGTAATTCAACTGAACATAAGCACCGCTATCTGAAACTTTGGTAGCTGTGAAGGAGAGAACAATGATAGATTTTCCACTTTTCGGTGCCTAAACATCGTCAATTAGATGTAACTAAACAACTTTTCTTCTTTGCACCGTTTGGGGGAATTAGTATATAACGAGTTACAGCGGAAAGTTACTTACCGCAACTCTTGCGTTTGAAGCGGATTGTAATTTTTCAAGCAGGTCGGACGGGAAGACTGCAATGGACTCTTTTCCGACGCGCTCGAATTATCGAGTGCATATCCGCCATTTAAAACTAAACTCAACACACCGCTATAATTCATCATTTTGGGGTGATAACCTTTGTGTTATCAACTAAAAGGTCCTAGAAAGGGTTCAGGCTCCGCGGAGTCTGCTAATAATGAATTACAGAACACACAAACGTACCCACAACAGCGCAATCGCGCAACAACCAAACCTACTGCTCTAACTCGTAAAATACTCGTTTGCCGCCAAAAGTGCATAGAAGAAAAGTAGTTTATTTCTATATTATTACTGTGATCCGAGCAACAAAAATTCGAGAACAGATTAGTAGCTGTTCATTCATGCCCATTCGTCATCGAAGACGAAAATTAACATACCGCCATAACTCTTCGAGTACTTATTCCCCAAAAAAGTGCGTAGAACAAATTTTCATTTGCATTCAATTAACCATGTTTAGGAACCGGAAGTGAAAAATCTATTATTGTTCTCTCTTTCACAAACACCGAAACTTGTGTTGCACGGAGGTTTCATGCGTGCCATCTTAGGCCGTGATACCGTTCGATTTCAGCGTGCACGCTTGGTTGATCTTCGAGCCTAAGGTGTTCCCGGAATTGCAGTCATTTCCATCCGATGATTATACGTTTAATCAACGATAGTTGAGCAACTTCCGGTCGATACTTCAATGCGCTCACGGAATTCATGAATTGGGTTCCTAAGAGTCAGTACAGTTACTGAGGCAAGAACGTTCTACAGCAACGACATTTTGCTCGCAGATGCATAATTTTCGAGGTATGACAAGAGTAACGTTCTGGTTATAATATTATTCAGTGCGCTGCGGGGTACTTGCGTTAACACCCGCAGTATTTTGGAGGAAAAACATCAATGTCGGGATGTCCAAGTTGAGTTTGGTTACTTTAAGGTAATTCAGGTTGGTTTTGGGCAATTCATTCGACCATGGTTAGCTACCGTCATCTCGCCTATCACGCAAATTCAGTCTCTTTATGTATATACACGAGTTTTTTCACTTTTGTATACTACAGTCCTATAACTTGAGAGTTCAACAACTCTCAAATTACGCACCAGCGAGCAAAAAGTCATTTGTGTAAAACTTTGGAACGCGCTTTTCTAGCGATTCTTTGAAAATAAATTCCTGAGTCTAGTGAGACTATGAAAGTCAATAGCAACCTAAATTTATAATCAAAATTCCAGATTAAAGCCTATATTGCAGCGCGTACACTTCACGTTGACTAAAAACGCGCGATTCGACTAATAAGGACGAAGAGAAGCTTTCTCTTTGTTACGGATCAACTAAAGTTCAAGCTGCAACAAGTTACCCTTTCTTTTCACATCAACGAAGGCTGAAGTTTCCTTAACTTCAAACATCTGATTATTATTCAAAATCCAAGTCACATGTTCTGGTTACTTACCTTCCACCAGTATATTCCCAGCTAGTCTAGCAGATTGATCACTGACGAGGGCATTGCACGAACAATTCTCAGGTTCAAAGAGAAAGTGTCGCGCAACATATCCATCAGCTCCCTCCCATTCATGAAATCTTCACAGTTGATATGGAGTCGGGATCGAGATGCCCTGGAAGCTCGGGACCTTTGCCTCCTGGGGCTCGTCACACGAAATTGAGTTACCAGCATACTAGCTTGATTTGGGTTTGCAGTATGGGTGAAGATGAAACGCACCGTCAGCAGCATGCAAGTAGGTCGCTCTACTACAATCGCGATTACAGTTTCCGTGTCGGACCGTCTCATCGAGATCCCTTTAACCGTTGCTGGCCGACTCAGCGGCTGAGCGAGTCTCTCCAACGTGGCAAAGATTCCGTTTCTCTGAACCCACACGGCCGACGATCGCCTGGCGCGAGCCCGGACTCTCCTGGCAGTGACGTTCTGATTTGGATTCCTTCCGACGGCCGGAGGCAGAGTTGCGTTGGACCGGCCGTCTGTTGGAGGATTCGCAGCTCCAGCTGCGAGCGCCACGACGAATTTGGTCTCGCGCACTTGATCTGGTGGTCCGTCTGCGTTCATTGTTGACGGCAGCGATGAGTTAAAAGCTGAAATTTAATATTTCACAAATTAATGAAAGATTGAGTTTAATTCTGCCCTGCTACAACGATGGTACTGCAAGTGGGCGCAGTTTTAGGCGAGCTATTTCCAGAAGCAGATACTTGCCGTAATCGGTAAACGGCAAGTTCCGGTTAAATTTCGCTGCAAGGCCCTACAGAACTGGGTAGTGAGCATGTCCGAAGTATAGAAAGCCTGGCCAAGATTCCATCAGTTAGGCTGCAACCTTGCAAGATACTACTAACACTTTCTTCAGAGTGGTCGCAGACCTAAGAAAAATTTCATGAAGAACCCATGCGACTATGAATGTGCAACAGATTACCCTTAAGCACGTTGACCACATACCAATAAGTAGGGGAACCAGTAGAGTTAATAAATATTTTAAGTACAGAAATTTACACGTGCCACTTTCAACGAAGTTGGTGCACTTCATGAAATGCATTTCATTAAGTACAAGATTCTATTACGGGTCCGATATGTTCATCGCAATTTCCAGAAGGGCAAGAGGGATCCTAAATATTTTCATCATAGAAGACAAATGTACGTAAATTGTAGGAATTCTATGAAAGAACATGTTTAGCTCCTGACCGGAGGTGCTCTGGCTCCTAATGCTAAAGGAAATGAGAGTTCGTCCAGTTGTGAACGAACATTAAGTGAGGAAGACATTCTCAACATCAGTGTTTCAAGATTCATGATTAATACTAATTTCAGAGCTGTGAACCCACAAGTACGGCATGCTCAACCTCAACATTCCCACCGGGTATGATCGTTTGTAATAGCTTAAGAACTGCGACTGTAAGCCAGTAGGTTATAAACCTAAGCTTGTGGCCAGCGAATTACTGATGCTATAATTTCGTATGCACGAGTGAACGCTGCCTCAGCACACTAAGCTCAGATCTCATACAGTTCCTACGTAACAGGGGTATTACTAGGTTAGTGAATGTTGTGAGAAAAAGAAAAATGTAACCTATTCGTGTCAGTATAATCGACCTATTGAGTTACAATATGAGCGAATTTCTCTACAAACAGATACTGATCGCTACTTCCAAGTGGTCTATGTATTTCACAGGACCTCAATACTTCACATGAGACTGCGTAACAACTCACGCCTACCCCTGCAATAACTACATACTCCTCTACAAGTCATTAACCTTCAAATTCACCGCAATTATCAGGCAACCCACAGCTCCTTTCCATCATATTAGAAACATCTTACCCTAAAATGAATTCGATATTAAAACAATGATCCCACTGATGAATGGCAGACTTGGCAAAGAGGAAAACTCGCTTGAACTCTACCATTATTTTTCTCGAGCGTCAAATCTCACAAATATGGAAAGTAATTATGCTACATACCTTGTTCGAAGCGTTATTAAAATTTATTCATCAATTTAGACTAATATTTTGAATTTCACTCCCGTCTTTCATTTAATATTTTCAGTAACAGGCAACATATACTTAACGGTACCACGGGCGCACATCCTCTTTTTAGGTATCCCTATCTAACTAAAACACGACACGCTCACTTCGATAAAAAACACACACACGCCCCATACTTGGATTTCTCTACTGGACTCTAAATAAGATTGGGTTGTTGAAAAGAAAGTGATAACTTTTTCATTTTCTAGCGTTTCGAAATACCATAACTATAAGTCAAACCGTAGTATCATTTAGAAGTTCTACCAGAATCGCACGTGCTTTTGAATCGCACAAATATGCATTGCCATTTCTTGATTTTTTCAAAGCCGCTGCAAAAAAAAAAAAAAAATTAAACAGTGACCCACAATTTCCTTGAAAGCTTTGAACTTTCAAACTAGTGCCTTTAATACTACTGTATGACCTCAGCTTATTCGATTCCCTGCAGTTTAAAGCGTCGGAGCTTCATTTCATGAAGATCAATTCTCTGTTCCTAGACGCACTCATAAACGTGCTCGCACCTTCACTAACGAGCCCGAGAATTATTTCTTGGGCCCAGGTGCGCTTTGCTACTCAAACTCTTGCGTTTTACGTAAGCTGCACGAGTCCCAAACGTCCAGGCGCTGTTGAGCGACGTCGCTGCTGCCCGTCGTGGGGAGACCGCCGTGTGCGCTGAGGAGGGCCGCGGATCTCGCCATGACCGCCCAGAACAAATGAACTCAAAATTCCTTCGACTCGCTTTTCTCTTGCTACGTGGACGTCATACATGCGAGAAGGATTAACGAGAAATTTAACAGATGTTATTCGGTTCAACCTCGAGATGCAGCTCAATCTCTTATCTTCGTATAATATTTTTAACAGGGCTGATAAAAAAATCGTGATAATTTCATTAGGTGTGCAACTTACATTTATATAAAGCAAGCGTCGGCTTTGGAAATTTTCACTCATGAAAACCATATTGAATTATAGTTTTAGCTTCAGGTCCTCTGCGTGAGAACGTACAAAAAATACGCCGCTGTCAATTGTCTGGCCCAAAAATTTCATCGCATTTGTTGGACATTGTTTCGATTTTTACACTAAATCTGATTTGAGAAGCTGATTTTCTGCGAAGGTATTGTTTGCATTGACTTATTATGTTAACCTTAAATGAGCCAAGGTTTGTCCTCGTTAATTTTATTGAATTGAAATGTAGGCACCGCATTCACATAATTTGTAGATGACAACTAAGAAAGGGCCCGAAAAATAATTTTTCGCTCACTAAGTTATCAATAAACTTAAACGTTTGTCTCAATCATGATATTTTTAGTCCATGACTGTTGCAACAAATGTAAAATTGAAGGCCGGCCTTTAATGTGTGAAATTAAATACTGGCATACCTCCACCTGAATAAAGCTGTTGAATTTATTATCTCTCCAGTTCTTGGGCCCTGATGAGCTCTAGCTATTATTTAATTATTTTTTCACTTGTTTTGGGCGGTCATGGCGAGATCCGCGGCCCCCCTCAGCGCACACGCGATCGCCCCACGACGGGCAGCAGCGACGTCGCTCAACAGCGCCGCGACGTTTTGGACTCGTGCAGCTCACGTAAAACGCAAGGGTTTGAACAGCAAAGCGCACCTGGGCCCAAGAAATAATTTTTGGGCTCGTTAGTGCAGGCGCGATCACGTTTATGAGTGCGTCCAGGAACTGAGAATTAATCTTCATGAAATGAAGCTCCGACAACCTAACTGCACAGTTGAGCTGGACAGAATTGCGCAGTTGCAGCCAAACCGATGAGAAATCTTTGCCATGTTTTCCACACCGAAGGTATGCTCGCAACACAAATTTGTAGGCCTTCCAGCGAAATGGTATTACAGGCACTAGTTAGAAACTTTAAAGCGAAAACGAAAATGTTCATTCTTTGACTTTTTATATTTATAGTGTCTTTTAATGAAATTACGAACCTACAATGTACATTTTGTGATATTTGAAAGCATGTGCAATTCAAATAGAACTTTTAAATGATACAACGCTCGACTTCCTGTATGAGTATTTTGAAACTTTAGAAAATTATTATGAAATCACTTCCTTTTCAAGATTTTATCATCACACTTTATCTTGAGTCCTCTAAGTAAATCCATGTATGGGCTGTGTGTGTGTGTTTGTGCGTGTTTATTGAAGGGAGCACGTCGTGCTTCTGACAGATAGGGACCGGCAAAATAGGGATATGTACCAGTGACATTGTTAGTTAAACATATATTGCCTGTTACAGAAAATATCATATGAAGGATGGGTGGGTAGAATGGTAAATCCAGTCTGAAATAATGAATAAATTTCAGTAACGCTTTAAACCAAGTATGGGCTATAATTTCGTTCCCAGTGTGTGCAATTTGTCGCTAGAGAAAAAGATTTCTCCAGTTCAAGAGAGTTTTCGTCGTTGCCAAATCTCGTTTCGGTTATTGCGACTGTTCTTATAATATCGAGATTCTTTTATTGGTAAGTGATATCTGTCAAAGTGTGTACCAATGAGTAAGCTTTGTTAAATGATGCATATCGTACAGTGCGCATGTAATGGGGTGGCTTGTTTGAGTAGTAAATTTGTGTGTGACCTGGTAGGGGTACTATTTGTCACAATGTCCTCATTGACAATGTGGAGAGTGATTAGGAGTACATGTGGAGACATTTTGGCAATTGAATAAAGCCAAATGGTTTGTAAGTATCCATAAGAGCTACGATGTTCATCGACATGCTCATCATTTGGAGTCCATACAGGGACACGTAAACTCGACGTAACGTCGCGAATTAATCAACGTGTTTTCACGTCGCCAACGGTATCTGTGAGGTGCGTGTCTCACAGCTCTATGTATCGGAAATGTTACTTGATGTGAAATATTGTGCACGCCTTTTAGTTGCTTGCCTGATGCTACTGATAGAATTCACGGTACTCCTAATATTCTGGTTGGGTAAGTATAATTATAATCGTACTACTGTATGTTAGCAACAATATTTAGCCACCCATACCCATAATAGAGGGCGAATCTTGTACGGTCTTGAACGTCAATTCCTACAGCGTTGAATGATAGACCGATTGTCTTATGGCTGTGGTGTCTATTCAGCTACGCTGAAAACTTCCTGAAGCCGGTTAAATCAACGCTACGTATGTGGCTGAGAAAGGCTTTTCATGTTACAGTATAATAAATGATTCAGGGTAAGATTGTAATGTATTCCTGCGAGGAATAAATGTCTATTTTGAAGAAATCTTAACGTGCAGCTGGTGAGGAAAATTCTTTATCATTTTAGATCTTGACACAAGTTATATTCAAATATATATATATATATATATATATATATATATAGTTCTTAATAACTGTGCCCCACGCACGAATCACAACTACACACTGTACGGTTCGCTTGTTCTATACTGAATAGAGTAAAACAGGTTTAGAACGACTAAGATTTACTTCTTTGACTACACTCCGTATGATCCCGTGGACATCAACTCGTTATAATTGATTCATTCTATTTGTCTTGAGGCTGTTGGCACTGCAGAGATTTGTCAGTGGACTTGTAGGTAGCACAACTTTGAGCGTTTACGTAAGTACTGTACTTCATCTGCGAATATATTTTCACTAATGTCCGTTCATGCTGTTGACAATTTCGACAGAGAGTTTTAGAGATGCTAAAGAAAATTTTGCCAAGCCAAACAAATCTACATTGAATTCAGAGAACCACAATTTCTCTGCCAGAAGAGCTCTCCATTCAAGTGCATAACGGCACTTGAAATGAAATAATGTTTGCGGGTGAATGCTCGCACAATGTAGTAGCTTGCAGTTTTTAACCCGAATTCCTACTGGCAAACTTCTATACCAACTAGCCTGAACATGCTTGACAACCTATTGTTGACGCTTTCAGACTACAATTTTACCTCACGGACCAATCAATAGCGATGTTTGGAACCATGTCTTCCTTGGACAATCGTGCCCACAACAATGTAGACTTGATATTCCTTTCTTTAGCGCACAAATTATTCTACAAGGCTTGCTAGCCGCTCATAGTCTCATGATCCCTGCCATTACCGTATATGTCGCCTAGGAAGTGCGGGGAAGGGAACCAACGTGGGCAAATGTATAAATGACGATGTTTAAATTCCTTTTTCCCGTCAATGAGAGATTTGGAAGTGCGATTTATGAGTATCTTAAATGTTTTCCTCGTATTTTTTGGCCTTTAGCAACTGGGGAGATGAACGAAAACCTTTGAAATGATAGGATTCGAAATTCCAGCGAACCTGATGCATTACCAAAGGAGGTTGGCATACCGCAGGCCTGCTTTATTTACGGATTTGTATGCACAAACGATTGTGAGAAGATTTCAGTGATGAATATTTTCTGAAACCTTTCTGGGGCCAGCGCACGTGAATCTGTTAGAGGTAAACTTGCCTTTTTGTGTTGTAAAAGTGAACTTGGTATTTTCTTTATACATTTTAAGAAAGTCCATGATTTCAGTTTTTAACCCACCGCTGCCGTCAAAAATGAACGCGGACGGAGCGCCTGATCAGGAACGCGGGGCTGAACCCGTCGAGGGGCTCGCTGCTGGAGCTGCAGACTCCTCCACAGAGGGCCGATCGGAGCCCAGAACTGCGTCCCCGGCCGTCCAGAGGAATCCAAATCAAAACCTCTTTCCTAGGGTCGCCAGGGACCCCACCAGGCGAATGGTCTTCATGGTGGTCCTGCAGTACGGAGTTCTGCTCCCATTGGAGAGGACCTTCCAGCAGCGATCGCTGCTGTCGAAAATCACAGATTACTCGATAAGACGGTATGCCACGCGAACCATAATCGCCTTGGTCATAACGCGACCTAGTGGCTTGCTGCTGAAAGTACGTTATGTTGTCAAACCGATGTTTCTAGCGCCGAGAGCTAGAGTTAGCGTGACGCAGTTTCCTGTGTCAAGCAGGAGAAGACTGAGAGCGCCTATGGCGTCTCGATCTAGAGTCCATATCAACGATGAAGATTTTTTAAGTGAGAATGAGGTGAGGGATTTGCTGCTCGGAACGCGCTTTTTATACGAAACAATCGCGAGTTGAGCGCCTTGAATCGTCCCGTCCAGGAGTCGTCTGTAAGACAAATTTGGTAGATGTTGGTGAAAGGTGAGTGACGAAAACGGATATTAGATTAGTTAACCTTAAATATAAGTTTATTTTTTCATACATGGAGAGGCAAATTATACCTGAAATTTTGTTGAGAAACGGAAATTTGATGCAGCTTGAAATAGTGTTAGCTCAGAATTGCTAAAGTAATGAGTTCTTTGCCGCATCTCACGGGGATAGAACTGATACATCAAGGGGAATTAACGCTTCTTGAGGGTTGAATGTAACAGTGCCCGAGCCGAGAGTTCGGTTTGCCTGTTTTAAAAAAAATTGATTTGAGAACCACCTTCATCTAGGTTGCTCGTGTGAAGATTTTCTGCACCTACAGTTTCAACCTAAACTTCCTCATTTCATAACTTTCTTTCTCGACTTGCTGTCTCTGTGCACCCACTGTTTAAATTCCGCGTTCCATTGTCTCCTTACTAAACAGAGCCTTCTTTCTCTAGTCGAAACGCATTGTATTGCGGTAAGGGAAGCTTGAAGTAACGTACTCTAATCAAGCCTTCTCTTCATTTAAGTTAGCCCACGCTCTTAGATTTGCGTAGAGTAAACGCATGTTGTGAATGTAGTCGTTAATTTATGTATTTGAGCGACTTGGCCTTCCGATCGTTGCTTGTAAGTTAAACCTACGAAGTTAAATTGCTGCTATCCCGGGTTCAGTAATCCGGATTGTATTGAAACGCGATGATCCAAGCGTGTACCATAAATTTCAATGGTGAAACGTCACATAGCACGTATCCAACTACTACGAATGGTTCAAGTTTTCAGATAGTCATGCTTTCAGCGTTAACGGAGCTCCACTATATACGGATTAGTATGTACGAGCAACACTACGTAGATTGCCCATTCACATGTCACAGGAACTAATAGCATTTCAGTAACTCGACTGCCCATTTTCAGTAGGGCTTTAGCTTCCTCGTTGCAATAATAGCAGATCATATTGTTCACGTTTCATACAGCGTGTAGCTGTGGCATAGCAAGTTCCTTGAACTATGACCCATTCATCAGCTGCTTAGTGTTAGAGCAACGTTTCACAAACGATAGCATTCCTTGGACGAGTATGTTCAGTATCCATAAAACTGAAAGCAACTTATGCCTTCAACATTAAAGTTGAATTTTCAGCTAGGGTTTAACTCGTAGCAGTTAACGTGCTGACCCGGTCAAGTCTGGCCGTCATTTAGGCTTGATAACCTAGTCAAATATGCGGTGGCTGCCCCGAGATATATCGCCAGCGTGTTAATTAACTAAATGCGGATCGGTACTAAACTAATGTTCTACCTCCACAGCAGGTGCTACGGGATGCAGGAAGGTGCGGGCTTGGTGCAATCAGCCGCGGTGTCGCGCCCGGCCGAGTCCCTAGCTAGCGAGGGCTGCCGGCGGTGCCGCGCCCGTGTGCTGTGGCTGGTTTATTCTTTAACATGGTTATCGGTTACAATTTTATGGTTCGAATTTTAAAAGATTTTATTAAACGGATAAACTTCATTGACTTCTATTCTCTCATTTAAGCTAGTAAAATGCAAATCGTTAATAACGAAGGATTTTCATAAATTTTTCTACACTGAGAAATGGCAAATTCTCGCGTAGCACGAATGAAGAAAGTAGAGATGCTTCGCACTCGTACAGAGAACTTGCTTCGAATGCTACGTATGCAGATGCTGATCATTAATCAGTGTTCTCAGCTCACAAATCTTTTAGAAATTGCAAATATCTTGAAAATCCCAGAGCCTCGATTTTAGCAGCACATTTCAAAAACTCACATTGGTCTAAATGTGCACTATTTGGATCTCCAACCCTTCGGCGAACTTTTCTTCTCCCCACTTGAATTACTGTAGGGAATCTAGTAGGGATGAATTTCATATCCTATTCACAACATCCAAAGAAAAACATGGTTTTCAGAAATAAAACCACCTAGGTCTTTACCGAAATGTGAAAATACTTACTATTACCTCGTTTGATCATAGTCGGGGATAGTAAACAGAGATAGGAGCCAACGAGAGTTTCGTAAGCGCAGATGAACTTATTGAAGTTCTGATGAAGAATTGCCTTATTCTTGACTACCCTGTTACACAATCTATCTGCAATGCGAGAAAATGTTCAAAAAAAGCCGATGCCCTGATGTAACTCTGGGTTACACATTGATGATCACACCGATTTTGTAATGCATTGAAAAAAAAGATTAGGCTTAAAGTAGGATCTGAACCTAAGAATGCATAACTCGTGTTCCATCGACTTTTCTCGCAAGGAGAAAAGTGTTTTTATCTTCGCGCAACTCCCGTTTGAGAACATCTATCTGAAATGAATGTGATGTAGTAGATCTAATGCGTCAAATGGAGTATATTAGATTCATTCCGACGAAGAAACAAGAATACTGAAATACGCGAGTGGGTTCTCTTTCAGGTCCGATTGAGCTCGGACTTCTACGGTATGTAAGAACAATTGTCCTTGGTTAGGAACAACATTCAATCTAACACTGGCCCTAATCATGTGGGTAGCTAATCAAATACTTTGTAGGTGTTAGAAAATTGTGAAAACTAGAAGTCTTGCATTTAAGCAAACGACACTCGTGTAAGAAAAACGACATTCGTGTCAAAACGACACTAGTTTCGGACCATCCCTTGGTGAACCAGTTGCGGTTTTGTAATGGCTTGCTTCATCAATATTTACATGAAAATTACGTTTTTAAAACTGTCGAAATGTGTTTTTATCACGATTGATGCAGGCAGTTTCTATAACGGTGATTAAAGGAAAATGGAACATACAGTTCGTGGAAATGTTTATCGTTGAAGATGTGACGTATTGTACATTCGAGCTTTATGAATGAAACTGATTTAAAAATATTCTCAGATATTGTAGCTTGGGTATATCTGGGTATTTCAATGGGCCATTTGCATTCAGTTTCAGATCTGAGGGCCTTATTCGGTAGTACAGATATCGCTTTTTTTTGTCAGTTGGTAGCTTTAGATTTCGTCAGCCGCTTAATCATGCTCTGAAAAAAACCCGTCGAAAGATTTCTTCTGGTGGGAAAAAATACTAGCGTATAATACCTTTCTCTAAAGTGCAGAATACGAGTGAACGATGAACAGTCGAGGCAGCGCAATGCGTAGTCGCTTCGTCGAATGTAATTTTAGATAGCGGTAATAACTGGGTATAGTCGAACTATAATTAAGTCGCATGTCTCACAAGTATGTTAACACAAAATGACGTACACAAGAATTCATTTCCTCATATTGGAGTGCTGATTTATTCATTTTCATTCAGAACTCGTGTATTCAGTATTCAGTTTCAAGAATTATTCAGATAAAAAATTTATTCAATTTCAAGATTTATTCAATTTTCAAATTACATTCTAGATGTTTTCATTCGGTAAGCCAAAGAGGAAAAATAAATAATCGCACTGGAAAGAGCATCTGTATTCTACGTTGATGGCGTCATTTAGAGAATTTAGAGACATGGAAATATGCCTCAACTTCGATAAATTGATCTCGTTTCCATTGTTAACTTCTGAAAATAAATCTACTATTTAATTATGTTAAATACAGATGTTGGAATACCTAAAGAGCAAAAACATCTCTGAAGCGAAAGAAAAATTTCAAATTTCACGTATGAATAAGAAATAATAGCTATATATAGCTTATCTAAGCCCAAAAACTGATAAGATTGCCATCAGGTTCGTTGTTGAAGGCACGAATGAGAAAGAAAATCGGCTTTTTAGCTCTCATAATTGAAAATTCAAGTGTTTTATTCGGATGGAGGAATAGCAGGTTTCAATTTCACTAGTTAAATGGTTAAATGGCTTTCTTCTCGAATAATGATCATGCGGCCAAAAGATCAGGATTGAAACAAACGATTACCTTTATTTTACCGGTAAATTAGGGTATAAAAAGACTTTTTCAAACCCTTTCCCAGTCATCCTCCTCTATGCTAATAGACAGAAATTAGTTTTATAAAAATCAACCAGGACAATTTTTGTTGCACACAATGTTAATACAATAAATTGATACAAACAATATCTTCACATACAATCAGCTGCTCAACTTTGATCTAGAACAGAAATCAAAACAATTACCAACAATTACCAACAATTACCAATAGAAGCTGTGTATTTTTTGTACGTTCTCACTCAGAGCACCTGAAGCCAAAAATATAATTCAACTTTGTTTTAATGCACGGAAATTTCCAAAACAGACGCTTGCTTTACATAAATGGAGATAACTCACCTCATGAAATTATTATTAACTAGTCCACCCCCCCCCCCCCCCTTATTTCAAATAAGAAAGAAGGCGAAATGAAAGACCGTAAAATAAAAATAAATCAATCTCTCAAGATTTGATGAGGCCGAGTGCAAACAGCCCGTATCACAGATACGCTCACCACACACTTTTTGCTGGCTTCGGACAGACAGATGGACGCGGCTCTTATTATTGTAGAAATATTTTATCAACCGTTTTGAAAAAAAATTTAGAAAGATAAATTAAGCTGCAAGTCGAGGCTGAACAGAGTAATATCTGTCAATTTTCTCGCTAATCCTTCTTGCATGAATTGCGTCCAAATAGCAAACGTAGCGCGAGGAAAGAATTTTGAACTTTCTTTTTCTGGGCTGTCCAGAACAAGAGGACTGAGATCCGCCGCCCTCCTCAGCACCACCGAGGGGCTCCCCTAGACGGGCTGGATGGCCGCCGCTCAACAGCTAGTTGACATTTTGGACCCATACCGCTCATGTAAAACGCAAGGGCTTGAATAACAAAATGCGCATGGACCCGAGAGTAACTGAAATAAAACATTAGTGAAAACACAATCACGTTTATAAATGCCTTCAGGAACTGAGAATTGATCCTCATTAAATGAAGCTCAGGCTTTCAAGCATGGGGTGTTTTTCATCGAAGTGAACATGTCGTGCTCCAGATACATAGAAGCACATAAAATGAGGGATGTGTGCCCGTGATACCATTAAGTTTATGTTGCCTGCTACCGAAAATATCAAACGAAAAACGGGAGAGAAATTATGAATCTTGTCTAAATTAATAAACAAATTTCATCAACGCTTCGAACAATGTTTGTACCATCTTTCCACATTTCTGCGATTTGACACTCGAGAAAAATATTTGTACAATTCAAAAGAGTTTACGTCTTTGCCAAATCTCGCTTTCGTTAGTGCGCCTATTGTTTTAGTATTGACATCTATTATTGGTGAGTGGGCATTTCTACGTAAGGGTGTGCGTACGTAGATGTTATGATTGAAGAGGTAGAACAGATAGAAGTGCGCATAGAGATTATAATGTATATTATGTACTTTTTGAGCCGTGGAAGGCCAGGGTGTAGGGTGTAGGGTGTAGGGTGTAGGGTGTAGGGTGTAGGGTGTAGGGTGTAGGGTGTAGGGTGTAGGGTGTAGGGTGTAGGGTGTAGGGTGTAGGGTGTAGGGTGTAGGGTGTAGGGGTGCGTGATCGCGTGATCGCGTTACATCTGAAGCGCGGTGCGATTAAAGGTAACGGGAAGTTTATACCCAAAAATGTTCAAGTAACCTATATATATAAGATTGCTTAACCAGATTGACAATCTGCTCCCTGATGCGTCATTATCGAAGTATTTAAATTCTTATTTATTACCATTATTAAATGGTTATAAGCTAGCGGAGCGGCTTCCGCGCGAGCCAAAGGAAGCGGGCGAGCCAAACGGAATTAAATTGATATGGGAAGCTAACAACCCCCCCCCTCCTCATTCCAAACGTAAAGAGGTTGGGCCGTGAGGGGGAGCCACAGTTCTTCTAATGTAAATTATGGAGGTTCAAAGCAACTCATCAAGGTCACGTCAACAACTGTGCTTACATCTGCGCCAAGAAAGCGGCGGCCGTACTGGGTGGCGCCATCTTTGAGCTGACTGTTGAGGTGACGACGTAATGATGCCTAAAAAATAACGTAAAAAGCACCAAGTACGAAAATTAATAAGTTTCCTTTTTTGTGCTATTAACTGATACAATATAACAATATTTATTTTATTACCAATTTCTTTCATTTTCAGTTCTACGAAGTTCTGGCGAAAACAATATCTTCAAAAGAATAACTTCGGCGAGCTTCCTGTATTGTTTGAACACTCCTTTGGCACGCGAAAGCCTGTTATGTGCGACGCTCCTATAACTTTGTGTTGAATAACTCTACACAAACGCATGTTAACCATCACCTCAGAATCTGAACTTGGCCTTTCTCGACCCAACCTGGTCGGACTCTGTGTTGCACATTTTGCGCGGGAAAGCTATTTACCTAGAACTTCGAAGCTGAATAATTCGAAAATAACGCATCAGCGAGCAGAATGTCATTCATGTAAAACGTTGAATTGGTTCCTTCAGTGATTTTTGGGGTCGGAATTATTATTTCCGTGATCGCATCCCGCTTCACATTGACCAAAAGTGATGCTACCCGGAGGAGTATGTACTACACCTGAAACGTGCATGAAAGTAGAAACCCAATTGGTCGATTGGTGGGTCATATTCTGTAGATATTAAGATCTTGGAGGACATTTCCGCATAGCTTATATATAAATAAAACGCATGTACTGCAATCGAAAGGTGACCCTTAAACTTTACCATCAATGCACTGGGTAGAATTCATAATTCAGCCATGAATGATTACACGCACGAGATACTTGTTGAGGAACTAGTACCTAACCCTGAGTTCGGCGTCTCTTGAACTTTACTTGCACTACAGCTAAAGACATATCGTACACTACTGTCGCTGTAGCCGTTACTAACGCTGAAGCACCGGAAAGCGGCTCACTAGTTAAATTGGCGAATGCAACATGGGCCATAGAAAATTTATAACGAAGAACATGGGCCTACTTTATCATGATCAGAGTTGAGCATAAGTGCTCTGCACAAAAACTTTCATGTCAGTAAAGCATGGAACTTCGTATCAAGTAAGCGAGTGTCATCATAAATATGAGAGTTGGCATCTCCGAACTACACTTTGAACTTGGTAACGATTTGGTAGCAATGCTTAAAGCCATGTCTTTATTTGGCGATGGTGTATGACAAAATAAACAAGGATATCCTTCCTTCTGATGTTCAAGCAGTCAAACATAGCTCTGAGACTGTGCATGACGTCTCCTTAACAGAATTCATACTGATGCCATTAATTTTGATTGTCGGGATAACAATATCAGGAATAAATCACAAACGGTATTATTTCACACGCAAAAATTTTCGTACCTGTCCTGGAACGATTATGAGGTGTAGAAATAAACCTTGATAAATACACTTTGAAGTTCCAGTGATGTGTATAAAACCTGAACAGGTTTGCTCACAAGAGACCTAGTCACTTAACAGACTTGTGAGGGATTATAACGAAATGTGACACGATGTTATCGATAAGAAATTTAAGTATCTACTTCTGGAGGCAAGCACCAAATCCTTTGAAAACCTACCGAACCATCGTTGCATCGGTGAATTTGTCTCTTAACGAAATTTCTGCTACTCTCACGATTTCAGTTTTTAACCCATCGCCGCCGTCAAGAATGTCTGCGGACGGAGCACCAGACCAGGACCGCGCGACTGGAGCCGCCGAAGAGCTAGTCGCTGGAGCTGCGGACTCTTCAACAGAGGGCAGGTGGGAGCCCAGAACTCCGCCCACGGTCGTCACGATGAATCTAATTTCAAACCTTTCTCCTTTGAAAGACTGGGACCACACCAAGCGAATGATCTTCATGGTGTTCCTGCAGAACAGGGTAGTACCCTCATTGGAGAGTACCCTCCAGCAGCGATCGCTGCTCTCGACGGTCAGGAAATCTTATGTAAGACAGGGGGCCCATGTAACCATAATCACCCTAGTCGTAACGCGACAAAGTTGCTTGCTGCTGATAGTGCGTTTCGTTATCAGACAGCTTCATTGTCCACTGCGAGCAAAAGTAAGCGTAACGCAATGTCCTGCCTCGAGAGGGACCTCGGCCCCTATGAGGTCTGGATCAAAAGTCTATATCAACGATGAAGATTCCTTGAGCGAGGATGAGGTGAGGAATTTGATTCCTTACGTTCTCTCTTTACACGACCCTCGTAAGTTAAAGGCCTGTATCGTCCCGTCCATTATTCTTCTATGAGAATATTTCATTATAGAATGGTGAAAGGTAAGTACTGAAAACCGACATTTGGTTAAGACTAGACTAGAAGTACGTTGATGTTTTTCATGAGAAGATAAATATGCACGCTTGTGTGAAAAAAATTTTACGCCGCTTGAAATTTAAAAACCCAGAACTGCGCAGGTGATAGCGTAATTGTCGCCCCTCGCGGGGAGACATTTATTGTACGTGTGAATTGGCACTCTCAGGGTATTGAATCAGAGGGCCCGAGCTGAGGGTTAGGTAGGCACTTTGTGGAATATTTGATATCGTCTACCTCATTTAGGTTCACAGCTGCCTCCTTTTTATTCAGTACCCCTACTTTGATCAAGTTTTATCCTAATTGATAAACTTCTTTCTCGACTTACTATTTCTGTGCCCCTCGCGCATGAATTCCACGTTCCTTTACCTCCATACTAAAACGTGCGTTCCTCCGTCATTTCTGCAGAACTCTTTTTGCGACCAGGAATGCTTGAACCAACTTGGAATTTGATCCAATATTTTTACTCTTTAGTACTTCCATTCGCTCTTGAATCCACCTGAAGTGCACGCGCGTAGTAAACGTAGTCCGCGGTTCGTTTAAAAATTTTAAACGAAATTAGCTTCAACATCGGTGCTTGGACGTAAAGCTCAAAAAAGTAATTGCTGTAATTCCGGGTAGTGCTGTTACGGATTAACTTGAGGCTCGAAGTTGCACAATGTGCACACGACGAATTGTAACTGTACAACAGTTCAGATCGCACGCATGAAACTTCCGTAGAACGAATGGAAGTTTCATGTGATGAGCGTTTCAGTATTCGACTAATTGAATTTGCGATGGATTGATGTGTGTGCACTACCGGGGAAATTCCTCATTTCAATGTATACGAATGGCTTTTCACTAGTTTCTCTACCTATTTAAACTCGTTTCAACGCATATGTTAAAATAGTAGCACATGGTGTCATATCTTCTACACTTTATTCAAAGCGTAGAAACCTGTTAACCCCTTATTTCAGATACGACCTACCGACGGCTTCTCTCGAGAATTCCAGTACTCTTGATTAATGGTTTTTATGAAGACTCGTTGGATTTGAGATATTTGAATAATTGCTAACAATTTTTAACTTCAATATTGAACCTCGGTCTAACTTATCGCAGTTAACTTGTTGAAGCAGTAGTCAGTATCAACCGTAATTGCCCCACAAACGTGTAAAGTTGACGTGTGCACTAGTGTTCGCTTAATCAACATTTTCCCCAACAGTAGGTGCTACGGGCTGCAGGAAGGTGCGGGTTTGGTGCAATCAGCCGCGGTGTCGCGTCCGGCCGAGTCCCTAGCTAACGAGGGCTGCCGGCGGTGCAGCGCCCGTGTGCTGTGGCTGGTTTATTCTTAACATGGGTTATCGGTTAAAATTTTATGGTTCGCATTTTAAAAAATTTTATTAAATGGATAAACGGATGAACTGCATTGACTTGAATTCCTTCATTTGAACGTTCAAAATTCAAATCGGGGCAAACTAGAAACGGTTCCATAAATTTTTTACACTGAAGAGAGAAAAAGCACACCGTCTCTTGGAACGAATGAAACGCACATACTTATCCTCTGAATATGCGCCGAGAAGAGACCTTGAATGGTACGTTTGACACAGAACTCATCAGAGATTTCTGCTCGGGGAACCATAAAGCAATGAAAAATATTCTCAGAACCTACCATGCTTGCCTTCCGGCAGTACGTTTCAAGACTAGCATTGACGGAGATGTTCACTGCTTTCAGCTCCGACCCATTACCGAACTTATCTACAGTTGAACAAGTTAGAAACTTGCTTTGAAAAGTAACCTCACATGTACGCTGCTATCAAAGATAACATAGTTATAGAAACTAAAAACTACAGGTTTTCCCTCCCACTTTGAAATATACCATTGTTACTTGTATCTGATCTTAACGCAAAGATTAGTCGTGGCTTCATCAGGAGTTACACCAAGCAACCGGTTGTTTTAAAAAATTTCGCATTTGAAAATTTAGGTTCCTGCTTCAAATCCTCTTGACGATAACGTACAAAAATGTATACCTTTCCATAACCTGGACTAACAGTTCGTACGTACGTAGTAGATCATGGTTCATATTTCTACTCCAAATCGAAGTCCAGCAGGTAATTTTGTGTGAAACTATTGTTATCATTGCTTCATATAGTTGAACTTAGCACAAAAATTTATCCGTGAATTTTATATAACTAATTCCTGTCTTCATATGGAAGCACGTTAAGTAGCTGACAACCAAGAAATGGTCCAATGGACTTTTCCTCTCTGATTTACCAATAAAATTGGACCTTTGTCCCATTCATGATCTTTATTCTGCGTGAACGTTGCTGCGCAAAGGGAAATTGAAGGCCGGCATTTTCAGTTTAATTTGAAACTGGCACACGTCCATCCTTATGAAACGGTTGAATTTGCCCTTTCGAAAGTTGAAAACGTCTTTCTCTCTCGAGCCGTCACCAAGGAACCAAACGGACATCTCGCGAGCTCCTAGGCTCAGTTGAGCTATTAAGCTGTTATTTGTTACTCATACTTGAGATTAGAAATTTTCTCCAGAAATTCTTCGCTCGTTGGGAATTGAAACTCTTGAATTTAAGAGTATTGTAATTTGTTTATATATCGAGTAAACAATGAGAACGATTAAATTTTTCGACGTTAAAATTTTGCATTTCCTCGAACTTTGTAAGCGACGGCATCAACGTTGGGTAAAAAATACACCGCACAATGAGATAATGACTTCTCTCTATGGCTGACCGCAGAATAAAATGGGTCCAGGGTAGGATGCAATTTCGAAAGTTGTACCAGTCTACTATCAATGGTAGATAATTTGAAAGGAATAATAAACCGCCACAAGCGCGTTCAATGTTGAATAAGAGACGTAAAAATCTACTTGCCAAACGGTCAACAATACGAGCAAGTTCCGCAAGAAGCTACGAGAGTTCAATAATATAAAATTTTTACTCTGCAAAAAAGAGCCATCAGAGCGGTAAAGAATCTAGCATATAATGCTCACACAAATGATTCATTCAAAAATTTACAAATACTTAAACTTTCGGATCTCTACAAAATCTCCATTTGCAATTTCATTTACAAAACGTCAATTGATGGCGACAATAGCCTAAAACAATTATTAACTGCGAAAACTGGTCATCACGACCATTTAACCCGAAATAGAAGTAAATTCATACATCCTTATTATTCAAAGGCCCGGTCGCAACACAGTATCCTCTTCGTTGGTGCTAAAACTTGGAACTCAATACCTGCGGAGATCCGTGACAGTAATTCTTACAAGGTATTCAAAAGAAATCTTGAGTCTCACTTCCTATCGAAATTATTAGTCGTGTACGATCACCAAGTCAACATCTTGTCTCCTACACGACTGTTTCCAATAATGCAATATGCCATGGGTAATATCGCCGATATTCAATCTACTGTTAAATCGTTTATCGAGTGTACTGTTAATACAGTCTATATGACCTATATTGTAAAACGAAATATCTGACATCGAGTAAATTATCTCACTGATCAGTCTAATGCGAAACTAGGTTAAATGATTTAGATAAAACAGTATTGTTAACCTTAGAATAACGTGATGGTAGGATGCCCCAGAAGTCGCTGAACTTATTCGGGCTCACAGGTAGCTATATTCAAACTTGTCCATTGTACTAGACTTAAGAAACATTCTACCTCTGTATCTCCTGTGGTAAATAAATTCTTTAAATAACCACGGATAGCGAGGAACCATGTTTTAACTGAAGCAACAGAAGCTTACACAGCGTTAGTTCTCCCGTCTGTTCACCGCACACTGGTAGTCAGCTGGTTGAAATTGAAGATTCGAATATTAGTATTTTTACCATGTTGAAGGAATCCGCCATCGACGGTTTTCTTCAGAGTTCGATGAGGCGGCTGACAAGATCTAAATGAACATCCAATTAGCAATAAGAAAAATTCCTTCTGCACTGCAAAATAAGGCTTCAGAAAAGTTTAAAACGTGATATAAGATGCACATGGGATTGGCACCGAAGTACTAAAAAATACTCGAGCTCTATTATCTCGGAAAACGTTTATAGAGCAATTCTCATTCTCTTCAGTAACATTGAATAATCAGCACATTTTGCATCTCAAACCAGTTTTACCTCGAACAGGCCATCTCAGTATGGTTCCCCCTTTATTCAAGTAACTGACCAGCATCTTGCGAGAGAGAAATGCAAAATGCATTTTGACGGCTCCAAATGTTTTTCCTAACTAAATATTGATTAAGCAAGCCGTTACTAAACTCATCTGATCACCAAGTGATGGTTCGAAGTTTGCCCTAGAAGTCGTTGAACTTGTTCGGGCCCACAGATAGCTATACTCTACTTTGACTATTGTACGAGACTTGAGAAACATTCTGTATCACCTGTGGTAAATAAATTCTTCGAAATAGTTCCGACATGAAAATAGCTTCAGGAATATTCTGAATTACACGATTGCAGTTTATAAGAAGCCTTGACGCTCTTTTGTTTTTCTACAACCTATATACGAAGTACTTGGTCAGCATTCTCCTTGTGTAACGCAAGGGCTCTCAATCGACTGAATAAATTTAGATGTTTTCGTTATTAAATTAAGATTTTTTAAAAATAGGAGAATGAATTTTAACCCGGAAAACAGGTGGTTTTTCAATAAATCAAAATTCACCAAACCAGTAGTATACCTATATGTATCCCTAATGGGTTTTCGTCGATGTACTGCGATTGATTATTTTTTTCTAAAAATTCAATTTTCCTTTATCCTTCTGGTGTCTAAATCATCAACCTCAATGAAATTTTCAAGTTTCTGGCATTTTTCTGGCCTATTTCACGCTTCATCGATACGTTTGTCATTCATGTACCTTCGCGACGGGGTGAAATGGACTAAAAATAAAAACTAGTTTTTTGAACAGTTTCTCAAAAAAAATAGGCTACTATAACTCTCGAACCAAGTTTTAATACACACTTCAGCTTTTGTCGCTCGTTCCAAGGCCTATCGACTGATTTATTCGTCATTCATGTATCTCAACCTTTGAGATTAATTACAGACGACTAGGCGTTTAAACAAGAATGTAATTAATCGACGACTCCGAGTAGCCATGTTCAAAACAAAAACTCCGTTACGTCATCATAAGTCGTTCAACAAGTGTTGAACGTTTCATTTGAGTGCCAAAGCATTTCGAGCATGGGCATAGGCGAGCTCATGCTATTCCCGCATAGGAACGCTCAAAACGAAGTCGTATTAATGATAGGGGAGGGAGAGGTGCCCCTTCCCCTACTGCCGGCGCACGCTGAGGTGCCGCAAGTGCGGGTCGATTACCCAGTCTAGATAACGAACTGAATTACGTAGAAGTAAGCCAAATGCATAATCATTCAGAAAATAACTTCCTATATTAGTCAAATTAATCTACCATTCAAAGATACTAAAATCGCTTCAGAACTTCGACAAGCGATTCTTGGTTAGCAAATCGTACCGATATTTCCAGTCAGTAAATTTTTGGGAAATATCAGTTGTTCTGAACTTTCAGTTTTTCGAGGTAACTAAAAAATGCATGACCGAAATGTTCCGGTATATCATTCACCTAATTCTTCAAGATCGAAAAAGCTTATTCGACGTTTCGATTTTTCGTTTTTTTTCGAGGGAGATATTCTTAAGCGAAGATCAAGTGCAGGTAACGTCAGGTAACATCAAATGTAAGTACAGACATGTGATGGCGGAGTTTCGAAACGGTGTATTGTTAACGCAGCTGACAATCAAGTTTACTTATCTAAACAGATTTCGTGTGTATCCAATTTATGAGAAATATTCCGGAAAGGGCTGGAGCTTCAATCAATTAACATGTTGACCAACATCAGATTTGAAATGTCCCGCTCGAAGGCTGGCACGGGGTTTTTTAGAATATTCCTCGTTGCTCCACGGTCTCAGGAGCTGTAATCATGAAGAATTATTACCATCTACGTACCACTAAATGTGGATTCCGAGTGCTAATTAAGAGGATTCGTCTATGAGTTTCATTCGTGACAAGTGACGAAGTGCTTTCCCTCTCGAGTGTCGAGAGATTATGAAACCGCTGCAAGTTTCCAACGATTTGAAAATTCAGTGTGCGCAATGCGCCATGCCCCTCTTCCCCCGTTTGAAGAATGAATGGGGAAATTAATGAAATAATACAAGTCTATTTAGTTCATCTGTTTATAAAATCTTTTAAAATTTGAACCATAAAATTTCACTTTATATCCCACGGTAAGAATAAAGCAGCACACGGGCGCTGCTCTGCCGACAGCCCTCGATCGCTAGCTAGGGACTCGGCCGGGCAGGACACCGCGGCAGATTGCACCAAACCCGCCTCTTCCTCCGGCCCGTTGCATCTGCTGTCGTGGGGAAATATTGAATTAAATCAATACAATAATTAAAATATTAACACCTTAGCTACACTATCAGAAACTTTTTATGACATCTGATCAACTTCAAAATCAATTTTAATATTTTCCTATCGCGTACGCTGTTTTTAGGAAAACTCGTTCATCTGCAGGTATTATTCAGGTCCTGTCAAGGACGAGGCCGGTAAAGAATCTTAGCTCTCTGCTTCCGTTTTCATTCAAAGATGAAAAAAATGGATGCATTTTCAAATTTTAACTATCTGCATTTTAGCGTCACGCTTTCAAGAAATCTCTGACAACTATTCACTACGGGTGGCCACGTTGTATAGATTTTAAACGCGTACACGATATCGTAGCTTCACGAGTAGAAATGTCGTTGGCTAAGTTGCTAGCAACACGAAATATCGCTATCTCAGGACACCACTGAAGTAATCCGTTTCCGACATTCAGGTAAAGTTTACGCGTAGTTTTTTTCCTTTTTAGTAAAAAAAAATGAATCTCGTTCACACAACTTACCTTTCCCCAAAATGTACAAAAGTATTCATGCAGATCGATCAACGACGGGCGTGCGTCCTGTAAAGACTGATTGCGTCGTGCAGCAAGTCCTCCACTTCGCTCTCAACGATGCGATCTTCATCGTTTGAGTTTACCCTCGATCCAGGCGCCATGGCTGCTTGGGGCTCTTGTGTACTCCCGTCCGAGAGAATTCTTTGCTCTATTCTCACACTTCTGTTGGAGCGCGACGCCAGCCTGCTGTAGTAACGCACTAATAACACGGCGCCATTCGGTCGCGTTACTATCATTTTGATGGTGGTGCGAGAGGCAAACTCTCTCACCGAGAACCATCGAAGCCTATGGGGTTGAGTTCGCGGCTGGAGCGGGCTGTCCAACGATGGCAGAACATCTTTCTGCGGGACCACCATGAAAAACACTACCCCGAAGTGATCCCGGGCTCTCCCAGGAGATGGGTTTTGGTTTGGATCCCTCGGGACGGCCGGGGGCGGAGTAGTGTCGGGCCGGCCGTCTGTTGGAGGATTCGCAGCTCCAGGAACGATCCCCTCGACGGCTGGAGTCGCACGTTCCTGATCTGGTGCTTCGTCTGCGTTCATTTTTACTGCAGCGATGAGTTAAAAACTGAAAGAATTCAATGAAATACTCTTATGGCGAGATTCGAAATTTTTTTTATTTGAATGGTTACACTTATGCCACCGAATAGTTCACAACCCTTAGATTGCGCTGCATCAAGAAATAGAGTAAAATTATCAATGAGTAACTTCTTCAGCTCTCGTTTCAAGGCCCCTCTGTCCTCGTTGCTCGACAACTAACAGACCTGGCTTTTGACATGCCAGGTCACTCATCATGCATGTTGTTCAGGTCCCTTGTGGTACAGCTTTGTCAACAGGATGGCATTTTTTTCATTTATTTTTACATAGCAAATACATCTTTTCGATCATTTGCTATAAAATTTCGATATTGTTAACCACTAGGAGGATGCAAGATCTTGAGGGGGCTGTAGGTATAAATTCCCCGAGAAGGCTGGTTGTAAATAAAGTTTAGGAGCTACTGCCCCATACGAACTGCATTCTAACGGGAAAAACATTCAAGCTTTTCCTTAAAAAAAATTCGTTTTTCAATAGCTTCTTTAGGGTCTTGCCTATACCTATTAATCTGAATTTGTGAACTCAAATTACCTCTTGAATTTACTACCCTCTAGCTTCTGTTTTATAGCTTTTTGCTAAGTTCAGTATGTCGCTACAGTCGTTGTTGGTCCACTGCCCTGAGTTCACCTACTCATACTCCAGGGCGGTTCTCGTGCAATAGTCTTAAAATATTTTGTTATTCATAAAACTACCAAGAAAATTCAGAAGCCGAAGTTGAGCAATTCCACGAAATGCTATTTTTGTCATAACTTTCAGAGCACTGTTCTTCATTTCTACGTTCTTCAAGCATCTAGAATAACTGATGTGAAGCTTTTCATTACGACGCTGGGGCGGTAAAGTTCAATCCTTTTAATTTTTACTTCCATGGCCACCTCGAGTTCGTGCACACCGATTAGTATAATTTCAACAGTAAACTTTTAGGCATTTCCAAAATAACACAACGCAAGGCAACGATTGAAGAAAAATCGTTAGAATTAGACCATATGCCGCCAGCGTCGTAATGAGAAGCTCGCGCAATCTCCCTGATCCAGTAGTGAGCTAAGGGGTGCAACATCTAGAGAATATTTTAGAAGACTCCTCAATATAAGGAACATTTCTAATAATTTCTTGACTGGTTTCTTTAAATCCATTCCTTCTTATAGATGGCATTGAAGATTCTTCCGAACCACGGACCGTATTTTTTAAATAACCAGCTTCTTACCGTTTAGCACGATACCATGCAACTAGTCAATAGGAAGGCAAGCAAATCTCTCACTGGAAGTCATGTGGATGAATATTAAAAATCATGATTCTACATTGGGAAGTGGAATTTATTTTTCACTTGGCTAGTTCCACCGTTTAGATGCCGTGTCGTTCTGTCCACGAATTATACAGTGGACTCTTCGCACCAAGAAATAATGCATGGGAAGGTAGGCTAATACTATAATCAGCAAGTGATAAATATTATTTAGGTTATCGTACAAGCAGGATTCTTAGACATACCCTTTGTAACTAATATTTGTTTATCAACGTCACCTGAACTCAACTTGACATTTCTCAACGCCCATATGGCAGCGCTCATGAATATATGGACTCTTCGCACTAAAAAATAATGCATGGGAAGGTAATACTACAATCACTTTACTTCTATAATCACTTTTTTCTTCTCTGCACTTTCGGGGGCAAATGAGAATTCAACAAGATACAGCGGTAGGTTCAGTTTGGGCAGAATACGTTTAGGTACTTTGTAATTTATAATCTGCCGGCCCCGCGGAGCCTGAACCCACTACTAGGATCTTTCAGTTAAAAACTCTGAAATTATCACCCGAAAATATCTAGTTATAGCGGGATGTTGACTTACGTCTTGAATGGCGGAAATGCGCTCGATCGTTCTAGTGCGTCAGAAGGGAGAGTCCATTCCACTGTTGCCATCCGACGCGCTATATGAATTACTTCCAGCTTCAAACACTGGAGTTTCGGTCACTAATTACTCGCTGTATCTCTTTATATATTTACTGAGCCCCAATTGTACAATGAAGAAATGTTTTTCATTTCGCTCTAATCAACTATGTCGAGGCAACGAAAATTGGAACTTAATGATTGTCCTGTCCTTCACATTTACCAAATCTTGTTGCGTATGAGAACACCTTTCAAGCCGCCACGTATTGTTAAGCAAGTTAAATAATTTATACTACAATAAAGACACTAACCGAAAGATCGACGACTATACTCCAGTATGGAATACCCTGCGAATGTACCCCCTCAATCAGGGAAAGTTAATTATACTCCAAACAACGTGATATCTTTCCAACCCAATTCACTAGTACGCTGCTTATTTGAATTAGCTATTACTTACCACCATATCAACCACAAACTATCAATTCAACAGTTATCAAGCACCTGTACAAGACACATATCAACCTTAGAATCAACCCCCGGACACACTAATCTACTTCCTAATACCACCTCATCGCACTACTTATCGACTTAACTACTAAACTTACCAATTCAATGAGTCCAAATTAAAATCCCCTGGCGCACTGCTGCAAGCGATGCCTGGCAAATAAGAAAACTCTCTTGAATGGAACAAATCTTTTTCTCGAGAGTCAAATCGCACACATCGGGAAAGTAATAATAGTATACACTTTGATCGAAGTGTTGCTGGATTTTATTCATAACTTTAGAATGACTATCACTTCACCCCCGTCCTCCATTTAATATTTACGGTAAAAGACAAAACATATATAACGAAATCACAGGCACATATTCCCGTTTTATATGTTCCTACCTATATGAAGCGCATGTTCGCTTCGATTTACACATACAAACCTTATACTTGGATTGCTCTAGATAACTCTAGATAAGGTGCGATGCTAAAAATTTTTTAAAGAAAATGATTACATGCTAATATTCTAACTTTTCGAAATACCAATACTGGAAGTCAGAGCGTTGTATCATTTAGAAGTTTTACCAGAATCACACGTGCTATCGAATTACAGAAACTATATATTGCCGTTTTTCAATTTCATTCAAAACCACTGTGAAAATGAAAAATTAAACATTGACTCGCCATTCTCCTTTGAGGTTTCAAGCTAGTGCCTATCCGCGACCCTCCTCAGCGCACACGGCGGTCTCCACCACGACGGGCAGCAGCGACGTCGCTCAACAGCGCCGCGACGTTTTGGACTCGTGCAGCTCACGTAAAACGCAAGGGTTTGAAGCAAAGCGCAACTGGGCCCAAGAAGTAATTCTCGGGCTCGTTAGTGCAGGCGCGATCACGTTTATGAGTGCGTCCAGGAACTGTGAATTGATCTTCATGAAATGAAACTCTGACGATCTAAACTGGAGGGGATTGGATAAGCTCTGGTCGTACACTACAGTAGTAATATCAGAAGCGCTGGTTTGAAACCTTAAAGCGTTCAGGAGAATTATGAATCATTGTCTGATTTTTTATTTTTTACATTGGTTTTGAAGGATATTGAGAAGCCGCAATGAATATATTGTGCAATTCGAAAGCACTTGCGCAAATCTGATAGAAGTTCCATATGATACAACGCCTTTACTTCTAGTATAAGTATTTTGAAACGTTACAAAATTAACATGTAATCACTTTTTTTCAATATTTTAGTATTACACCTCATTTAGAGTCCTCAAAAAGAATCCATGAATGCTGTACGTACGTGGTTATCGAAGTAAAAATGTCACGCTTCTAATGGATAGGAACACGCAAAACGAGGACATGTGCCTGTGGCATCATTAAATATATAGTATATTTTTATATTGCCTGTTACTGAAAATATTATTTGAAAAACGGTGGTGAAGTGATGGTCAGTCTAAAGTAAAGCATAAATTTCAGTAACGCTTTAAACAAAGGATGAACAATTAGTACTTTCCCAAAGAGTGCGATCAGACACTCGAGAAAAATATTGGAACCGTTCAAACGAGTTTTCATCTTGGCGAAGTCTCGCATTATTCAGTGCGACTGGAGTTTTAAAATCGGATTCATTTTACTGGTAAGGGGCTCGTTTAGTAGCGCTGGTTGTATACAGACATTATATTGTGAATGAACACGTGCCGGGGTTGACGTGATGGATGTAATGTGAAGCTGGGAATGGTCGTAGGAAGGAGCAGTGTGTGTGTGGGACATGGTGGTAAATTTGTGAACTCTCTATGGTTGGCGTAGCGGTGAATGTAGATTAATTCCTGTGTGCATTCCGGGGAAGTGATTAGGCGATTCACGTTCAACGATGGTTAACATACAGGTAGGTGAAATAACCTGCTAAATGTAATCGTAAAATAAACGTAACAGTATGAAAACTGGACGTCTGTTTAGACATGATTTCCACCGCGGAGCAGTTCAGGTCAATGTGAAGTTTAATGCAACTACGGATAATAAGAATTCCGATCTTAGGAATCACTGTAGGCACCCACTTAAGAACGGTTTACTAGAATGACGTTCTGCTCGCTGATGCGTTATTTTCGAATAATTAAACTCTGAAGTTGACCTTGGCGCCAGAGTAAGCGAGCGCGTGAAACGGAATTTAATTAGTAATAGAAGCTATTACAAACGTAAAGAGGTTGGGTCGTGAGGGGGAGGCACAGTTCTTTTAGTGAAAATTATAAATAAAGCTTCTAACCCACCCATTAGGGTGACGACCGGAATCTTGTTGACATCGGGTCCAAGAAGGCGGCGCCCATGGTGGTCGCCATGTTCGACCCGATGTAAACAACATTGCGGTCGTCACCCTAATGGGTGGGTTAGAAGCTTTATTTATAATTTTCACTAAAAGAACTGTGCCTCCCCCTCACGACCCAACCTCTTGACGTTTGTAAAAGGGGGTTAGCTTCCGTTTTTTATTAAATTTACGCTCGCTTCCTTTGGCGCGGGAAGGCCAACTTCAAAGTTCAATAATTCGAATAAAAAGCATCAGCGAGCACAATGTCATTCATGTAAAACATTTTTAAATGTCTTCCTTCAGTGATTCTTCGGATCCGAATTATTATTTTCCGTGGTTGCATTAAACTTCACATTGACCGCAGTTCACCTCATGAATAATGCTACTTAACTTACTTGGTACTCAGTTGTCTGGAATTGCAGTATTAAAACCTGTAGTTCTAAAATGAAGATATCTTGAAACAGCCATGACCGATAATTCCTCTAAACGAGCAATTATTAGTTTCCCTGAGAGAGCAATGTAGGTTCCTCACGACACGCGGAAGAAAGGTAACCTTCACTATTTCTCGCGAAAATTTAGCAGCAAATGTAAGGGGAGCATGTTACTCAAATGGACGAGCGATGTTGATTCAGGGTACTTGAACTAATTAACGTAACGGTACTATCTAAGTGGTACCGCTTCAACTTTCTGCGCTGAAAAATTTCTTAATCCTGCCGTTTCCAGTAATAACCCACTTCGATTAGACATTCATTAGGAGTAGATTGTCTCCGGCACTCGTCGGAAATGTGCTGAAAACTTGCTTGTTCTCGTTAAACTGACAATCTGTTATGTGAAGTTCTTCTTCAAAGAATTAATGCTTACGAGTAATATTAGCCCTCGTCACCAGCGCTAGACCTCTCGCTATCTGCACTGTATCTGTATCTGCCAGTGCCTTTAACCCTTTAACGTCCGAATTTTTGTACTCAAATAACCGTTAACACAACCACCGTCACTAAATTGGCGCTGGTATCAGGCAGTCACTAATATCAGGATGGGATAGGAACTGCCCCTCGGCAGAGAACTTCAAGGAACACATTAGGGAACTAATTGAACAAGAAATACAATATATTGAGGGCATTTTTGAAAGAGGACACTGGTGTCCTCTGGGGCGTTAAAGGGTTAAGACTCGGGCGATTCTTTGTGTCTTTCTGATTCAGTTCGGGTGAAAATTCGGAACATTAAATACTCAGAGCGTGATTAGCTCACGCTATGGTATTTGCTCTAAAATCGTAAATCTTGTATGCTACCCTGGTTTGAGTGCTCATTTGTCTACTACGGCATGCAAAATGTCAGTAACGTGGTTGCACGCGTAGGTGAAGAGCATGTTAAGATCTCCTGGAAAATCAGACTCGTTGCCGTTTGAAATGCTACTTCTCCTGCAGTTTTGAAAGGACAGGAATGGGAAATGGATACATTGATAGGGCTTGGTAAGAAATAAAAATTGGCGATAAAGTTGATTTGAAATACGGTGAAGTTTGGAAACATTGACTGAAATGAAGGTATGAATTGAAGACGAATTTTTGGGATAACCCAAAACTCGGTGGATTGAGATATCTAATTTCCACTTCAATATTTCTCTAAATAATATAGCCAGCAATCTAAATTTCATATTGCCTGGTCTGAAACTGAAGAAATGGGAGATGAAATCTTTCATTCACCACTTTTCAGTTTTTGGAAAGAAAATGCTTTTTATAATCGTATTACGGGATGAATTCGCCAGTTCTAAACAGATCGTTGCATAATATTACACCCATCTCCACATTTCAGAACATTTAGTTGAAAAATAACTTGATCTAGTTTTTAGAATGCTCCCTATACCGTCAACCAACCCTCTCCTCCGACCCTCATAGCGTCGAAACCGGTTTGAGAGTTTACTAGGAGGGAGTTTGCCGTAATTGGCCATTTTTATTTCTTAAATTACTATATTTTTTCCCACAAAAGTGAAGTGCAAGCTACATTAAACTCTGCTACTCCACATCTCACTCTCCACGACACCTATAGACGCACATATGCGTCCTGGGGTAGCGAAAGTGTCCATACAATTTGTACGATGACCGTAAACTTCAATTTTCTTCAATTAGACGTTTCTGGGACGGGAAAGTATTTTCAGGTAATAAACTACTCACGAATTTTCGAAATTCCTTTTGTCTGTCGTGACGTAATTATGAAATGTACAATTTTGACGAGTCGGGTCAAATAGTTACCTCATAGGTTTCCTTCCGCTTCCGAAGCGGTGGGGAAAAAGGTCGTTCACTGATATTCTTTGAAATATCGGCGGGACTGAAGCAATCCTAAAGGCCTTCTGTAGGGTTCCTCCGAACCTCGCCAGGAGGTTACCGTGAGCCAATTTCAGTGAAAATTATCTTCTGGAGCCAGGGTACCTAAACCTCTACGAAGCTGCCGTGTCATTATTGTAATTGTGAAAAAAATCATTTTTCTTTTACAAATTCATCTCAAATTTCGTAATTTCAGTTTTTAACTCACTGCTGCCGTCGAAAATGAATGCGGACGGAGCTCCAAATCAAGAACGCGCGAACGAAGCCGTCGAGGGGCTCGTTGCTGGAGCTGCGAATCCTCTACCAGAGGGGGAGTCGCCAGAGCCCAGACCTCCGCCCCAGGCCGTCCCAAGGAATCCAAATGAAAACCCCCTTCCTGGGAGAGCCCGAGACCGTGCCGGGCGAGTGCTCTACATGGTGGTACCGCGATTCGGAGCTCTGCCTCCATTGGAGAGACCCCTCGAGCCTCAATCACTGCTCCCGACGGTCAGAAAGTACTCGATAAGAGAGCTTGCCACTCGAACCATCATCACCATAGTCTTAGCACGACCTAGTGGCTTGCTGCTGAGAGTGCGTTACGTCGTCAGACTGACGTCTCGCCCACATCGATCTAGTGTTAGCGTAACGCAATTTCCGGTGCTACGCAGGAGAAGAGCGTCTCGATTGAGAGTTCGTATCAACGATGAAGATTACTTGAGTGAGGAGGAGGTGAGGGCTTTGAGGCCAGACACCCTCGCATTGCACAAGACGGTCTTGCGTTTAGCGCAAGAACGTTCAGTGCCTTCATCGTCCCGTCAGTGATGGATTTGCAAGAATATTTGGGTATAGAATGGTGAGAGGTAAGTAACGAAAACCAATTGTATTCAGACTAGACTTGAGAATTCGTTAATCTTTTTCATGTGGGGAACTAATTTCTTCGACGTGTCAAAAAAGAGAAATTTGGTGCAGCTTACAATTTCTCAGGGGTATAAAACATCTCAATTTTAAAGAATTGACCTTCCCAGGGGGAAAATTAGGAAAAACGTAAGGGCTCGCGCAGAGTTAGGTAGCCCTTTTTCTTGAATCCTTTCCATGTTGAGGACAACCTTTTCCAGGTTCTGTGTGCTGAATTTTCAGCACATACTTTCTTCACCTCCTACCTTTTCGTAAACTTTTTCTTGATCCTGGCGTTTCCAGGCCCGCTCCGTATAGATTCCGCGTACCTCTTTACTAAATTGTACCATCCTCTTATTTTTATGCTATTATGGTTTTTTGAAGGAAAGTTCATTCGAATTTTCTTCGTCATAGAAATTCCCATTTACTCCCAGAAGTGCACGAAGTTGAAGCACGTTGAGAATGCATCTCGTATTTTAGAAATCTAAGAAAACTTCATTTTAATCGTATTTTCAATCTTCGTTGCTGGTACGTAATAGTTAACACGAGAAATAGCCGTGTCACCTTCACTTTTACTCCTAACCAAAACATCCTTAGATTACCTTGCCAACGTGTTCATCTTCGACTTGCGACGTTTTTCACTGATATTTCCCCTCCACAGCAGGCGCTACGGGCTGCAGGGAGGTGCGGGTTTGGTGCATCAGCCCCGGTGTCGCGCCCGGCCGAGTCCCTAGCTAGCGAGGGCTGCCGGCGGTGCAGCACCCGTGGGCTGTGGCTGGTTTATTCTTGAAATGGGTTATCCGGTAAAATTTTATGGTTCGAATTTTAAAAGTTTTTTAATAAACAGATGGACATCATTGACTTGCATTCCTTGATTTAAATTCAAATGCTTCACATATAGTAGGAATTTCATATGTTCTCTGCACTGAGAAGAAAAAGAAAATAATCTCGTACCACGAACGAAACATATCTCTGGATCGTCTATATTCTCACTTATCGAGTATTTTTTCAACAATTGTATCTTCCATAAAATTTTAGAGGCTATGTTTTCGTGTCGAAAGGACGCTATCATTCAGGACTACCTTTAGGTAGCCGAAGACAATTTTGAGCAGGCTCTTTCCGTCAATAATTCTAAAGTTATAACATTTAGAGCCGTCTGAACGCATTTGTGAAGTGATCTCATTCATGATGCTGGCCGATTTATCGGGTTGCTTATAGTGAAGTCGCTACACCTTTTAAGATGACTTGTTCAAGGAAAGGATTATTCTGTTATTCAAGCTTTAGGATAGGAGTTCCTCCATAAATTATCTGAGATTATGGTACCTGAACTCCTGAAAAACTTGGGCTCCTTCGCATGTGCATCATATTTCCAGTTTGAAATCGTTCGGATGGCATTATGTTGAAGTGCAGAGAGCATCGTCGTTTCCATTTTATCCGTTGGAAGTTGATTTTTATATCGTGATCAGCTTATCAATGCTCGAGATAAAATCTCGTCCACAAAGTATTTCTTCTACTGGTACTAACAGTTAAAAAAAGAACATTGGTACTTAGACTTTATATAAGGCTGTCTCGCCAGACAGTTTAGGGTGATTTTATTTTTGTAAGTTCTCGCAGAGGAGCCCTGAAGCTCGTAGCGTTAGATGTCGAAGAAAAAAAGTAACTCGTTAACGGACCTCCGGCTTTCACGACCCGAGCTGTACCAAATCGTGATTAGTGCGCTGAAACTTCATTCAATGCGGAAACGAGAATACATTTCACTGAACTATTTGATAGTAATTGACATATTACCTCAATATATGGGCATGTTTCACTATAATAACCAGCATTGTTTTAGAAACGTTAACAGAGAAAGAGAAATTAAAGGGCCAAAACTGCACGTGCAGCACACTTTACTTTTGACTTATTCAGCATAGCTGTGGTTCACGGTTAGCCAAATTCAAAGGTGAAAACATGAGTTCGTTAACTTATTGTTCTTAAACGCTTTGGTTCGAAGCTTTATTCCCCGCCCTCTGTTGTCGGGGAAACCTCGTAGCTTTTTACGAAAATTGCTCATTTTATTGACCAACAAAGTTGATTCCAATGCTTCATTTCCACCACTTAACACGCTTGTGGCTATTAACTGTCTATCAAAGTAACTTCCGTACTATAGAATATTTATTCAATTGTTGAAATTGCATCCTAAACGCTGCTCATTCCGCCGCCAGCCAAAGAAAAAGAAAACCGCATTATACAGAACATCTCTATTCTACGAAGAAACCGTCGTGCAGAGAAACGCAACAATTCCTTCATTTCAAACTGACATTGTTATTGTGAACTCATCGAAGCCAAAATTACATTAAATTATAGGACAAAAGGCTATTAATTTCGAAGCGCACTTGGGCCCAAAAAATTATTCTGAGGCTCGTTAGTGAACGCGCGCTCACGTTTATGAGTGCGGGAACTGAAAATTGATCTTCCCGAAATGGAGCTTTGAATAAGCTCTGGTCATACACTAGTACTTAAGACGCTAGTTTGGAAGCTTAAAGCTTTTAAGGAAATTGTGGGTCATTGTTTTATTTTTTATTTTTTCAGTGGCTTTGAATAAAATTAAGAAACGGAATGTATATTTTGTGTAATTCGAAAGCATATAGAACTTCTAAATGATACAACACTTTGACTTCCAGTATTGGGATCTCGGAACGCTTGAAAATTAACACTTTATTTTCACTTTCTTTTCACAAATTTTGGTATCTCGCTTTATTTAAAGTCCTCTAGGGCAAGGATTCCCAAACTTTTTGTGCTGCGTACTAATTCCACGTTTAGTGGACGATGGTGGTACGCGGCATAACATACGAGGCATAACATAAGAAGGAAATATGATGGTTTGCCATAAACTTCGTTTGGTGTCTAAAATCGGCAGCTGTACGCAGGAAAATTTTCTTGTGTAAATTTTAGGTAGAGACATGTAGAATAGGGAGTGCTTTGTTTTTGATAGAAGATGAAACATTTGAGTGTAAGGTATAATTTCATTATTGATTGTTTAAGCCATTCTAGAAATTTAGAACAATGCGAATTTTTCACAGATGAAGCACAAATGTGTAAAATCAACCGCAATCAAGGCACCGACTCATTTAAACTTAGGGAGTGGAGAAAAATACACTAGTTTGAGGAGCACAATGACCGGCTGTCATAGAAAATGCTTCAAACTGCACCACTGGCGTATATTCTTGTTTCTAGCAACAACATAACGTTGTTTATGAACGAAACTTATGAAAATTGCAAGGCAGAATCCTACACCTGTTTAAGACGTTAGTTACGGAAAGAAAGATGCAGCACTCTAACGTAAACTGAAGTTGAATTTAAAATATCAGTAACTGGTAACTATCAGCTGCTGCGTTATTATCCTGGTTTTTATGACGTATGAAACCAAAATATATTTCTTCGGAGGAGCATCAAATTCATTATACCATTCTGAACTTGAATTATCACAACCTCAATTCAACGGTAGTAATAATTTCAACATTTTATCTGAAACTTTTGTTATGCCTTTTTTTAACACCAATCCCCTTTTAAATGAATTTTGTAAAACTTTTCCATCTGCGTGCAGAATGGAAAATATACGGGGAGCACGGAGTACCACCGTGCACCGAGCTCAGGGGTGTATGAGTGTACGCGACACCCCAGTTTGGGATCCGCTGCTCTGGGGAAATCCAAGTATGGGGCGTGTGAGTTTTTATCGAATCGAACGTGTCGTGCTGTAGGTTAATAGGGATACGTAAAAAGAAGGTTGTGTGCCTGTGATACCATTAAGTATATGTTTCCTGTTACTGAAAATATTAAATGAAAGCGGGAGAGAAATTAAAAGTTCAGTCTAAAGTAATGAATAAATTTCAGTAACGTTTCGAACAAAGTCTGTCCCGTAATAACTTTCCATGTGTGCGCTATTTGACTTTCGAGAAAAAGATCTGTACCGTTCAAGAGAGTTTTCGTTCTTGCCAAGCCTCGAGCGTGCCACCGTGGCAGTTGTTTTAATATCTGAGACTTAACTGGTAAGAGGTCCTTTCGAAACGTATATGTACATGAGTAGATATTTCGGTCCGTATAAATGCTAAAGACCTTCGCGTGAATGATGTGTTGCGGTGACGCGTTGCGCAGTTGCCGAGTGTTCAGTTCCAGAATGGGATGGTCTGATTGATTCCGGTGTATAAATGAATTCTTATTGAAATTAGTGGACCTTTATGAAGTAGTGATCAGGATAAGTTTTTTGTACGAATATTTTCGGATGATGCTGAATAGCTTGGTCGTTGAAGAGTTGGTCTAAAGTATAATCAGATACTTTGAACGTAGGGCACGGTTATTCCTGAACGAAATGCGGCTCTAAAGATGAATCCGCTGAATAATACGGAATAATGCTGATTAATAAGTTATTGCGTTGGTACTTCACTGACCGCGTGCGCCGTTTGAATCAAACTGTTTACACTCCTGAACTCCTTATGTGCAACCAACCTTTACTCCTCGAAACTTTGCTTATGACACGAGACACCTGAGGTACACTGAAGGGATTTTCATGATATTGTCGGCCGGCCGGTAGCCTCAAATTCTAAATACATCAACACATGGCTAAGCTTGATGCAGGCTCGCTCAAGTCAATGTAAGATATTTTCAAAAATTTTCGCCGAAAATTACTAAATTTGAGTTGAATATTAAAGTTGAGTAAAACCTACCGCGGTCACAGTGTTGAGGTAATTTAGAGCCTGGACACTTTTATCTTCAGGGTTGCTCTCTTCGAAATAGATTTCGAAGACTAGAATCGTTCAAATATATTCTTACAGAAGCTTTCCTTCTGCCAATCTCGCACGACTGCGAGAACTTTGGAATGTTCTTCGAAATTAACTAGCCGAGCAACTTGCCTCGGTATATAATCTTTCTTGACGAGATTCTTATAATTGCCGGGACTTCACCTTCCCCGTTGGTAGGAATTGTGAGTCTTGTTGAAAAACATGAAACCACTCCACATTTCTTGAATTCTTCTTGTTCATCGTGATGTACTTTCATCACGCAAACTGAGATGTGCGGTTGCTAGTCAGTTTAGTTAGGTTATGAAAATTTGTTTATTGGACATGTTGCTCTATAGGTGTCTACACCATTTCAGAAACTTCTGAAGAAAATAATAGAACCGTAATGTATTTCAGTACTCTGTAATGTATATCGTACGAGGCAGCATAACAGTTTCAATGTTACTTGTATATGTTGGGAAGATAGTGACTAATTTGCCCAGTGGTACACCCATGCAGTGATGGATGGTCGGCGTGTTGGTAGGTAATACCACTACCCTAATCACGTAGTGTCCTCATCAAGGGCTTCTTCCAGCTTCGGAAACTGTGGAGAAAGCCTTGAGGTGGCATCGTTGAAATTTGCAGGAATACTGTAAACGTCTGATAGGTTTTCTTTACCAGATCTAGTCGCTCAAGATTCGTAGGGCTTTCGGCTAAATGTAATAAAATGTAGAATAGCAGAATTCGGTATATATCTACTTTCAGAGCCACCGCTCCTAAATCAATGTCCACCCACAGTGGAATGTTTAGAAGACAATTAAATTATTGATTGATGATTAAATTTTTGATTGAATGTGAAAACAATTTATTTCAGTTTTTAACCCAACGCTGCCGTCGAAAATGGAATCGGACGGAGCACCAAGCCAGGAACGCGCGACTGAAGACGTCGAGAGACTTGTTACTGAACCCGCGAATCCTCCAACAGACGGCCGGTGTAACAGAACTCCGCCCCCTGCGGTCCCGAGGAATCCAAACCAAAACCTCGCTGCTAGGAGAGCCCGGGACCACTCCAGGCGATCATCTTTCATGTGGGTCCCGAGGCACGTAATCTCTCAAGCGCTGGAGAGACTCGTCCAGCCGCGAAGACTGCCACCGACGGTTAGGGGGATCTCGATGAGACGGATTGGCTCGGACACTGTTATCGCCATTGTCGTAGAGCGACCTAATGGCTTGCTGCTGACGGTGCGTTTCATCTTCGGAGAGGCGGCTAACCCAGATCAAGCTAGAGTGCGTGTAACGCAATCTCGCTTGTCAAGCAGGAGGAGACGAGGGCGCCGAGCCCCTGGGGCGTCTAGACCAAGAGTCCATCTCAACTTCGAAGACTTCATGAATGAGAGGGAACTCGTAGATTTGGTGAGCAGCACGTTCTCTTTGAACATGAGACTTGTGCCTGTGACGCCTTCATAGTCGCCTCGTCAGTGATCAATCTGCTGGAATACTTCGAGATACATTGGTGAAAGGTATGTAACAAAAACTAGTTTGATTTAACTAGTCGTGGAAAAAAAAGTATTTTTAGAATATGTAACTCAGAATTTTCTCTGAAAGTGTAGAGGACAGTAAATTTTGACACAGCTTGAAATTCAGTCAACGCCATGCTTGCAAAATGCAAGCCTGAAAAATGCAATAGCGTACGTCATGAATTCACATTTGCTCGCTCTTGAATCAAAGCAAAGTGTACGCGCGTTGTGACTGTTATCCGTGGTTCACAGATTTGAACGTTATAGATTTTACTCAAGCTTCAGCTTGAAACCTACAGAGGGTAATGTTTGTGATTCCTGGTACTGTACTTCCGGATTAGCCTGCGTCTCAAATGCACAAAGCATATACGATTAATCTAAACAGAATTGTTAAGATCGCACGCAATAAACTTCCTTAAGACAAACGATGGCTTGAAATAATGCTTTTAGCATTTGTTTCGTTATATAAACGACGTGTTGGTACGTAAATGCACAAAAAAATATTTACCCGTGAACTGCTCCTTCACGATTTAAAGTATACAAATATGATTTCACTTATCTTGTTGCCGATTTAAAACAAGAATTTTTGCACAAAGCTTGAAATAATAGCGCATGGAACCATATTTTTACTCCTACATAGTGTAGAAATGCCTTAGCACGTGGCTTGTGATAAGACCCATCGGTGGGTTGTTGAGGAAAATGTTTTCTTTAAATGAAGATAATTCATAGACCTGGGTAAAATTGGCAATTTATAAAGCTGCTGACAGCTTAAGATTCCAAATGAGTATAATATTGACCTCATATTCGCCCCATCGCAGTTTGCGTGTTCACGCAGTAATGTTCGCATAGCATTTATTAACATTTGCAGCAGTGTTGAACTGATATTTCCCCTCCACAGCAGGCGCTACGGGCTGCAGGGAGGTGCTGGTTTGGTGCAATCAGCCGCGGTGTCGCGCCCGGCTGAGTCCCTAGCTAGCGAGGGCTGCCGGCGGTGCAGCGGCCGTGTGCTGTGGCTGGTTTATTTTTAACATGGGTTATCAGGTATAATTTTATGGTTTGAATTTTAGACTTTTTAATAAAAGCAGCGCCGAAACTGAGTTTTATCCTTAGAATTGAATCTATCAATTCAGTTTATTGAAGTAAAGTGCAGATTACCATGAATTTCTGTACGAAAGAGGAAAAAAGGTTCTTCACATTGACTTGAGAAAGTCCTCAGCTCCTCTGTGCTTGTTCTGACAAATTTCCTGGGATCTTTCAGCAAAGATTTGAAGCGTTCATTAGTGGCCTCTGCTCTAATAGCGGTATGCTATTCGGAAACGATCTGAAAATAGATTGTTGCGGTCTTTCGGTGAACCGCGTAAACTTCAATGTAGTAGAAGTATGCGTCTTGAAGGTCTTGCACCTGAGAGAACATTTCTCTAGAGGTATAAAAAGTGTATTACCTTTCCATGCACACACCTCCTGCGTACACTAAAAGCCGAGTATAAAATTACTGAAGGAATATCACTATCTTGAGTCCCTTCGGCTTATTTCACGCTGAGCTAGCGTAGCATCATCGAGCAAGCTCGCATGAGCTATCTATCAGACTGTCTGCTAGACTGGTCGGTAGGAATAGCATTTTCACCTTGGAAGCTGGATAAGAACAGAGTTTAGGGTGAAAGCAACGGCTCGTAATAGTGCCATTCCTACCCACTAGTCTGGTAGACAGTCTGCTAGATAGCTCATGTGAGCTTGCTAGATGCTGCTATGCTAGCACAGCGCGAAATGAGGCTTGCAATTCAAAAGAAGCCAATTTTCCCTAAACTAAGAGCAATTTTCGCTTCCAGAAATTCACGAATGGAAAAAAGCCATTAGTACGAAAGCGGTGATAAAGTTATAAATGAAGCCTGAAATCCCGTTCCTGACAACTCCATAATTAGATTGGCTTGAAAACTTCAAAATAAATCGTTCGTGTAGAAGATTATATACCTACAGGTTGCCCTACTTGAATAAAAGTTACGCACCTCGCCAACAGCAAGGGCACCCATCGGCTGCCTCTCGATGGGGGCCCTTGCCTGGTTCATACAAACCATCCGTATTCGGCTTCAGCAGAGTATCAAATCCTCAGGAAAAAATGCTGAGCGCTCCAATAGACGCCGTTTTTACTTAGTTTGAACGGCTTCCGCGGTTCCTGAGGGTTGTTGTGGTCAAGTGTGAACTAACAGAACTAAGAAATCGGCTCTACTACTACAATATATTCTAATGTATATGAAAAAACGATAACACGATACATGCTTCCTTGTATAACAGGTTCTTCAGAAAAGAAAACACGAAACGTACAAACTAGTTCGTTCATCTAACTTTATCGAGCAGTTGACCCAGTGGTACACCTATCGCCCAAGCCGCGGGGAATGTGTATGATGCTGACGTGAAAACCCTGGTCCTCTGATAATAAACTGTTCTTTAGCGACATGCCTGAAAGTCGTCAAAACGAAACTTGAAGTGGTTAGTAGAACTACCAAAGAATACACGGTAGCTATCCTAGTACAAAGCCTCGTAGAGAATAACGTTGTATTGGTCTACTGTACGGTGAGATACATGGCGTTCGTGAACACTAGCTGAGCGGCCTCGCCGTAGATACACATTGATCAGGGCCGAACGCTAAATGAGCGTTGGCTGAGATCGTGAAATTAGGGCTTGAATCTCCCTTTGATGTTGACTTGGTCAACCCCCTCTCGGTGTTACTTTTTGAGGGACCTGCAGAAAAAAAGCGCATCGCTTGAGCGAAAGCTCTAACTCTTGCCACGTTGCGTATGGGATGTTTTAATGAAATATTTTCACTCGGATAAGAATTAACAAAAATGTCACTATACATCGGCAATGCTTATTTCTTATATGTGCAGTATTGCACTAAAAATAGTTGGGTAAAAGTCTACCTGAAGTCGGGGAAAGCCCACGCATGAATGACTTTACTCTGAATACGTTCGCTTGCCAAGTTTCAGTTGTAAGTTTCAATTAAAGCTACATTCCATTCTAGATCTATTGAAATTTTTACGTAAACATAAACCTTTACTGATAGAAATCAGTACCACGATTTAACTTCTGCCAAGTTTGGTGCTTGTTCTACGTAGCTAGGAATAAGTTATTTTTTTATCAGCATGTTCTGACAAGGCGCAAAACATGGAGTGTTAAATCTGGACTAGCTTGAGGCAAAGTAGGAAACCATTAATCATGAAGCAGGGCGTAAATGTGTCTTGTTGATCCATGAAGCTGATCTTCTGAACAAATATTTGGAAGTTCTCGCAAAAAATATTGAAAATTAGGTACTTAGGCTACTGCACGTCTGACTTTACACTTGCTCATGCATCAATTTCAACTCATGTTTAAAAACAATATCTGAATTATTATATGTTCTGTTGTTTTAAATTGGTTTGAATTTAGTCTAGAAATTATTATACCTCAAGCATGTGCATTGTTGTAAGCGAATGAAGTGGCTACCTAACAGTTTACAATATTAGAATCATTTTTCAAATAATGCTATGAGGTGTATAAAATGTGTGAATTAATTCCAGACTCGATGAAATATTACAGATATAGGCAGATTGAGAAACAATATTTACCCAAATATGCATATAGATATGAGCAAAATATTGAAAACTCTTCTAAACACAGTTTACCAAAACAAAACACCCGTTATTCAGATGAGTTTTAAAATTCTACCCGCATTATTGAGCCTAAAAACACGTAATTCGTCAAATTTTGCACATAAATTCGACAAACAGGAATGGCTCTTGAACATATTTTCACATATGTACTTCTTGAATCAGAGCAAGCGCCAGACGAGCACATAATTCACGCTGTTTAGGAACAACAGTTGAATGAAACTCATACCGCATTTGTTCAAAATGGGATTCAATAAAAATAAATGTATCAAAAAGTATCTATGAAATTAAGAACTGAAGTGAATAAATCGAGGTATAAAAAATATATTTTCTTCCATTAATTCATTTCAATAATTAATTTCAGAAACTTTCTGATCCATTTATTTTTACTGAATCTCTTTCTAAATTAATGGAAAATGGGAGGTTGGAAAAGGCACCACCTGTGAGTTGAGACTTCCGTGTGTGAGACGAGATGTGAAGGCTCGTAAAATGAGTTTTTTTGTTCCACTCATCGCCGCGGAGAAAATCAGTAATATTGTATATTGACGGTGTTCTACGTGTCTCAAACGTGGCAGTTGATGTTGAAGTTGATATATAAATCGTTAGAAATGGAGAAGTTCGCACCCATGACTGTGCGGCGATTTTCCTTAGCACTGCAATTTGACGCATAAGATAAATCTTAAATTCATTACGGAGAGTCGTAGTCAGGCTTCTCATCGTTCCATTCAGTACGAAGTGGAGTTTTATCGACTGACCTGCTTAATAGGTGAGTTTAAGATATCCGATCAGTTCAGGATGATCGTTAACAGTGTTTGGTATAGTGGGGGAAGCTATTGTTGTTGGTTAAAGTTTGGCGATAACTAGGTATGGGCTTGTAAATAATAGGGCGAACGTTTGACGGGAATGACATTTGGCGTCACGAATTGGGCTGTGTGTGAAGCGCGGAGGTCGTTAACTAACCTAGGCTCTACTGGAGGGCTTGTCTCGGGTTAATGCAATTAATGACTTCGGTTTGGGGTAAATAGTATCTGCATGTGAGACACTTCAAGGATTGTAGTGTTACTGCTAGTTGAAGAGTATATTAGTGTATGAGATGAAAGTAAATATTCGCCTGCTACCGTGAGTGAAGTGTTCAATCTACCGACATGAAGTCCGAAGATGTAGAATTTGTACTACAGTTCGCAACCTCGTATGTTCGAACGTTCTTCAATCAAACTTAACGCACTACAGAGCATACACGTTAAACTGTGGAGTTGAGAAAAGGTCAAGTACGTCCCTGTTCCTCAAACGGAGATCCAAACAAGAAATGGGTAAAGACTATGCCTCGATATTCAACAATGGCAGTTAAAGCACCGAAGAGAAAGCTCCAATTTAGCACGAACTCCTTGGTACTCTAGCTGAGCACAATGTGCTTGCAATCAAAAAGTACAGATTCGAGAACATGTTAACATGTGCAGGAGTAGGTGGTTCAGTGAAACGAAATGCTGAAATAATGAAAATTTCACCCTAATTGTACCCTTTATTGACTCTCGACTAAGCCAATCTAGAGTTTCTTAATTCTTTCGTGGTTAACGTTGAACGTAAGTTGTTCATAACACAGCAGTTCAATTAACTTTGTTTTAAACAAATAGAGAAACCTTCCTCGGCAGTCTAGAGTTGTTGCGAATCACGTGATCCCCGTCAGGAGCATTCATACAGGCACGGATCTCGTACGACCTTTAAGAATAGTCCCTGAAACGGTCACCGCTTGCGTAATGCCGCTTCCATTTTTTGGCAGATTTTAACCCCTCCCGTTGCCATCGCAATGACGACTCCTCAAGACACCTCAGCTGGGGCTGATGAAGCTCCCTCGGCTCTGGCTGGTGAAGGTACCTCCAACGTGGAGCAGTTGGCTCTGGAGGCGCCTGGACGCCGAGATTATACTTGGCCACAGCGGGCCTTCTTCGCCGTGCTGGCGGTGCCCATAGTGGTCACCATCGGTCTTGGCTTCGGGCTCCGCTTCGTCGAAGGTGAGGTTCATGCAGAAGCTCCAAAGTTGAAGAGTTGCCGGGAATTCTTGAAACGCCTACAAGCAACAAATATTCGTTCACGACGAGATTGAACCTCAGTTTTCATTATGAGAAGTGTGCGCCATTGCCTTAGGAAAGTTTTTTCAAATGTGCGACTTGAAACGCACAGTTCTAAAGCTCAATTATGATCTTGTGATTTGATTCATTCAAGGGAAAAAGACAGCGAATTTACGCTCGACCACAATCTTAACCTATGTTTTCTACGAATAAACACATGGGTTGCGATACGACCCGCCGGTGGGTCGTAGTCGAGTTTTTCCAAGCGCGTAATGACTCGCAGTCCTTTTAAAATGTCAACAATCTTTGTAAATTGATCTCGTGTTATATATCCAGTTAATGTTTGCTGTTTGAAATGTTCCCTGACCTTTGACTTTGAAGTATGGAGTCGAGTTGAATATTGAATTTCAGTTAAACTCGTCGCAGTTAATGTGTTGATTGATAGAAAACATTTCTGGCCTTTTTTGTGTTCGAAAGCAATTTTGATTACTCGGAAACCTTTCAGTTTATATATTGCTTTCTAAACGAAAACTTCAGGCGTCCAAGCTTCCTGCATCCTCAAGCACATTCACTGCTCTAAATGTGTAAAAATTTCCTTCTGAAAGTCAATGGCAAACCGGGAGGTAGGCCAAAAACTACGCATCGACGGTCGCGTGCTGTATACTCGAAAGGTACTACGCCGAGGTCCCTATAGATAGTCCCCGCACGGAAAGGCTGCGTGCTACTTTTTTAAACTAGAAAAACGTCCTGACCTCCTTGCCATTCAAAGTTTGAATGCCAAACTTTGAATTGCACGCATCATTATTCATTGATTTCGAGATTTCCTCGGCTGTTGCCCTAAAATTGGCTTCAAACATTCTTACTGAACGTGCCTCGGGTATTCCAGCTTTGCTCCGCGCACTAGAAGATAAATAAAATTATTTCTAGCCAGGACCAAATTCCAGCACTGGGGCCGAAGGGCTAGCTTTGCTTGCTGCTAAAGAATACACCGACCTCGGCTTTGACTGCGACCGTGACCCCCTTTCTCCCCATGATCGCCGAGCGATATAAATCCTGCTGCTGCTAGCCGCCCAGCAGTCAACAGTGTGATTTTTCTACCGATTTCCATAGAGATAATATGAAGACTATCTGGTTGACGTTAGCCGATATCTTCAGCTGTGAAATGACTTCTAATTGAAGTCCAATAATAAAAATCAGTTTACCGCCCCGTACTCTAGGTGTTGAGGACACTAGAACACCTAAAGGGACCCCCGTGTATTCCGTAGATCCATATCGTTGCTAATTCCTCGTATTTTGTTCTTGAACAGATGCGGATTTGCCAACCGTATCGGCATATGAACTGACCTTCATAGTCGCCGCCACCATCTCCCTCTTGGAGTTTTTGGGCCTGGTCTTCTGCTGCACCTGCGGCCTCTTGCCCGCTGGCCAGTGAAGGCTAAATCTCCGCCCCCTCGGTGGTCACTGCCGGGTGCCCGCTACCGTGGTGCCCGCTGGGCAGTCATGCCTGTAACTCTCTCCTTTCGCCGGCCTGCACTGGAGCTGCGTCTGCCGTTGTGCCGTAGTCTTTTTAAATTCTTCAACGGCTGGCCGTTTGGCTTTAAAAGTTGTTTATGACTCCAGTGGGGCTCATTTTTTTGAAAAATTTCAAGTAAATGGGGGCTTCGAAGATTTTATTGATTTCCCTTACAAGGATTGTCGGCTCAGGTTAAAAAGCGAAAATGAGATACATCGGATCTCTCTGAAAAATATTAGACTGTGAAGAGATTCGTACCAGTAAAAATGGCCAACAAAGACATAGAAAGTGAAATAGCTAGGTTGACGTTATATTGAGCCAACCGTACGCTAAAATTACAAAATTGGCTCATGACTCCTTAATTCTTGAGAATCGGTCCTACAACCAAAAGTAACCAATCCTTCAGTGAGCATTAGAGTTTAGGAAAAATAACAAGTTTTGAGGTAATACTGTGCCTCGTATTATCCACCAGATTGCCCCTGCTTGATACTCGTAGACTCCCAGGTAGGCCATTCGTAAAGCACCTGTTCCCAACTTAATATTCAGCGCCATAATTATTATGGAACACACGACCCGTTCCGTTGAAATTCCCTCGAACATTTTATTGAATGTCACTCGCAGTCATCATTTCGAAAAAATTTGTCTTATTGATCTCGTTAGTGTTGTCCTGTTGTATAACTCGAATGCCATGCAGCTTTTTATCAGTTTATCGACATTCCTCTAAACGTGCTAATGTAGAGTCTGCTGAAAATCTGATATCAGTTTGACAGACAGATATTGTACTCATAACTCAACGAAGGATGGTCATGCATACCGTTTGAAGAGAGTATCTGGTTAACTCTCAATCGTACATTCGTGAACCTGCAAGTATCTACCTCCCTAAATTCCGCCTTCATGCACCTCTCGGCAGAACGTTATTTCGGCATGGGTGATGAAACTTGTTAATCTAGTTCGTAGCCAGAATTGAAATTTTGCTGTTACCAGGTGGACAGTGGCATATTCAACCCTCGAAGGTCTCTCATATTGTCACGAAAACTTCGTAGATTTCGTACGAAAACGCTCGGATTGCCCGGAAAATCTCGGCGACCGCATCATAGCATGAGCACATAGCATTCATCTAGTCCGCTAAACCGCGCGAATCGTTTTTCAATGCTGAAAGCTTCCCCAGGTCTTGAATATTAATGTAACATGTCGCATGAATTCGCACCTTGAATGACCTGCGTTACGGGAAAACTCAGAGACGCTCACATTTTAACGAAAAAATATTTTTGGTATTCGAATACGTGCCGAAGGTGTAGTCGTGCCTTATTTCAAATATCGTGCATCTACGCGAAATAGTTCGGGTGGGATCGAAGTCGTCGAAATAGGGTAATTGTTGGACGCGCGGCAGCAGAGAGCTGCCTTGTTGGAGATGCAGCGTGCCAGTGCTGTCTTCGCTTTAATAAAGCGCTGATGAGAGTTGTTACTGGTCAAAGCTATTTAGCAGTTGCTATTGGTCTTTCTGAATCACGGACCAATTGGAGCTGTAGCTCTTAAGTGGAATGTTGTCACCCGGCGCTCCTGGTGAAATATTGTCCATATTTCTCGGAGTTGGACCGCTCGTGTTGATTGACGAAGCGGCTTGGTTTTAATTCGTAATTAGATGTATGACCATCTTAATTTTTAATTAAGGTTTCAATTTTTTTATTTTGGCGAGTTTTTTTTCTTTACTTATATTCCTAATACGTCGCCAGTAAATATTATTTCAGAGGTAACCACTGAATTCAGTCATTCAATTGCCTCTACAATTGCCCTGTGTGGGCCCCCTCTTTGGCTGCGCTACTGAAAGCGATCGCCATGATCATTTTTCTGTACATTGAACATTTTAACGAGGTAGAAAACCTTATGTCACGACTGCTTAGGACGATGAAAATACACTTCAGATAGTATTCTCTTGCCTGTCCATAATTGCGAAAATTTTCTGGCTGAAGAAGTTCTCGATGTTTTGATCATATTAGGGAGCGTGACATTCCCTGGTTAATTAATAAAGTCAACTCCGGGTTTCCGAGGTTGAAATTTTTTTTCAGTGTGATTGATATTTTGACTAGAGTCGCAGGTATGCGAGCCGATGATGGCATCCGTATAATTTACACAGGAGATGTATCACAGAAGCGATACACGGTAAAATACTGAAAAAGAAGGCTTCAAGAGAGAGGAACTGCAGCTGAGTAATGTAACAACAAAGATAACACAAATTGAGTCAACGGTATTTTCGAGTCCCGCTAATGCGTCACAGCGGAAAAAAGCAAAAACCTTTCACGAGTCCTTAGGTATGAGAATGGTACGATTTTAAGCAAATTACCGTTAAATGACTTCTGAGATGTAAGATGCGATTTCCTAAATGCTATTTTCCTAAAAAGGGGTAGTTATTCTACCCTCTATTTGTATTAGCCATGAATCCTCTTATTTCTAGCGATGATGTGGCACTGACCAATGGGACACGAGTGATCTTTAGTGAACATGGGCTCAACCAGGAGGGCTTTGAAATTCCTCGTGAATTTCTTGTCATGGTAACCTCTGATGGATACACGTTGCTTGCACGTGGGCCGAGAAAATTTGAATTTTATATCTCTTCTCTGAACTCACATCCATGTTCCTCGAATCTGAGTTTAGAAAATTCGGTGTAAAACCTTGACTTTCCAACCGTTATATTGTCTGACTTAATTCTACATTTCGGAGCATATCCTCAGCACCACGCGGCGCATCAGGGCACTCGTTACCAACGTGCGATGATAAGTTGAGAGCTAGTGTGATCGGCGTGAAAAGGAAAAGCATCAACATCAGTCCCATCTAGCTATACATATTTATGCCAACCTCGACTTCTCCAGATATAAATTAGTGAAAAGCTACATGCCCATCTAGTTATATTTTGCACGAACCTCAACTTTTAAAGATAAAAGTTGGTGTCAACCCACAGTTTGTTTTTAGATTTTTATTTTTTAGATATTTTATTCAAATTATACGCTAACTCCAACAAATTAATGGAAAATGGAAGGATGGGAAATGAACCACCTGTGTGGTGAGACTTCCGTATCTGAGAAAAGTTTGAAGGCACGTATAAATGAGTTTTTATCGCTGCACTCACCGTATGCGGAGAAAATCAGCAATACTGCACACTGATGGTATTCTACGTGTCTCAAATATGACTGTTGATGTAGATGTTGAAATTTAAACCGCTAGAAGTGGAGAAGTTTGCACCTATAATTGTGCAGCGATTTTCCTCAGCTCTTCAATTTGACGCTTAAGATAAAGCTTAATTTCATTACGAAGAGTCGTAGTCTGGCATCTGTTCATTCCATGCAGTACGAAGTGGATTTTATCGACGTAGGAGTTCAACAGGTCAGTGCTTGGGCGGCTTGGGCGGCTTGGGCGGCTTGGGCGGCTTGGGCGGCTTGGGCGGCTTGGGCGGCTTGGGCGGCTTGGGCGGCTTGGGCGGCTTGGGCGGCTTGGGCGGCTTGGGCGGCTTGGGCGGCTTGGGCGGCTTGGGCGGCTTGGGCGGCTTGGGCGGCTTGGGCGGCTTGGGCGGCTTGGGCGGCTTGGGCGGCTTGGGCGGCTTGGGCGGCTTGGGCGGCTTGGGCGGCTTGGGCGGCTTGGGCGGCTTGGGCGGCTTGGGCGGCTTGGGCGGCTTGGGCGGCTATCTTAAGGGATATAACGGATCGGGTAAAGTTTTGAAGTGTGGATGACTTGAATAATCTTCAGTTGGCTTAGGGAGTACTATCGTGCTAAGTTACAAGGATCGTGTGATAGATTTGCAGTGGACACTTGTGTTAAAAATTTTTTATATAATCTGTGCTCCTATTTATATGAACTTTCGTAGTGCAAGATCTATTATTCTCTGTAACTGTTCCCATAATAATGTTCGTAAGATAAAGTTATTGAAGAGGTCAAATGTGGTTCTGATAATACCATCCTGTGCAGAGGCAGGAAGCAGCTCATAGGAAGAGCTCTTGCGCATAGAAGTACCATACTTGCGAACGAAAATATAACCTGGGATATGTGTGTAGTTCTGAAGAACATTAGCACAATTTCGTGTTATGGGAAGTGATTTTGTTAAGTGCTTTACCGGCATTTTAACAGCCTTTTCACTCGTATGGTGCTTGTGTGTGATTCGGCTTTATGAACTTAGTACATTAAATTAACATAGTATTAGGGCGTAACCATGGTCTGCATTACATTATAACGCGCGTGGAAACGTTAGCACGTATTTTGAATCGTCCGCAAGATTGCATGGAGTATCACCTCGTATTTTAAAAATACTCCTTCAGTAAATTTTACTCGTAAGCGTGTTCTAGCAACACTCGCTCATCGTAGACTGTACGCCCGTCTTGCTGATGAGAACAAAATGACTGTGGCTTCAAGTTTTCAGTGTACTGAAAACTATGTTTGAAACTGTCAATAAATTACATGGTTAAGCTTATCTGAATATAACGGAGGATTTCCAGAAAGAGGTAGCTACAATATACCATGTATTTTCGAGTACACAGAAGCTCAGTACGAAGTACTTAACTAAAAAATTGGCAAGTTTATGCATGCCACAGGAGAATTGATGCAAAAGTGAATCCTTCAGAAAAACAAAAGTGACAGAAAATACACGCAATCCCTAAACTTCCTTTACACGGGAAAGGAAAGCCTACTTTAACTGCAGTTAGACACCTCCCTTCCTCTTCCTGGGAGCGGTAATTCCCTTCGGTGGAATAATCGAATTTTTTCCTAATCGAATGGAGTTCAGGATTACAAGCATAGCTCTGCGGGATTTGCTTCTTAAGTAACATAGGTTGCAGTGCAAACTGCTAGGGTACAGGTCATTTTTACGATGGTTCTCACCAGCCACCAGTAGTAAATTTTTGATTGACTGCTTATATGGCTACATGAATTCACGATGAAGCTAATATTGAAGTTTCCTTAAATTGCTCGCAATCAACGTTCAATTGACGTTGCACACTAAACTAAACTTCAGTTTGACCCCATCGCCATGAACGTGTGGAGAAATCGTGGTAAATGTTGAGGATTTGTCAACCATCAATTTTCCACTTTTCGGTGCCTGAACATAGCCAATTCGATCCAAATAATAAAGTTTTCATCTATGAACTTTGTCATAAATGACTATTTTACGAGTAATAGCGGTAAATTAGTTACCGCTACTCGAGTGTTAGAAGCGGGAAGTAATTCATCGAGCGCGTCAAATGGCAACACTGCAACGAACGCTCGCTTTCGATGCGCTCAAATGCTCAAGCCCGTTCCGCCATCTAAGGTAAATGTTAACATACCGCTAGAACTAGTTATTTTTGGGTGGGAATTTATATTTTTATTAACTAAAACATCCTAGAAGTGGGTTCAGGCTACGCAAGCTCCGCGGTGTGAGCTAATAATTGATTACGAAGTATTTAAACCTACTCCAACAGCTCAATCGAGCCAAGAATAAAACCTGCCGCGCCAACATGTAAAATACTCATTTGACACGAAGTGTATAGAAAAAAGTTTATAGAGCACGATATAAGCAACAAAAATTCGAAAATAGAGGAGTAGCTATTTATTCGAGCGCATTCGTCATCAAAGACGAAACTAAACCTACCGCTATAACTCGTAAAATGCTCATTTACGACGGAAAGTGCATAGAAGAAGACTTGCTTATTTCAATCTAACTATGGTTAGGCACCGAAAACTGTAGAATCGATTACTACTCAATGCTACACATTTATCCTTTCTTCACCTAAAAATAAACTTTCAAAAGAAAATAAATTAGTGACGAGCACAGATCAAAAATCTCGACACATACTTGAAAGAAAGATGTCGGAAAGAGGTCGCTGCGTGCGTAATTTGAAAGCCATTTTTTTTACAGGTTTTAATCTCCCCCACCCCCTCTTCGCTGCTGCCACAATAATGATGACGCCTGAAGAGATTTCGGGGGAAGCTGGCGAAGCTCCCTCGGGGGAAGCTGGCGAAGCTCCCTCGGGGGAAGCTGGCGAAGCTCCCTCGGGGGAAGCTGGCGAAGCTCCCTCGGGGGAAGCTGGCGAAGCTCCCTCGGGGGAAGCTGGCGAAGCTCCCTCGGGGGAAGCTGGCGAAGCTCCCTCGGGGGAAGCTGGCGAAGCTCCCTCGGGGGAAGCTGGCGAAGCTCCCTCGGGGGAAGCTGGCGAAGCTCCCTCGGGGGAAGCTGGCGAAGCTCCCTCGGGGGAAGCTGGCGAAGCTCCCTCGGGGGAAGCTGGCGAAGCTCCCTCTAACGTGGAGCAGTTTGCTCTAGAAGAGCCTGAACGCCAAGTTTACACTTGTCCAGAACGAGCCTTCATCGCCATACTGGCGATACCGGTGCTAGTTACCCTCGGGCTGTGCCTCGCGCTCCCCTTCGTCGAAGGTGAGACGTCAAACTTGAGCGTCGGGGTAAGGGAGTAGCTGGGAATTTTTGAACAGCACACGTTATAGGAATATTAGCGACATAAGATGCAACCTAATTTGTCACTAGGAACAATGTACGCCATTGCCTTAAAGGAAGTTTGACGTGGCAAGGAACCTTGCAGTGAGAGATTTGCCTAAAAACCAAATTTGGAGGCTTATAAGCATCAAGATGAATTCACTACTGCGGACATGCATTTATTTCCATCCGTGAACCGAAATTTTTCGAATCGAATATAAGGATATATGCGAAATACACCGCGTCGACGGTCGCGTGGTGTAGACTTGTACCGTGAATGCTCTGTCAGCTTAGCAACAAGTGCTTGCTCAGCAAGTGTAGGCCGCATGCTTTATGGCTGACCTCGACGAATACCTTTACTTTCATTGAAGTTCAAATCCAGACCTTGAATATGCTGGCTTTTTGAATCCTTCTATTTAATATTTCACAATTTCCTCTGCTGTTTGACTGAATTTGCTTCAAACATACTTCAACCCTGCTTGCCTCGAATATTCCAGCGATGTGCCCCTGGTAAAGCGATGAAAAGCAAGGATTTTCCTAGTATTTAGAATATTTCAACGCTAAAGCTAAATCACGAGCTTGGCTCGTTGCTGCATAGTATACCGACTACCACTTTCACTGCAGCGTGACCCGCCAGTGGGCACCGAGCGATAAAAGTCTGCTAGCGACTGCTCTGCAGTTACAACCACGACTTTTATATCCACTTCCTTACAATGGTTTAAAAATTATTCAAAGATACGTTCTGACTTCGGGATTGAAATAAACTTGAATTTGATTTCAAAATTGAACTTGCGTTTAACCCGCCTTACTTTGGATGTTAGGAACCCTTAAAACCTAAAGGGACACAAGAGTTCTTCGTAAATGCATATTGTTGCTGGTTCCTCACATTTTCTTTTCCAACAGACTCGGAGTTGCCGACTAGAACGGCAGTTGAATGTGCCCTCGTGGTCTTCGCCTTCATATCTCTTTTGGAGATATTGGGTCTTTTCCTTTGGGGCATCTGTGGTCTGTTGCCCGCTCGGCAGTGAAGGCTGTAACTCCGCCCCCTCGGTGGCCTGCATTGGAGCGGCGCCTGCCGTTGTTCCGTAGTTGGATTTTAAATTGTCGGACGGCAGGCTGTTTGGCTTTAAAAGTTGTTTTAATGACTCCAGTGGGGCCCTTCCTTTGAGAAACCCAGTTTTAGTAAATGGGGCCTATTATGATGTGCTTGATTTCCCTTGCAAGAATTGTGCGGCTTGAGTTTATGAACTCAGAATTGAGATGCATAGGACCTCTTTCAAAATAACAGATTTTTAGTTTCGTACCAGCAGAAATGATCCAAAATAATTTTTTAGAGGAACCGTTTAGTCGACATAAAACTTTAGACCACCCGGTAGCTATAATAACAGAGACTTAATCGTCTTCTCCAATTTCTATACCTTACGATATTTTTCTAGTTCATCACGCGTCAAGACGGAGAAAATTGCTGATCATCTTAATTAAAACGCTCCCTACAGAATTCGATATCAGTGTCTAAAAAGGCTGTTTAATTTTCACTGTTATGACGGTTCCCTTTACCACGTTTCACTGCCTGATGATGATCGTACATCGGAAAGTCTCCTTTTTAGACAGAGATATCGAATTTTGTAGGGAGTCTTCTAGTAAAGCTGATCAGTAAATTTCTTCGTCATTTACCGCGTGATGGCCTACAAAAAATAGAGTTGATCACTATAAAAACTAGTCCTGTACAGTCATGCCGAGACGGCGACTTGCCCTTGAGTGAGCTTCGAAGTTGAAAAGCAGCGAACGAAATGACATCGGTAATATGAAAAGTTTTGTTATAACATTGTGCTTGTTATTTACCACTAGCGTGCGCATATTCTATAGCCATATTCTCCTGGGGAGGCCATTCTTAAAGCATCTATTTCAAAGTGGACATTCAGCGGTGAAATTATTTTAGAACGCAAACCCATTCCGTTGAAACTCCCTCGAGCAATTCAATCGAATTTGGGCTTCGTGCTGAACTTCGGAGAAAGGTTTGTATCGAGATTGATCTGGCAAGTGTTCTGTTCGTCCACATTCGATTCAATGCAGCATTTTTTATCTGTTCCATGGACATTCAGATAGAATTGCAAATGTAGAGTCGGCTTATAATCTGAAATCGCTGGTGTTGCCAACCCAAAATTTCAGTCCTAATTGGGCAAAAGATGAGCAAGTCGTATGCATACTGCTTGGAATAAAGATCTCGCAATAGGTTGACTCGGAATCATTCATTCCTGAACCTGCAAGTGTCGACCTCCAAAATTTCATCTTTCGACACTTCACGGTTGAACGTTACTTTGATATGGCTGCTGAAATGTGTTCATCTACTCGTTTGTAGCCAGGATTTACATTTTTCTGTAATTAGATAATAGCAGTTTTCGCGCTCTACGGGATCGCTTAATGTTTTGTCAAAAATAGAAACTTCGTAGGCATCGTACGGAAACGTTCGGATACACCCAGAATATCTCGGTGAACGCAGCAAAGCATGAGCACAAAACGTTCATCTTACCCCAGTTTGGATTCTTGCTTGTAACGAGTGTCTCGTGAATTCGCACCTTGAATGACTTGCGGTAAGAGAAAAACTTGAAGACGCTCTTATTTTTACAAAAAAAAATTTCGTTCGATTTTGTGCGCAGAGGGTTAGCTGTGCTTTCTTTCGATTTTCGTGCATCTAGACAAAATAGTTCGGGAGATGCCAAAATCGTCGAAATCGGGTTTTTGTAAGTCACGCGGCGGTGGAGAGCCGCCTTGTTGGCTATGAAGCGTGTCGGGGCTTTCTTCGCATTAAATGACTGATGTAAGCGGATTTGATACGAGTCAAAACTATTTGGCAGTTAGCATATCGGAGCTCATGACTCGAGAAGACACTTCACACTTTAGTCACGCTCCAGCTGTTAAGTGTGATGTCACCTGTGCTCCTGGTGAAATCTTGTCCGTATTTCTAGGAATTATACCGCTCGTGTTTGACGTTGCGACTTTGTTCAAGACTCGTTTCATGCGTAATTAGATGTACCACAATCCATAATTTTCAATAGAGGTTCCAATCATTTACCCCGGAGAGAGTAATTTTATTTTAAATTCATAAAATGTTGCTGGCAAAGTTAATTTTTGAGGCTAGCAGCCAAGTTAACAATTTTTTCCCTACCTCCACAATTGCGGCAAGTTTAAATTTTGAGTTTCACACGATGACTAATTTCATTCGTTCCAAAGAGCGGATGAAATCTGCGACCCGATTGTACGTGGTTATGAGTTACTGCTACTGTTACCTAAGCTGGCCACTTATCAAGCGTTGCCATGTGAAAATGAAAGGTCAGTTTTCCGAATTTCATCCGTGTAAGGTGAAAAGGACTCGACGATTCAGCCAGCTGTTAATTTTGGGGGGCAGGATCTCCAACAAATCATTTTGGGAGAAAATGGGGGGGGGGGGGCAGAAATTATCAGCAATCTATTCATTCTTTTACTTAAAAACGGCAACTGAAGCTGTCCCCCATGCTGCTAAACATTTCGAAGGGGGAAAGGGGAGGGCATGGCCTATGCGGCCTCTTCTTGGCTGCGTTACTCAAAGGACTCACCATGATGTGAATTTTACCGTATATTGAACGCCTTGATTTGCAGAAAATCTAATTCGTCATGATAGTTTAGGACGGTAAATATCCACTTCAGATACTTGCTTTTCCATTCATTGCGAAAATTTTCTGGATGAAGTAATTCTCGATGATATGGTCATATTAAAGCGTGACATTCCCTGGTTGATAACGTCAAATTCGGATTTACGGAGTCAGAATTTTTTCCAATGAGAATAATATTTTCACGGGACTCAGGCTTACAAACCGATGGTGGTAACTGCATAATTAACACAGGGGATGTATCACTGAAGAGTGAAGAGATTCTCTGTAAAAGACTGAAAAAGGAGGCTTGAAGAGGAACTGCAGCTGTGTAATATAACAAAGATAACGCAAATTGTGTCAACGGCATTTTCGAGTCCCGCCATTACTTCAGAGCGGAAGAAAGTAAATACCCTTCACGAATCCTTAGGTGTGAGAATGGTACGATTTTAAAGCCAATAACCATTTAATGGCCTCTGAAATGTAAGATGCGACTTCCTAAATGCCACTGATAATCCCAAACGGGGATAGTCATTCTACCCTCTAATTGTATTAACTATGAAACCTCTTATGACTAGCGATGATGTAGCACTGACCAATGGGACATGAGTTACCTTTAGTGAACATGGGCTCAACCAGGAGGACTCTGAAATTCCACGTGAATTTCTTTCCTCATGGACCATGAGTCATGGTAACCTCTGATGGATAGACGTTGCTTACATGTAGGGCGTGAAATTTAGAAATTTAATTAATTTCTGAACTCATATCTATTTTCCTTGAATCTGAGTTTTGAAAATTTGATGTAAAACCTTGACTTTCCAACCGTTATGTTGTCTGGCTCTTTTGTACATTTCGAAGCATATCCCCAGCACCACACGGCGCATCAGGGCACTCGTTTCCAACGTGCGATGATATTTCAAATGATGATGTTTAAGACAATAAGTATCTGAATTATTATATGTTCAGTAGTTTTAAATGTAGTCTTTCAACTGCATGCATGAACATATGTACTCATAACTCAAGAAGAATCTGGTATGTCTTGCTTCGCAATATAAAGTGACAATAGTGAATAGCGGGATATTTTCTTGAAATTTATACCATATTTCTAAGTTGAACTTTAAAAAAAAGATACGACAGTGGTATTGGAAAATCAGCCGCGATTGCGCTGTTCATAACTTTGAAAAGCTTCACAAATTAATTCACTTTAAGCGTGTACTGTATATTGTTGGAAACGAATCATATTGCTACTTATTAGTTTAAAATACAAGAATTATTGTTAAAATGGTCTGAAAGGGGTAATAAAATATGTGGGTATCAACTACAGACTCGATGAAACATTAGACACACGCTCACAGCTTGAGAGACAATATTTGCGCATTCTTGCATATAAATGTAAGCATAATTTTAAAACTCTTCATAAACTCTTCTTGTTTCCCAAAATAAAATATCCGTTGTCTAGCTGAATTTTAAATTCTACGTATTTAATTGAGCCTAAAAACCGTAATTTGTTATATTTTACTTTCAAGTGCATCGACAAACTGGAACGGCAAGTGATCATATAAAAATTTATGTCCTTTTGAATCACAGCAAATGCCCTACGAGCATAGCATTCACCCGTTGAGGAGCAAAGGTTGAATGAAACTCTTTGCACATTTGTTTAGAATGGGATTCAATAAAAATAAATGGATCAGAGGGTATCTATAAAATTAATTACTAAAATAAATAAATCGAAAAATAAAATAAGATTGGAAAATAAATTTTTCCTCGATTTATTCATTTCAGTAATTAACTTTAGATACTTTCTGATCTATTTATTTTTACTGGGTCCCATTATAAATCAATGGACAATGAACCATCTATGTGTCGAGACTTCCGTGCCTGAGACGAGTTGTGAAGGCTCGTAAAAATGAGTTTTTTTGTTTCTCTCATCGTACGCGGAAAAAATCAATAACATTGCATACTGATGGTGTTCTACGTGTCTCAAATATTACTGTTGATATAGAAGTTGAAATAGAAATCGCTAGAAATGGAGAAGTTCGCACCCATGAGGGTGCGACGATTTTCCTTAGCTCTTCAATTTGACGCTTAAGACAAAGCTTAATTTCATTACGGAGAGTCGTAGTCAGGCTTCTCATCGTACCGTGCTGTACGAAGTGGAGTTTTAGCGCCTGACGTATACAATAGGTAAGGTGATGTCATGAATCAGAGCAGTTCAGTTGGATTGTTCATATAACTTATGTGTGTGAACTGGGAATGGCTGTGTGTAGCCGTATCGGGTAATGCATGATCCACAGTAGCCAGGCGCATAACGGAGTGGAAAGAAGAGCCTATGGATTTTGTAGAGATATAAATGGCTCCGATGGAAGTTATGCGTATATGGATTGAATACATAATAGAATACTTTATGACCTAGCGTGAGAATGTTGATCAACGTCTAATAGCTGCAGATCTTGTCTGTATTAGCCTCAGGTGTACATGCACGCAATTAGTAACAGATTACCATCTATCATGGTCAGAGTATTTTTCATTCGGCATGGTAGATTAAACTGTAAATGCTCCCTAGAGTATGTTGTCCGTGAGATGTATTGCCGAAATGGTGTACTTTCTTGCCATTTTAATGATCAAATTAAAATCAAGCGGTGAATTAAATAGCAGTCGTGTACAATTATTGTCAATTGACATTGGCATTACGAACGTCGAAACTGGGAGAGTATCGTAATTCTTCACATCAAACTGACAACAGTAACGCGGTACTGTTTGCCCCTGTAGCGCTTAATCAATCGCCTCTTCACTCGTAAAGCATTTTACCACCAACGTGGTGGATATCTTACGACTTCGCTACTGATGCCAGTTTCGGGAGCGACAACTGCTCAACGTATGTAGTGCCTACGTGGAAGCGGAGACCTATCACTCCAATTAAGTTATATCACAAGTGTACGTACTTGAGGGGAGACTAAATTAGATAAATATATACTAAATTATAGCTAATATACAATGAATATTATATTACGTACATTTGAGCTATTCTGTAACCCCGTTTGGGTCCTTATGGTGCGTGAGTAGAATGGGGTGTATAGATCCATACTCTATATTCTTCCGAAGTATATCTCCTGGTCTCGGAGCGCTGGCAACTAATTTGAAAACAGAACCAATAACGTAATAATAACACGGCAGACACAATTTTCCGTATACTTCACAATACACTGGAACTAAAGAGTGCATAAAATCGTGCAGACTGAAAACTTGTGGAACATAACGGGTGGAAAAGTAGTAAAGATGAAGCGAAATGTTAAAGCGAATTAAATTGTAGGTAACTGAACCACTCGCATATGTAAGAAACTCCTATCTAACCTCTGGCCAAAGACGTATAAATTATTATTGTCCTGGGAGCGATAATATCCGGATTAGCACGAGTTTCCCCCCCTTAGTTACATTAAACCAGAAATGTAACGATGGTTCTGTAGGGTTTGCTGGGGATGAGGTTTAGCACCGCAGTGCGGCCTGCCGGTGTAATAAAGATTATTTTCATGATGCTGCTCGTGAACCATCGGCGGTCAACTGAACTTTAGTTTATACCCTCATCGCTCTCAACATCTCTAGAAATTCTAGACCGTTTGACGTGATTTTATCGAGTACGTATATCTTCCATAAGTGGAGTTACTTCTAGATAAACTAAATTCTGGACGTGTGAATTTCGACTACGTCCCTAGTATACATTCAGACTCATGAACTCTTGAAATCCTTGAAGAATCGTCCTGAAAAAGCTTCGCTGCGTGAGTTGTACAATAATTAAATTTCTCGGCAGGTTTTAACCCCCCTTGCTGCTGCCACAACAATGATGACGGCTGAAGACACCTCGGCTGGAGCTGATGAAGCTCCCACGGCTCGGGCTGGTGGAGGTACCCCGAACGTGCAGCAGTTGGCTCTGGAGGCGCTTAAACGCGAAGTTTACACTTGGCCAGAACTGGCTCTAATCGCGGTACTGGCGACGCCGATACTAGTTACCCTCTGCTTGTGCCTCGCGCTCCCCTTCGTCGAAGGTGAGATTCCTAACTCGAGCGTCGAAGTAAGATAGTTGTTATACCATTTTCTAATCGCCAACTAGCAAGGAATGTTCGTTGGGAAACAGATTGAAGCTCGTTCGTCATTGTGAGCAATGCACGCCGTTGCCTTTGAAGAATTTTTTCCGATTACGTAGTTTCGAAAAAAAAAGTTTAAAGATTCACAGCCCTTTGAATTGATTAAACTGAGCCTCCATCCATTAAAGTGATAACGAACTGTTATAACGCCCAATCATAATCCTAATCAGAATCTGTATCGTAAATATTCTTTATTAAAGAGTACCTTTCTCGCCTGTATTATGGGTAACAATTTTGGTACGTCAAAAAATTTGTTATGTACGATTTACTTCGAAAGAGAATGAAGATGCTTCGGGGCGTTCTACACACTTGAAGGAATTAGCTGCTGTGAACTTCCATTTGGCTTCCATCTCTGAGCAGAATTATCTCCCAGTGGCCAACTAAGACGTCGACGGAGCAGATGTGTGAATGCTCGGCCAAAGTCTCAAAGCCCTAAACGATAAGAATAGCCTGCATGCTTCATGGTTATGATCTAGTAAGATCGGGATTTTTTCAATTAACCCTGAAATCCTAAACTGAGAAGCTCGCGCCTAAAATCCATTTAGGATTTTAAAATTTGCTTGGCTGTTGAACTAAAATTTACTTTAACCATACTTACACCCTACGTGCCTGACAATTTCAGCGATGTGCTCCGTAACCGACTCAGGAAATCGGTTCTCCTAGTGGTTAGCGTGTTCCAACGCTAATCCTGAACCCCTAGCGTGGCTTCTCCTTGCACAATACAGTGACTACCACTAAGGCTGCCACGTAATACCCCAGTGACCACCCATCGATGAAAATGCTTCCGACTGACCAGCAGTCACAAACGCGATTTTTAGATGCTTCTTTCGCAAAAATCAGTTGACCATAGTCTACTGAACACCGATTTCTACCTTCAGTTCTATACTGGACCCAAATTTTGGTGCAATATTAAACTTCAATAAAACCCGTCGTACCTTCAAGTATTCACACTTGACACTTGATACCCTAAAGGTCACCCTAGGTCATCACAAATGCATACCGCTGTTTGTTCCTCATATTTTCTTTCCCAACAGGCTCGGAGTTGCCGACCATAACGGCAGTTGAACGTGCCCTCATGTCTTCGCCTTCTTCTCCCTCTTGGAGTTGTTAGGCCACTTCCTTTTCGGCACGTGTGGCCTGCTGCCCGCTCGCCAGTGAAAGCTGTAACTCCGCCCCCTCGGTGGCCACTGCCTGGTGCCCGCTACCGTGGTGCCCGCTACCGTGGTGCCCGCTACCGTGGTGCCCGCTACCGTGGTGCCCGCTACCGTGGTGCCCGCTACCGTGGTGCCCGCTACCGTGGTGCCCGCTACCGTGGTGCCCGCTACCGTGGTGCCCGCTACCGTGGTGCCCGCTACCGTGGTGCCCGCTACCGTGGTGCCCGCTACCGTGGTGCCCGCTACCGTGGTGCCCGCTACCGTGGTGCCCGCTACCGTGGTGCCCGCTACCGTGGTGCCCGCTACCGTGGTGCCCGCTACCGTGGTGCCCGCTACCGTGGTGCCCGCTACCGTGGTGCCCGCTACCGTGGTGCCCGCTACCGTGGTGCCCGCTACCGTGGTGCCCGCTACCGTGGTGCCCGCTACCGTGGTGCCCGCTACCGTGGTGCCCGCTACCGTGGTGCCCGCTACCGTGGTGCCCGCTACCGTGGTGCCCGCTACCGTGGTGCCCGCTACCGTGGTGCCCGCTACCGTGGTGCCCGCTACCGTGGTGCCCGCTACCGTGGTGCCCGCTACCGTGGTGCCCGCTACCGTGGTGCCCGCTACCGTGGTGCCCGCTACCGTGGTGCCCGCTACCGTGGTGCCCGCTACCGTGGTGCCCGCTACCGTGGTGCCCGCTACCGTGGTGCCCGCTACCGTGGTGCCCGCTACCGTGGTGCCCGCTACCGTGGTGCCCGCTACCGTGGTGCCCGCTACCGTGGTGCCCGCTACCGTGGTGCCCGCTACCGTGGTGCCCGCTACCGTGGTGCCCGCTACCGTGGTGCCCGCTACCGTGGTGCCCGCTACCGTGGTGCCCGCTACCGTGGTGCCCGCTACCGTGGTGCCCGCTACCGTGGTGCCCGCTACCGTGGTGCCCGCTACCGTGGTGCCCGCTACCGTGGTGCCCGCTACCGTGGTGCCCGCTACCGTGGTGCCCGCTACCGTGGGTGCCCGCTACCGTGGTGCCCGCTACCGTGGGTGCCCGCTACCGTGGTGCCCGCTACCGTGGTGCCCGCTACCGTGGTGCCCGCTACCGTGGTGCCCGCTACCGTGGTGCCCGCTACCGTGGTGCCCGCTACCGTGGTGCCCGCTACCGTGGTGCCCGCTACCGTGGTGCCCGCTACCGTGGGTGCCCGCTACCGTGGGTGCCCGCTACCGTGGTGCCCGCTACCGTGGTGCCCGCTACCGTGGTGCCCGCTACCGTGGTGCCCGCTACCGTGGTGCCCGCTACCGTGGTGCCCGCTACCGTGGTGCCGCTACCGTGGTGCCCGCTACCGTGGTGCCCGCTACCGTGGTGCCCGCTACCGTGGTGCCCGCTACCGTGGTGCCCGCTACCGTGGTGCCCGCTACCGTGGTGCCCGCTACCGTGGTGCCCGCTACCGTGGTGCCCGCTACCGTGGTGCCCGCTACCGTGGTGCCCGCTACCGTGGTGCCCGCTACCGTGGTGCCCGCTACCGTGGTGCCCGCTACCGTGGTGCCCGCTACCGTGGTGCCCGCTACCGTGGTGCCCGCTACCGTGGTGCCCGCTACCGTGGTGCCCGCTACCGTGGTGCCCGCTACCGTGGTGCCCGCTACCGTGGTGCCCGCTACCGTGGTGCCCGCTACCGTGGTGCCCGCTACCGTGGTGCCCGCTACCGTGGGTGCCCGCTACCCCGTGGTGCCCGCTACCGTGGTGCCCGCTACCGTGGTGCCCGCTACCGTGGTGCCCGCTACCGTGGTGCCCGCTACCGTGGTGCCCGCTACCGTGGTGCCCGCTACCGTGGTGCCCGCTACCGTGGTGCCCGCTACCGTGGTGCCCGCTACCGTGGTGCCCGCTACCGTGGGTGCCCGCTACCGTGGTGCCCGCTACCGTGGTGCCCGCTACCGTGGTGCCCGCTACCGTGGTGCCCGCTACCGTGGTGCCCGCTACCGTGGTGCCCGCTACCGTGGTGCCCGCTACCGTGGTGCCCGCTACCGTGGTGCCCGCTACCGTGGTGCCCCGCTACCGTGGTGCCCGCTACCGTGGTGCCCGCTACCGTGGTGCCCGCTACCGTGGTGCCCGCTACCGTGGTGCCCGCTACCGTGGTGCCCGCTACCGTGGTGCCCGCTACCGTGGTGCCCGCTACCGTGGTGCCCGCTACCGTGGTGCCCGCTACCGTGGTGCCCGCTACCGTGGTGCCCGCTACCGTGGTGCCCGCTACCGTGGTGCCCGCTACCGTGGTGCCCGCTACCGTGGTGCCCGCTACCGTGGTGCCCGCTACCGTGGTGCCCGCTACCGTGGTGCCCCTCCGTGTGCCCGCTACCGTGGTGCCCCGTACCGTGGTGCCCGCTACCGTGGTGCCCGCTACCGTGGTGCCCGCTACCGTGGTGCCCGCTACCGTGGTGCCCGCTACCGTGGTGCCCGCTACCGTGGTGCCCGCTACCGTGGTGCCCGCTACCGTGGTGCCCGCTACCGTGGTGCCCGCTACCGTGTGTGCCCGCTACCGTGGTGCCCGGCTACCGTGGTGCCCGCTACGCCGTGGTGCCCGCTACCGTGGTGCCCGCTACCGTGGTGCCCGCTACCGTGGTGCCCGCTACCGTGGTGCCCGCTACCGTGGTGCCCGCTACCGTGGTGCCCGCTACCGTGGTGCCCGCTACCGTGGTGCCCGCTACCGTGGTGCCCGCTACCGTGGTGCCCGCTACCGTGGTGCCCCGCTACCGTGGTGCCCGCTACCGTGGTGCCCGCTACCGTGGTGCCCGCTACCGTGGTGCCCGCTACCGTGGTGCCCGCTACCGTGGTGCCCGCTACCGTGGTGCCCGCTACCGTGGTGCCCGCTACCGTGGTGCCCGCTACCGTGGTGCCCGCTACCGTGGTGCCCGCTACCGTGGTGCCCGCTACCGTGGTGCCCGCTACCGTGGTGCCCGCTACCGTGGGTGCCCGCTACCCGTGGTGCCCCGCTACCGTGGTGCCCGCTACCGTGGTGCCCGCTACCGTGGTGCCCGCTACCGTGGTGCCCGCTACCGTGGTGCCCGCTACCGTGGTGCCCGCTACCGTGGTGCCCGCTACCGTGGGTGCCCCGCTACCGTGGTGCCCGCTACCGTGGTGCCCGCTACCGTGGTGCCCGCTACCCGTGGTGCCCGCTACCGTGGTGCCCGCTACCGTGGTGCCCGCTAACCGTGGTGCCCGCTACCGTGGTGCCCGCTACCGTGGTGCCCGCTACCGTGGTGCCCGCTACCGTGGTGCCCGCTACCGTGGTGCCCGCTACCGTGGTGCCCGCTACCGTGGTGCCCGCTACCGTGGTGCCCGCTACCGTGGTGCCCGCTACCGTGGTGCCCGCTACCGTGGTGCCCGCTACCGTGGTGCCCGCCTACCGTGGTGCCCGCTACCGTGGTGCCCGCTACCGTGGTGCCCGCTACCGTGTGCCCGCTACCGTGGTGCCCGCTACCGTGGTGCCCGCTACCGTGGTGCCCGCTACCGTGGTGCCCGCTACCCGTGGTGCCCGCTACCGTGGTGCCCCCGCTACCGTGGTGCCCGCTACCGTGGTGCCCGCTACCGTGGTGCCCGCTACCGTGGTGCCCGCTACCGTGGTGCCCCGCTACCGTGGTGCCCGCTACCGTGGTGCCCGCTACCGTGGTGCCCGCTACCGTGGTGCCCGCTACCGTGGTGCCCGCTACCGTGGTGCCCGCTACCCGTGGTGCCCCGCTACCGTGGTGCCCGCTACCGTGGTGCCCGCTACCGTGGTGCCCGCTACCGTGGTGCCCGCTACCGTGGTGCCCGCTACCGTGGTGCCCGCTACCCGTGGTGCCCGCTACCGTGGTGCCCGCTACCGTGGTGCCCGCTACCCGTGGGTGCCCGCTACCCGTGGTGCCCGCTACCGTGGTGCCCGCTACCGTGGTGCCCGCTACCGTGGTGCCCGCTACCGTGGTGCCCGCTACCGTGGTGCCCGCTACCGTGGTGCCCGCTACCGTGGTGCCGCTACCGTGGTGCCCCGCTACCGTGGTGCCCGCTACCGTGGTGCCCGCTACGTGGTGCCCGCTACCGTGGTGCCCGCTACCGTGGTGCCCGCTACCGTGGTGCCCGCTACCGTGGTGCCCGCTACCGTGGGTGCCCGCTACCGTGGTGCCCGCTACCGTGGTGCCCGCTACCGTGGTGCCCGCTACCGTGGTGCCCGCTACCGTGGTGCCCGCTACCGTGGTGCCCGCTACCGTGGTGCCCGCTACCGTGGTGCCCGCTACCGTGGTGCCCGCTACCGTGGTGCCCGCTACCGTGGTGCCCGGCTACCGGGGTGGGCCCGCTACCCGTGGTGCCCGCTACCGTGGTGCCCGCTACCGTGGTGCCCGCTACCGTGGTGCCCGCTACCGTGGTGCCCGGCCTACCGTGGTGCCCGCTACCGTGGTGCCCGCTACCGTGGTGCCCGCTACCGTGGTGCCCGCTACCGTGGTGCCCGCTACCGTGGTGCCCGCTACCGTGGTGCCCGCTACCGTGGTGCCCGCTACCGTGGTGGCCCGCTACCGTGGTGCCCGCTACCGTGGTGCCCGCTACCGTGGTGCCCGCTACCCGTGGTGCCCCGCTACCCGTGGTGCCCCGCTACCGTGGTGCCCGCTACCGTGGTGCCCGCTACCCGTGGTGCCCGCTACCGTGGGTGCCCGCTACCGTGGTGCCCGCTACCGTGGTGCCCGCTACCGTGGTGCCCGCTACCGTGGTGCCCGCTACCGTGCCCGCTACCGTGTGCCCGCTACCGTGGTGCCCGCTACCGTGGTGCCCGCTACCGTGGTGCCCGCTACCGTGGTGCCCCGCTACCCGTGGTGCCCGCTAACCGTGGTGCCCGCTACCGTGGTGCCCGCTACCGTGGTGCCCGCTACCGTGGTGCCCGCTACCGTGGTGCCCGCTACCCGTGGTGCCCGCTACCGTGGTGCCCGCTACCGTGGTGCCCGCTACCGTGGTGCCCGCTACCCGTGGTGCCCGCTACCGTGGTGCCCCGCTACCGTGGTGCCCGCTACCGTGGTGCCCGCTACCGTGGTGCCCCCTACCGTGGTGCCCCGGCTACCGTGGTGCCCCGCTACCGTGGGTGGCCCGCTACCGTGGTGCCCCGCTACCGTGGTGCCCGCTACCGTGGTGCCCCGCTACCCGTGGGTGCCCCCGTACCGTGGTGCCCGCCTACCGTGGTGCCCGCTACCGTGG